>CM060307.1:8723763-8801263 GCA_030674185.1 Monoplex corrugatus
TATAATTATTAGAACTGTGGGCAACGACTGCGGGCTTTTGAACTATTTAACTGTGGTAGCTCTCTCTCCTTCTCACCACTAGAAAACATGACTGAAGCGCATGAGTTTCAATTTTTGAGTTTTAACCTCACTTGCACATGTGTGCGTACACCGTTTTAATTGTTTTCAAAAATTTAGTTTTGAAATCTTAATACTTATTAACTCAAAGCCGTGAAGATCAGACATTCTCACAGCCATATTTCATTCTTAGCTTGTCAAATTGCGAATCAGTTAAGCTGACCATGTTACAAGAATCTTGTGTACAAAAATGAGAGAGAGAGAGAGAGAGAGAGGGGGGGGGGGATCATTATCAGGTATCAGATTCCTGCCATTCCGACACACTTTATATGAATACAATATGTTCTCATCAGGCCAGGATATTACAGAGCAGGTAACATTTCACTGGCGAGATTAATTCAAATGCATGTAAAAAATGAGTTCCCACAGTAATAGATGCACATAACAAAATGACGACTGCTGTAGTGAAGTTGGTAAACATCAGACTTTCGACTGGAAGGTCCTGGATTTGATCCTTCTTGGATGCCCTGGCCTTGTGGGTAAAGTGTGGAAGTTTTTCTGATAACCCAGGGCAACACATTTGCAGACCTGCCAGTGTCAATCCCCTTTCATGTGTATATGCATACAGAATATCAAACATTAATGTTAAACAACTTGTAAGCCGCATCACTGTCCTGTGGCTTTTGGAAATGTGAAAAAGGCCAGCAAACACGCCCATCATACACGTAGACTGTGCACCAACATACTGGACTGTGGTCAGCTCACCTAACAGCCGAAATTCTTCATGCTCCATCTAAAAGTCCGATTAACATGTCATGTGCACTGAGTCCAAATGAGTTTGGAGAATAGCACTATACAAGAATGATTTATACTGCTATACAAGAATTATTCATATTATCAATATACATCAATTTAATGCGCTAATGCAAAATTTGCCCACGCACACACACCAACAACAAAATATTTTTAAATGCACAATCCATTCCCTCTTCCTCAATTTGCCACGAGAGTAGGCAATGAAAATAATTTTCTTTATATTATATATTGAGAGAAATTTGATTTGGATGTTTCAGTCTAATATGCCGTTGCAAATTGTCAATTCTCGTGAATGAACTTTCACAAAACTCGCATGGAATCAAAGAGACACTTTGGCATGTTGCCTGATGCCTTACAACACTTGATGAGCGAGTGAAAACTTTCTGACATCTTTCACATTGAAAATGTGACTGCACAGTACTTGGAACTGTCATGGGCAGTGACATCGATAGATTTGAAAAACTGGTGGACCCTTGCAGATCTCCTGAGGGAACTTGTAATACACGATCATCACCATCCGAGTCCTGTATGTGATGCCCTTGCGTCTGACCAAATGTAAAGTCACCAGACAAGTTGGACAATATGGAATCTGTCCAAACATTTGAAGCTGTGGAGTAAAAGTGAAAATCATATGGATTTATCAGTCACTGCTGTTTCAAGGGATAAGTTATATTCAGCTAGAAAATAAAGAGCACAAATCAGCAACAAACTTCAAATCATGTTCTATCAGTTCTGAACATCTCTTTACTAACTGGATTTATACAGAAAGTTTTGACGGACAACAAACCCCAATGACATTTAGCAATGTTTTGATGTCCAACCTTAAAACCCCAACTTTAAAATAAATAATGTATTTTTCTGTACAACTTGAAATAATTATGAAAGAAAACAAAACAACCTTAACGTTTCTAAAACTACATTTCAAACTACATTTAAATTGTTCTGCTTGGAAAATGATTTCATCTTCTCACAATATCAGCAGAAAATTATTTCTTAACGAGGAAATGTGTAATGCAAAGGACTACATGGAAATAGTCACAAATTACAATCTACTCTATCAGTAGTGGATACTCTGCTACCTTTCATTACTAGACCTGAATGCACAGTGGGTGCCTTCTATTTTCCACATTAAAGCCATCAAATGTTTTCTTCCCACTTCAAATCATACCTTTTTGTTTCAGGAGAAAAGAGGAGGGGTGTTCCCTGGCAACCTAACCAGATTGAGAACTACAAAAGATTAAATGTTTATCCAAACCAACTTTTGAACGAAAACGAACCAGACAGTTTGGGCACCTTAATGATGGCCCAAGTCCATGGATTCGCTGCACATGCACTTTCAGATTGTCCACTCTAGAAAATGACTGGTCACAAAGATCACAAGGAATCAGACAAACAGCTGAACATGTTGCCTGGTGTCGACTTAGGCTCCAAGCTCGAGTAAATGTCTTCTGACATCGGTAACATTGTAGACTACTGGTAGCAGAATTAGGTATCACCATATCCTCTGTTGATGCACTTGATTCTTCACTGTAAGCAGGACAACTAGGTTCTTCAGCAAGAGTATCAATATCACTTGAGCTGCCACCAGTTTCTGTCCTCGAATGAGTTCCCAGAAAACATGGGTATCCAAGCAAATCTTGCTGAAAACGGTCCATTTTTGCTCGTGTATGCACAGACTTGGCAATTAACTTACTATGATAGGCTTTCATATCCTCCTGCTTCCATCTCTCATTATCAGACACTGCAGAAGAAATAAAAAAAGATTTATGAAATTACATATCTGTAATTTACAAACTGTATATATGTAATATATATAAACATGCTGTAAAGGTGTGCATCTAACTGCATGTGATAAGATTTTAGAAGTTCTAAATGCTTTAAGACCTTTTTCTCTCTCTTCATTTTTAAAAATTGTTTAGAGGCTGAAAACAATAAAATCACAAAAATAAGAAGAAAAACAAAAAACAAAAACAGAAACTGAACAAAACAACAACAAGAAGAAAATGTTGCACATGCTAAACTAGAAAAGACTTCAACAAATGGGGACACAACATTCTTAGGCAATATTTTCATGATTAGACCAAGGCTCTCCAAAGACCAGACAAGCATTTAACTGCTTGATCTCCCCAAGCAGCATGGCTTGCTTGTCTTTTGCTCGAAGATAACCTTTTCAGTGGAATCTACTCTTTGCATCTATATCTGTAGGATTGCAAAACAACCATTATCTGCCGGCTCTGCTTGGTTGATTGCCTATAGCTCAACCAACTACTAGAGCCATATCAGAGCTAACACCACGTCAAAAACAACAATCAAGTTATTTCTGAGCATCTGCCGTAGTTAAGCAAACATGAATGCCATATATCACATTAACTTTAGAACAGCAAAGGTCACATTTTCTTGATCAACCCATCAAATACAAGCTACTGTAAAATTTAGTTTACATGAATACACTTTGGAACACCTGGTCCTGCTCATCAAAAATACTTTTCACTTCTCAGTTGACTCTATCAAATTATTTCTTTCCTCATCTTTTTATCATTTTCATTCCCCTTTCTCATGCATGAGAACAAAGGAAAAAAAGGTGGGGGAGGACTGTGACACTTGTCTCTTGCTTCCTTTGATGATGAAATACTGTTACTGTGAGTACGCTTGCGCTGCATCAGAACCAATAATATTTTTGTGAACAGTGCGCACATGTCTCTGCATGAAGTCACTTCGATGAAAGCCTCTACCACAAATAAAACAACGGTGCTGAAAGTAGGTTGTGTGTGTGTTGAGATGCCGCCGTAGGTTAAAGCTGTACCGAAACTCTTTGTGACAAACAGGGCAAACATGTTCTCCTGGTTCAACCCCAACATAACTAGCTCCCACATCAGACTGACTAGATGGACGTTTTGCAGTCCCAGACTTTACTTCCTTTCTTCTGGACGATTCCACACAACTAACTGGCAAATCCTGTTCTCTGAGAGGAAAGGCACCTAGACCTACATCAGCACCAAACTGCTTTGTGACTCTGAACACAGCACTGCCTGGCTTCTTTCTGCGTGAAGCCCTCTGACCTTCAGATGTTTGGCCTGCTTGAGGAAGTTGTCCAATAAGGTCAGAATGGAACAACAGATTGTGCTGGGTCAGCTCTTCCAAATTGGAGAATTCAGTGCTGCAGTGACCACAGACGACGTGGCTTTGACTTTCACTGCCCACTGTGCGCCTAAAAGGGCTTTGATCTTGCCTGCTGGTCGTGCAACCTAAGGAAAAAACAGGCCTTGTCAATTCAACTAACATGCAAAATATCGAAGTACAACATAACAAAATACAGTTAACAGCACACTATCACACATAACATTTCTTAACAGTGCAACATGTGTTAACCCTTCTGCCTAATATCTCATTTCAAATTTATTATCTAAACATTTCTTCCATCTGTAACCTTGGGACTTCCTGTTCAGGAAGAAATTGTTTTCGATACCCACAGAATGTTATTATTAGATGTGGTCTGACGGGTGATACTCATACTGAGGCAAGTATTACTGAACAACAATCACAAACCATCATCATTTCAACTGAGTGAAAACTCTTTTTGTACCACCAACATCCACTAAATTTCATTGTAATCTGGTGGTTCAGTTATATGGCTTTACCATTATGTCTCCCCATCCCCTGACAAAATGTCCCATCCAATAACAGATGACCAAAGGCCACCATCTGTAGTCGCAACAACTTATCTACAGCCTAGCATAGACTCAAGAGTTACAATACGTTTGTGTATACCTTTTAAATCAAACACTTTTGGACTGGTCACCTGGGCAATCAGACCCTTTCCCAAAACGAGAAAGGTAATCCTCTGTAGAACTGTGAATTGCTCTTACATGTTTTGTAAGATAGTCTTTACGATAAAACTTCTTCGGGCAGTGAGGACAGGCATGTCTGAACTGAGATTTGTCTTGATGAGTCCACTTGTGTCGCGAACAAGAACCATGAGTAAAAAACACCATTCCACACACTACACAAGGATAAGTCTTCCGACCAGAGGCATCTAAGACAACCGATTTGATGTCCACAGATGGAGACTTTAAACCAGATACACTGCGTTCAACAGCCAATTCCCTACCACTGGCTGTCGGTCCTGGTATAGAAAGCATGTACCCTGCATCCAGAGGAGGTGGTAAGTTGGACTGGGTCAGCCATGAAGTGGTAGCAGCATGATCACTGACTAAAGCAGCAAAATCAACAGCAGTTGTTGAGTCTGTCTGCACTTCTGACACCTTAGCCTTGTTATCTGTGGGCAAAGAAAAAGCAGGCTTCCTAAAACAGTAAAACTTCATAACTAAATAACATTTACAAAGAAGTTGACAGACATGTGAATGGAGTCACCAAACATGTTTCTGGCCAACGTTCACTATGCAAGGAAACTTGTACCTAGTAATCACACTGGTGAATATATGGTTAAATACCGAACAGTTCTGGACAAAGGTAAGACTAAATAAACAAACAAATAACAATACCATAAAATAAAAAGTAAAACATATCATGGGGAATCGGTATCCTCTCGATATACCCTCAAATCTTTTGGATACTGCAGTTGGTCAGGTGTTTTTTTAAAGAATGAAACACTGTAATGAGGTTACAATGTTTCAGTTTATAACTTTTTTGACTCCCTCATCCTATCCACCAGCATCCTGCATTGTCATCAATGATATAAAGCAAACTGACTCCTGCAAGAAGCTGGTGGATAGCATAAGGAGAGTCAAGAGTTAAGTTTTTGCAGCTGGTGGATAGGGTACAGGAGTCAAGGGATTAAGTACAAATGTATACTCTTTTGGAGTTTGTTCAAGGAGGATTCATCACACTCAAAAAATTCCATATGCCCTCCATCCAAATCTGTGAGCAATCATCAGGCAGACCCCTGAGCTAGCACAAAACTCTGTATGTGCCAGCAAGGTCTGGAAAATGGGAAATATTTCAGTTACCACCACCTAATATTTCTGGGCAAAGATAAGGGCTGCGCACACACACACACACACACACACACACACACACACAGTTATTACACACACACAGAGTTATTAACTATCAGGGGGTTGTTATTCTCTCCTTATCTCCTGCCATCTTTTGGATAATGCAGTGGGTCAAAAAGTTATATGATGGAACACAGTACTACAGGTTACAATGTTCCGTTTTATATGAACTATTGTATATTGTTTGGAGTTCATCCAAAGACAACTCACACCACTCAATTCTATAAGCACACCAGCAAAATCTGCCAGCAATTATCTTGCATACCGTACTCCCGAGACTGTGCAAAACTCCACTGTGTCAGCAGGGGTGGGGGTGGGGGCACATGTTATGTATATCATATAGTTACAGTTGGTTCTCGGCAGAGGCAGGGTATAAATTATAGTAACAATTAAAACGAAATTGACTATCATATCATTTTATCCCCTTTCTACATCTCTTGGATTTTTTTGTTTTTGTTTTTGTATACAGCAGTGGTTGAACATTTTATTTATATGGTGAGACTGTATTGAGAATTACGATTTTAAGTTATGTACAAATGTTATATGCGATATATACTCTCCCATGCATGGTGCATAGGCAGACTCCCCGAATTTCTGAAGCTTAGTTTGTGACCTTTTCTCTTCTACAAAGCCTCTGTTTCTCCCACTATTCCAGCATTAGACACCTAGATTTTTGGAGTGGTATACTAGTTTTAATAAATATGTACTTGATTGAGAGCTGCAAATGGCAAAACTGGACCTTGGTACTGTGACATTTTGGTGATGATTTAATAGATATGAGATGCCATCTACTTTTCAGTTTTGTTACTTCACTTTGACATCACAGCAATCATCTGACACATGCAACAACTCTGATCAACTTAGTTTCAAAAACAGAAATACATGAAAGCAAGCAGTTCTATATTTTAACTTCGGTCCTTAAACATGTATTTTGTGCAAAAACAATCTTAATTTTACGTGGCAGTTTCATTTGTTTGCTTTAATTTCGATTTTCCATTCTAGGAAAAGCATGGACAAGGACATATTTGTAAATCAAAGGATGAACTGCAGTTAAGCAAAGGTTTCTTAGCTGATCTTTGTTACCTCCTATATCACATGGAACAAGGAGGCAAAATCTTACTTTTACTGTCCACAATACTAGGGGCAATGACAGAGATGAGCAAGCACATCACAGGAGCTTTAAAGGTATGACAGCAAAGACATTCAGCAGTACAAATGTCTGAAGAATATAGCTGATAATGATACCAGCAGTCTTTATGGAGTACAGTTTTACACTGAAAGAGGTAAGTGATACCCACTGAGACAAACTGATGATACATTTTGCCACAAAAGAAACAAAACGATAGTTGGCTGCTTTTTTTTAATTCCATGCAACAATAAATAGAAAAGCTATTAAAATGATCAATTAAGTGTGCAATCGTTCACTTTGTTAAAACTGTCTTTTGTTTTTGCTGACAGAGTGATAAGAAACACCAGACATGCACTCACTCTCACAAGAAATAAAAAATAATTTTTTTCAATGTTTATTCAAGTAAATGGAGCACCAAATCATTTCAGCAACAAAACAAGAATGGAAATCATGAGTACATTGTGATTTTACACTTCTGAATATTTTCTAAAACTCTCGAAAAAGGATAATAAAGAATTGTTTCAAGTCAAACAGAAAGGTATCATAGTCATTTCTTTTGTCACAATGGATTTACCATGTGATCCTTGGGCTACTCTCCTTGTAGAGAATGTTAACAAAAAATGTAAAAGAAAGAAAGAAAAACAGAAAGAAAAGTGTAAAACTTTTGAAAGTACACTACATATTGATTCTGGGCAAGTATAAAGTCTGGAATTTGTTTTCGTGTTCTTGCTGACCATTTTGATGCTGTTTTTGCACTCAAAATGACATCATCAACATTCTAGATAAACTCAATGGAGTCTAGATCATACGGGAGCAACGCTTCCCTCAAAGTACTCATTTCTGACCAGTATAAAAACAAACAACAAAAAATTGACCATAAACAACACAGACAAGAAACAAATACATCTGGAACATGAAGAAATGGTCTTTCTTTCCTGGACTGTAACTCATTCCCTAACATTACTCTAAACCCACCCCCCACACACACATGGGTCCAGTAACATGGGTTCATTTTTTCTGCTCCATTTGGGATACTGGTTAAGAGAAAATGCTAAAATTCCACAGTACAATGTGAAACTTTTGCCTGGGAGTCGCTATGCTGAATCACGCATAGTGGAGCCCAGCAGCACTGAGTAAATTCAAACTTGTATCAAATAACAAAATAACGGTTAAAGGTTAAAAACTACAATACTAAGGTCCCAAAGCATAGATTTAATCCTGTACACGCAAGAACAAGGAAATAATAATGACCAGAGGAAAACAGTATGGCCTGACCGGTTTGTTTACAGCTGGTTTTTCCAAATGCAAATTCAAAAACAATTTCTCCTTTTTAATCAAACATTTTAACATTCACTTCATGGATGTGTATGAGTATGTGCCCTTGTAACAAATCAAAATATGCGTCAGCAGGAATTTCTTGGAAGTTTGTGCATGGATTTTTAAGTTAAAGCTGGGTTGTAGATTCATTTCAATAAGTAGTCATGCACAACAAATCTGGATTGGAACTGTTAAAATATGTATTTACGAGTTTTAACATTTCTCCTACACATCTATGTATTAGTTTACTAGTTGAATTCACAGTGCTATAAAGTCCATAGGAATCTATGATGTCAAGCTCCTGTGAAATCATTGAACACGAGATTGCACTGGCGGCAGGCCACTTTGGTTCATGTTCAGTAATGTTCGTATGATCAAATATATACCGAACGCTGCCCGAGCCCATACTAACAAGAGTAACTGCTCATTACAGAGCTAGATTAAGCAACTTGGTGAGCATTGTGATGTTAAGAACTCTGTCACCAAATCCCTTCTATAAAAGCCCCTGTGACCCACCAAAACAAGACATCCTGACATTAATTTACTTCAGCCAAGTTCAGGCATGGAGGAAGCAGGATAAACCGAAACCAAGATATACCTGGGCATGAAAGGCTACTAAGCGAGAATTTTTCACAATGCTACACAACACGAAAATACAGATGGTAGCAGCAAGCACCAAGTTTTGGTTAGGAAATTAGTGCAACACCCTTAATGTGTTATCCTGATCATGCCATTGAGTACACGTTGGAGACAGTCAGACGACCCCCCCCCCCCCCCCAAATGCCACAAAGATTTGGGGTGACGGAGGAATCTGAATCCACCTCTCATCCATTAGCTACTCAACAATTTACTTCACCATGATGGTTAGACATCTTGTGCAAGCACGATACTTGGGAGCTAGCTGAATGTTGTACTATGGGAGACATAATTATTCATTATTATATTTTATGTCTAATTCAAAGTGCTCATCACCTCTCTCTCTCTCTCTTCAGGCAACAAATCAGAGCTGAGGTTTTTATCCACTAATAAATACATTCTGTCACACACAATCCTGCATCTTGTGACCGGACATAATCTTTTTGGACAGGAAAACAGGAATGTGAGATGTCTGATACACTGTGCGTGAAGGCACCAGAGAGAGAGAGAGAGAGAGGGGGGGGGGGTGAACAAGGGGATGTGGGACTGATTGCAATTGAGAGGATGTGGGAGTCAGGCGAGTTTTGGTTTTATATGTGTAATCAGAGCCTGGGGAAAAATTTTTAAAATCAAGACTAAAATCTGTGCATTCTGAGGCATTCTGGAGACAAATTTAAAGGCATCTAACACACTGAAAATCACAATGAATATCAGTCAAGAGTATTTAATAAACATTGGGCACAAGATCAGGATCCATCATACACAGCAGATCGTTTCAGTGTGTTCATACACAGATATTCATCAAAACTTTTCTTTTCTTTTTTTTTAAGTATGGTCGTCGTTTTTTTTTTTTTTTAACGCGAAAAATATTTTTTTGTGCGATTTTCGATTTTGATTTCCGCGGAAATCCTCGTTTCCACGACGAATTACAGGCTCTGGTAATGCAGGTAAAATCAATTTTGAATTTGCAACCCCCCCATCCCCCCCCCTCTCACCCCCCCCCCCCCCCCTTAAACACACACGCACTTCAAAACAGACACACTTCAAAACAAAGTCTCTCTTTATCTAACACAGGCAAAACTTGGACTCGACCATTATGTTCGTGAGAAAAAACTTTTTAATTATTTGTTTTCGCTATGTTGATGGTTTAAGAAAGCTGAATATTATGCTTTCTCTTCACATGCAATTTCAGAGTATCACTTCTAGAAAACTTCTGCCCACAAACAGCACAATGATGCCTGTAAATATTCAAATGTTTCTTTTGATGCCTGCGCAAGTTTGATGGATTATGAAATTTCAAACCACAGCACGAGCATGTGCATTTCTGACGTAACTGTTCCAACTCCACAGGGTCTAAATTCATCTGTGTCTCTATGCTGTAGGACTGACAACCACAGGGGCAATTATTGTAATCCCCTGTACAGCATGGTACCCCACAGTCTTGAATACCCCTGCCAGATATGGCCTGATCCTCCAGCTGACTTGAAATTAAAGATGTGCCTTTCATTCCTGAATGAACACCAGCTTTTACACTAGCTCCGACCTCAACGATCTGATCAGTTGTGTTGCTAGTCCAAGACCCGTTTCGTCCTCGGCCCAGTCGACTGGGATGAAAACTGGAATTGTCTGATCTCTTTACACTGCCTGGGAAAGACACAATTTGCAAATTCAGAATACAGTCATGAACATGTTATCAATTTTAATAATATTCATTACCAAATCGGTAACTGTGATCACTACAGTCAGAAGACTCCCAGAGTATTATCATATTATTACAATTTGATACAAGTACAAATAGGTCTGAACAGCGATGAGAGGGAAGAAGGTCAGCTGACAATAAGAGATGGCCAGAAACTGTTGGAAGATGGGGAGCAAAAGAACTATGGCTCATTTGTTTCATCAATGTGGTGGGAATTGAATATGTTTTACACATGTCTTCCTTTAGTTTTCATGCTTAAGCACTAAGGACTCTTGTGAGGTGGGGCTCTCATGGGATGAAGCACAGTACATGTAATCATATAATTATTATTCACAGATTACAATATAACTGAAAAACAAAAAAACAAAACAAAACCTGAACAGCAGACAAGCACGTATTTCAAGCATTAGAAAACGTCTTTGTGGTCCTTATCATGCAAGCTGGTATCAGAAGATCGTTAGGCTTCAACATTCTGCCCTCAAGTCAGTAATCCTTTCCTTTTTTGATCTCTTTTTAAAAAAAAGAAAAAATTGCTTCACATTGACTCTGTGTGTATGTGTGTGTGTGTGTGTGTGTGTGTGTGTGTGTGGAGAGGAGAGAGAGGAGGATAAGAGAGAGAGAGAGAGAGAGAGAGAGAGAGAGAGAGAGAGAGAGATAGAAGATAAGTGTGGACAAGTTTCTCCGCTCTTTATGGATGGACCTTTACCAAATTTGGATCAAAGTGCTGACCACTGAGAAGTTATCAGTCACTTTCAAAAGCAAAGCATCACTAAGGTATAGGTCAATGGTGGGGGTGGGGGTGGGGGTGGGGGCAACTGCCTAAAATCAGCACTTTTAAATTAAAGCGTACATTTGCTGTTGAGACAGCCTGTCACTGCCCTTGATTGTATGCCCAGTTTAACGCCATACAAAGCTTTTTGAAGGTCCTAGTGACTGACAATGTTCAAGCGGCTGATATCCTAGAACATCTGTACCTTGAACCAAATAGAGCTAGGCTTATTTCTGAAGCTCAGGTTAGTGTAGATCTAGTTTTATCATGCCCTTTGACCCTTTTACAACTTGACCAAAATTCTTGTTACGACTTGTGGACTACACACATGCCTATAAATGCCATCCGGAGCTTTTTTTGTGCCATTGTCTACAGCAACCACGAAAAACAAAATTATGCAGTTCTAAATCTCTTATAGGTTTCTCACCCACAGACTTTAGCAATAAAGATTACTTGGGTCCGAGGAGAGTATTTGTTTTGGTTTGATCAATTTTTGTAAGAAAAATAAATTTAAAAAAATTATAAAGAAATACAAATTTTAAAAAAAGGGAAATTACAGCACAGCCTGACCTCGTGCATACTGCTGTGAACAAAACTATGTTAATACATTCCAGGGCCTTCCAGGAAATATTCAACAGGACAGGTTTTGTTTGTTTGTTTGTTTGTTTTTACTGTGCAGAAAATAGAACATAACATTTAAGCATACAAGCACACAGCCTCAACTCCATCAGGACATTCTTCACAAAAATTCTATATTTGTGATGCGCCTCACGAGTAGCACATACTTGGTGCACATACAAAAACTCAATACAACATGTGAGCTACCCTTGGCAAACTTTTGGAATACAAAAAAATATAACCATGAAAAAAAAGGATTAAAACAGGATGCACACATATTGTAGTAATATTACTAATAAGCACCAAATAGGGGAAAATGGTATGGTGCGGTAATTACACTGTACTGTAGTAATACAGTCTTCCGAGGGAAAGCAACCTAAATTTCACAAAGTAAATCCACTGTGTCAATGACAACACCAAAATATTTTTTTGTTGATTATACAAAAGATGTAAACATAAGATCAATTAATCTACATTCCAACAAAACTCTGTACTTCTAAAAGACTGACTGCAAGGCAATTCCCAATACTGTTATTAATGCTAAGTACCATCTCTGTACTAAATTATTGTATTGCAAATTTCAACTTGCTAAAAGTAACTTAAAGACTACAAGAAAAAAAATGTATAGCCATTTTTTTCATTAAAATATATATAAACTACAGTTCTCAATGGACACACCTACAATGTCGAGCCAAACTGTCCTGTCTTGAAAAGGACTTTTTGCAAATGAAGCATGTAAATAGTCCAACACCAATATGTTTGTGTGTTACGTGGCGTTTCAAACTACAGTAATGCACGAAGGATTCTGAACAGAATGTACAGGTGAAACTAGGACTGGAGGTGGAGGAATCTTTATTGACAGGCAGATGGCTTGAATAAACTGGTGCAGGTAATGGCATTCCATCTTGTATGCGATTCATGCTACTGTCATTGTTTTGGAGAACAGCCTTACTCTGGACATCATTCATGATACGGAGTCTCATCTCTTTTCTGTTGGGACAGCATATGCCAGCAAATCCTGCATCATATACCAAACAGTATTTCATCATAATTATTCTTATTGCTAAAATAATTTACACATCTACCAATCACACTTAATAACGTAACACTGACATTTCTGGTAAATTAGATTATTTTCAATTCCTTAGACAGGATTTAGGGCAATACAAAAATGAAGGCTCTGTGGAATACATGACTTCACAATGACACCCATACCCAGCCAGTCATTCACTGTAATATCAGTCCTGGATAACTGCCCCCCCCCCCCCCCCTTTCCTCAAGACACTTTGCTGCACACCGTTTTTAGTGGGAGTACAATGCTGAGTCTCTTTGCAAAACTTTCAATGGCATCGAACATGATAGATTAAATAAAAAGCTGAAATCAACCATTGGCCTGCCAGGTAGAAGTGGATGAGATTTGTATCCTTTTCACTGACAATCATTTTCACTGTCACCACTGCTGATTTCTTGGCTGCTTTCACTGAATGATTGTTCTGTAAATTCTGTGATCAACATAATCAATAGTGCCACCTTCTTCCTCTGTGTTATCATACTGGCGTTGCATAACTTCATGTACCAACTTTTAATCTCCCCACCATCACCCCTAGTCCACGAGCTATCTATCAAATAGTATAGTAATTATGTTAAAAACTCATTGCTATGTCTCTTAACAACTGAACCATCATCAAAAATTCATTGGTACTGCTTCCAGAGTGGTTTGATATCATCCCCCCCCCCCCCCCCCCCCCCATACTCAGCTTCTTTACTGGAGTTGATATTTTCCTCCTTCAGTGAAGCAAGTGAAAAATTCTATGAACAGTAATAAGACTTTCCTGCATCACACATCATCCCTTCTGTTAAAAAAAAATAAAAAATTAAAAAAAAACTGGCTAATTTGACAATGTTCAATGAAAACTTTCCACCTAGCAGCCCTGAATTAAAATCCAAGAAATGTAGTGGCCTTCATCTTACAGCCTATAGCTGTGGGCAAAGCAGGGCACACAAGCAATCATAGTCATACAATGTCTTGGAGTCAGCCAACATATTAAATCACTAATTTTTACAGTCCACAACTTAATATTTGATCAGATCTTATCCTCCTTGAGCTGTGTACATATTAGACTAATGCTTTCTACCCCCATTACCAATTTACCTACACCACACAATTGCTTCCCTTGAATGAGTCATTACTGTATTGAAGCACATTTTGTGTCACATTCTCATAATGACATTCAGTTGTACTTTCACTTGATGCTATTTTATTTAGCTTATGGGTTTAGCTTCTATATTGTTAACAACTTTTCTAGCAGACTTGAGTGTGTTTCTGTTGAGGATGTGTGTCTTTCGTGCATATGGCTTTGACGCATCAAGAGTTGCACTGCACATGAAGTGTTCAAACTTGTGATGAATTATGACGGTGCAGACGTAGAAAATAGTCCAGTTTCGAAAGAAAAATGACAGCAAAAACTTCACAAAGCCAATGAGAAAAATGACTCGCATCCAGAAATAAGTTTTGCAGTTCCGAAGAGGCCATCCAGTTTCAAGGGGTAATGGTTGCTACTGGAGTATAGGCATCCAAAGTACCGTCTGCCCACGAGACTGAGCAGAAAATCAAGTCACAAATCACTGGTCTAAAGTGCCTAACTTCCACGAGGAGGTGAAAAATATGTCTAACACTGTGACAGTGTAATGCACAATTACGTGGTGTATTTCATGGGTTGCAAGCACTCTTTGTGCAAGTAATTTGTTTTGTTATTGTCAATTGTGGTTATTGTATGGATCACCCGGTTGTTGTATTGTACTTGGTGCATAAACTGTTTTAATATCACAAGCACAGTAACCTGGTCAGCACTAAAATTACATTATCCATTAATATGTAGCGCAAGATTAACTCCGACTCCCACACCGTATCCACCAACTGCAAAACCTTATGCCTTCGACTTCCTGAAGCTGGTAGATAGGGTGAACGAACCAAACGGGTATGATTTCGATTTCCTAGCCTGCTTGACAATGCAATATGCAGATAAACAAAGTGCAGGAGTCAAAAGGTTCAGCTTTTTTCCTTTAACCTGCATAAATCTGAGTACACACACAATGGGTAGTCAGTTACTTCCAAAATGCTCAAGTTCCATCACGACTGGGTAACTAAAGTATGATAATTTGTGATGAACTTGGGTGCTGTGCTCTCAACTGTTCACAGGCTGGTCGGCACAAACTGAAGTACATCTGCACTGGTGGGCCAGTGTTAACGTCCTGCGCAGTAGCCAAGTGGGTAAACATCAGTTTTCAAAAATGGATGGTCCTAGATTCGACCCGCTTTGAAACCTCCACCTTGGGGGTTCAATCTGCTTTGATACCTCCATGTGGTAGGTAAAGTGCAATAAATTATGGTAATACCCCAGGCAGTGCTTCACGAAATTACCTAAATTGGCAGTTTTCACACTGCCACCACTACTCAAACCAATATAGAACCACAACATTTGAAATATCATTTTGAAGCTTATACAGTTAACTATATACTATCATCGTCTGTACGTTGTAAACAGTAATTCAAAATATTCAAATCGGAATTCACAAGACAGCATTCATAGCGGTTGCTAAGACAAACCCAACGACAAATGTTCTCAAACTTTGTTCCATTTTCTCAAAAGAAGTATTACGCCACAAATCACGGTTTCAGGTTCCCCAAGACTTCATTTATGCATCATCGAGAAGTTTGGTTTCATGCCCTTTCCAACAATACTCATCTTCAGCATACCAACTTATGTAACCCTTGTACAGGTCAAATAGATTGCAACTGGGAAGCTGTCTGGTCAAGTCAGGTGAAACAAATAAAATGACAACAACAACAACAACGAAAACCATTCTGATCCATTCATCTGAAAACACACGTTGAGGTTTACCCAATAAAACTGGATGCATCTTTTTACCCCTGTTCACTGTCACAAATAACAAAAACTGGACACCTACTCTTTTTTTACACATGTTCACTGTAAAACTAACACCACTAACAGCCCTAGTATAACTGTGTCGTTTTGCCCATGTTCACTGTAAAACTAACACTACTAACAGCCCAAGTACAAACGCGTCCTTTTGCCAATGTTCACTGTAAAACTAACACTGCTAACAGCCCAAGTATAAACAAGTCTTTTAGCTCATGTTCACTGAAAAACTAACACTACTAACAGCCAAGTATAAAACTGACCAGCTCGCCCTGTCAATCAACTCACCACATGACTGCATTTCAGCCAATCAATGCCACTGTACAATGACCAAAGCACACAGCTGACACACTAAGCCCTCACCACATGACTGCATCTTAGCCAATCAATGCCACTGTACAATGAGCAAAGCACATAGCCGACACACTAACCAGGCCAGCAGACTAAAGTCTGGCAAGCTCGTTTTACAAGTGTAGAGCAGTAACAGTGCATGTTTGTCAGAAAAATGTTTACATGACCAATGCAAGTACAACCAACACTACCCTGAGATACATCTGGACCACTGTGGTACTTTTTAATCTTCCTTAATCGCATGTATGAAAGCTGTAAGAACTAAAATACATATTAACACAAATCGAAGGTTCTATTAATTCTCTTTCAATATTACATAACAGGTCAATTAAGTTGCCACTAGTTCAGATCTACGTTCAGAAAGTATGATCAAACGTTCTGTTGATTGGGCATTTGGTAAATTCACCCAAGTAGAACAGAAGTTAAGATTAGTCAGTTTATTTTTGGATTTACCTTTATTCAATTCCGTTTGACCAATTTTGAAGGGTATTTCAAAGTCATGTCTACAGTACAATCTTCTTGTGAACTTGTGCGCACGGCTATCCAGAAGATGTCTGATCATAAAAAAAAAACTTATTCAGATTTGATAATAAATTGCGGAGATTGCTGACATGTTTGCTTGTGTGTTAACAACCAGGATTTAAATTTAAATGATTTCCCACACATCTTGCACATATATATGCTTGCATACTTGTGCTTGTGTTTTCCTTTCAAATGATCACTCAGATAATCTTTTCTGTGAAATCCTCGACTACAAACAGGGCAAAATACTAAAAATGTATTTTCACATGACTGCTTGTGTCTAGAGAGTGAACCAAACGCTGTAAATGCTTTCTTGCATTTTAAACACTTGAATGGTTTTGTGTCTCCATGTTTCAAGAGCATGTGGTGAGCAAATTCTGCGCGATGAACGAAAAGAGTGGAACAACTGTGGCAATACAGAGACGCCTGGTGGGGAACATCAGCATTACAAGCTCCTGGGTTACTGTTGCCAATCACAGCTGCGTGCGTCTCTCCTTCATCAGCTGAGGAAGAAAACAAAAGGCTTGCATCAACCGATTATCCCAAACCATCTCCACCCAACCTACTATAGATGAGAAGCACAGGCAGAGTGAACAAAAAGAAAAGCAATGCCAGCATGCAAATATGATTTGTGATGTACAAAATTCACAGAACTGTAGGTTAAATCTGTTGTGCAAACTGGATTAAAACGACTTTCATGCTTCCACAGCTGACAGCTGACAGACACCCTATTAGTTTAGTCAGTATGCGCGCGCCTGCATACATGCGCATGCACCACACACAAACATGTTATTAAAAAAAGGGAGGGGAGACAAAAGGTGGGGGTGGTTAAGAAGAGAAAATTTTGTGTGCCCTTGGGAAGAACACATTTTAACAAAACATTTCATAATGTGTGAGAGTAAAAACTGACGCATGATCAATCTTTCCACTCTGGCTTTGTGAAGCTCGAAGTCTCACCTGCCTAGCATGCACAGGCAAGTGGCTGATGTTTATCATCATCTGTAAATTTCAATTTTTCCTCTCCTTTATAATTATCATTGTTTAAAGCCACCCCACCCCTCTCTTTCTCACTTTGTTTTATACTATTCATGATGAAAGACAGGTAGGGGTTGTGTATTGATGACCGAACAATGACATCAATGGCACCCAACACCTCTTGGCAAGCCGACAATCCCGTATCTAGTCACAGTAGTTCATTACCAGTATCATTTTTTTTAACTATCACTTTTTTTTTTTTTTTTTTTTTTTAATTTTCCTTTCTCCTTCTCTCTCTTCTCTTATGAATTTTTCTTGTTCACATACAAACTGCACAACAGGATAGATCAGTCGACCAACAAAACCACACATACAGAAGGACATGCACATGTGTGCATACAGAAAAAAAACATGCGAACCACCACACTTATGTACACAATCTCTACCAATGGGGAAAAAAAATATATGACCGACATGTGAGCATGCTTTATGTCATAATACGCTTCACATTACTGACGCACAGAAAAAGAATTACAATCAGTGAAATGTGTACGTGTGTGCACTGCATGCATGAATGAGAGAGAGAGGGAGAGGGGGGGAGAGAGAGAGAGAGAGAGAGAGAGAGAGAGAGAGAGAGAAGAGAGAAACAGACAGACAGACAGACAGAGGCAAGCCTTGTTCTTTTCTAAACCATGTACTTAAATCTGCGCAGTCCAACTTCCTTACCCCTAATCCTTACAATCAGTTTTTTTTTTTAAAATGTCAAAATGGTGGCTGGATCCTTTAACAGAGTTGTAGATTTAAGATCTCATGTCTCAGTTCAATCCCAGCCCACAACATAATTGGATTTAACTAGCTGACCATCTTAATGCTTGGTGGTGTCAGCAATTCCTAGGTCCATCCCCTCTCCCAATTCAATACTCGGTCAGCAGAGGATCAAGAAGTTTGCCACATGACTGCCAGCAAGTTTGGGTAGAGTGCATGTGGCACTGTTCTAGTGTGATGAAACACTCTTGAACAAACTGCATGTTCTAGTGTGATGAAACACTCGAACAAACTGCATGTTCTAGTGTGATGAAACACTCTTGAACAAACTACATGTTCTAGTGTGATGAAACACTCTTGAACAAACTGCATGTTCTAGTGTGATGAAACACTCTTGAACAAACTACATGTTCTAGTGTGATGAAACACTTGAACAAACTACATGTTCTAGTGTGATGAAACACTTGAACAAACTACATGTTCTAGTGTGATGAAACACTCTTGAACAAACTACACGTTCTAGTGTGATGAAACACTCTTGAACAAACTACATGTTCTAGTGTGATGAAACACTCTTGAACAAATTACATGTTCTAGTGTGATGAAACACTTGAACAAACTACATGTTCTAGTGTGATGAAACACTTGAACAAACTACATTGTTTACGATAGATGAACCACTGAACAAACTAACGTTCTAAGTGTGTAAACACAAAAACTACTTCTAGAGAGTTGATATAGCTCTTTTGAACAAATCACATGTTTGTGTGATGAAACACTCTTGAACAAACTACATGTTCTAGTGTGATGAAACACTCTTGAACAAACTACATGTTCTAGTGTGATGAAACACTTGAACAAACTACATGTTCTAGTGTGATGAAACACTTGAACAAACTACAAACTTCACATGTTGTACCGAATAGAAATCAGTTATGTCACTGAACAAGTAACTTTCTAAAGGTTAAACAAATAACTTCTCTCTCCACGAGTGTGTGTATATGTGTCTCTATATGTATGCACATGAATGCACTTGTTTTGTGTTCCAAAAAAACTAAGTTTGTTAAAGTAAATTCTCTGGAAAAAGATTGCTGTATGACTGTCTATAAAAGATTTTTTAATTTATGTAGTTCTGTTTTAAATCTTAGTAATTGTTTTTACAAATTTCAAAGAAACATGGATAAGGAATATATGGTACCTTTCTTCATTTGGATTTTTTCCAGGGCAGTATTGGTTTACCTTGCATTTTAAGACATGCATGGAAATTATCTTAGTTGTGTTCTGGGAAATGAGAAGAATGTTGACAATATCACAATCTGCATACGTAAAGTTGGATTTTTTACCCAGTTCTTCAGTTTCAGATATTATTTTAAAAAAATAATTAACTAAATAAAGAAAATTAATTTTTAAAGAAGGGGGGGGGGGGTAAAAAAGAGGGAGAAGGGAACTGGCCCATCAAGAAATTGATTATACCACAGCACAGCATACTTATCTCTCACCATCACAATCCACAAGCATGCATGCACACACACACAAGTACAGACCCGTACCTGGTTGATAACTATCATCATCATCATGTGCCCTCGCGTTGGCGATCATGGCCCTCCATACAAATCTATCTTTTGTTGCTGAAAAGAATATCTCCCACTTTTCTGTTTTCATCCACTCAACAAATCAGTCCAATCATTTCTCCCTGGATCTACCTGGTGCTCCCTTTCCTTCCCGCTATCCTGTTGCAACTAGGTGCTCAAATTTCTCTTGCCTCATAAAAGGTCCTACAAATGTTATCTTTTCTTAATCATCTTCATTAATGTTCTTTTTGCGTTTGCCTCTTTTAAGATTGTCTCATTTGTTTGCCTCTTTTAAGATTGTCTCATTTTTTTCTCTCTTCTGTTCAGGGAATTAACATTCTTTTTAAAAACATTTCAGCTGCCTCAAATCATGTTCTGTAAGAACGTCCCGTCCCCTAAAAGGGATTTGGCGGCCCATTTTGAATTTTTAAAATCCCACACAATGTTTACAAGACTTTACAAGTTACAAAAAGACCTGTCCCAGCTTAGTGTTGTTTTTTTCTTAGAAAAAGTCTGCTTTATTTTGGAACTGAAAATATGGACCTTTCTTTGCCTACGCCCACATTCAGTTTTCAGTAATAAACTTTCATACTTTGTCACAAACAAGTCCAAGGTGTTTTTGATCAGTTATAAGAATTTCATTTCCTAAAAGTTTTTCCTGATTTTATTACTAACCCATACAAATGCTCAGGATGTGGGGGAAAGTAGGGGAGAAAACTGTCAGTACCAAGTTAAAGCCCAGCTGACTGCGTAGAGCAGTATCAGGGTTATAATGTGTTGATTGTTCAAGCTTTGCATCCATACAACAGCACTAAATCTACATAACACTGAAGAATTCTCTTCCTGATGTTAACTGATTGGTATTTGTTGTTAAGACCACTTTTCATTTTCTTGAATATTGTTTTAGCTTGGCTGATTCTAATGGCTATTTCTAATGTGCATTTGCCATCTGATGAGACGACTGTTCCCAGACATTTAAACTTATCAATCTGTCCCAATGTTGTGCCATTTGCTGTTATTTTAGATGAAGGGAATTTTCTTTTACGGTTTATCATACTTAAGCCTTCTTGCTATTTAGCTCCAGCCATTTCTGCTGTTTCTATTATATTCACAAGATTTTGTAGGCCTTTTTCATTTTCTGCAATTAGGATGGTGTCATCTGCATAACGAAGGTTATATAAGTTTTTCCTCCAACCTTTTATCCCAACACATTCTTCTAGGTATCTCATGATGCAAATTGAAAACAAATCTTTTGTTATTTTGGAAAGAGCTTATATCATTTTCTACTCTCATATATTCCTTATTCTTAGATCTTTTCCATCAACATTGAACCTTTCCAGTTGGTTCATCTATTCTTCATTTTGCACCAATCAAAAGCCTTGGTATAATCAATAAAACATTAAGATAAATCCCTATTCAACTCAACTGATATACGATAGTTTTTAGGATGTCTATGGCATTATTAGTTCCTTTCTCTTCCACAAATTCACATCGTTCTGTGATTTCTCATTTCATTCTAATCATGTTTATTCTTAATAGACTCTCTCTCTCTCTCACACACACACACTCACACACACATACACACACTTGCATGCAAGTAAAACTCCACAGGACATCAAACAGAAGTCTGACAGTATAATCACTGGTGATATTCATTTCAAAACAGGGCAAGTTCCAAACCATATTAGAGACAAACTGCTTGTATGTAACTGCACTTATATCACAAATGTCATTTAAGTAAAACACATTCCTAAGATCCAGGATATAATAAGATTAAAACTTGACAGCGTTGCTTCATATTCAAGCAGAATGCAGTATTACTGCTGCTTAGCAACAGCTTCAGCCAACTGTAAACTACATCTTTTTCTGTGTCCGTGCAATGTTTTCATGTTGGAGAAAGAATTATTGCAAATACTACAAACAAATGGCTTCTGTTTTAAATGCACAGCATTTACGTGGCCAAAACAGTCTCTTCTCACAGCAAACAATTTCCCACAAAACTCGCATGAGAAGTTCTTCTTTCGTCTTTTCCACTCTGAATCACCACAATCCAGGCTGTCCGACAAGGAGAAAGACGTGAAGGTTGATGGAAAGTTGAAGTGACTCAGTAATTCCACTGCAAAAGGAGAAATGGAAAACACCCTCGTAACTTTACTCAGTACCATAACATTTACTCATCCAATGAATTTTGCACTTATACTTATTCCAGGCTGTTTCTGGGTATTACACTGCTTATCCTACAAAAACACTTCATTAGCATGTAAAACTAAACAATCATTTGGACTGCAACAATGTATAAGCATGTTGATAGTTCTAACACTGGACGTTCTCACACAACTCGTGTTACTGCACATTTACATACAATTGTGTTAATGGCTAAATGGACACTCAAACTTTTTCATCTTTTATGATTTCACTGTATCTTCAAAATGACCTATAACGAGAAGGTTCAGTTATATAAAAGTAAACACTGGAATTAACCACAGCAAATGCACATTTTTTGGATTCATTGAGAAGCATTTTCCCCAGCAAAAAGCACCAAGAATGGTGAAAATAGAAATGATGCAAATGATGAGTTTTCACTGAAGCATTTATTTTAATGCAATACACGTTATCTTCAACACATGGATAAAATTGCGTTAACACTTCGTGGCATAATAATACAAAGAATTGCATATTCAATGGCACCAGTTACATGATTCCAAGTCTTGAAAATCAGTGAACACTCAGCATCCAGGTCAGTGGGGTTTTGCCATTGCACACACATAAAATAAACTGATGTCACAGAAATAGCTCTGCTCACTACCATTCAAATTCGCATCAACTCGAAATGTTGCTGTCATCTTCATATTCTGTGTTAATTCAAGATTATATTAAGGAAAGCGATTACACAGTAATGACAGCTACCAATGTACTAAATCTGCATTTATGTTTTCTCCCTCATGTTACTTGAGAAAAAAAACTGCACTGAGACGATGCGTGTCCTAAAAATTGTTGCACATTAATCCCATGCTAGCAGATGGAGACTGTCCATATACATGTGTTCAG
The DNA here is from genome assembly GCA_030674185.1 of Monoplex corrugatus. Classification (NCBI taxonomy): domain Eukaryota; kingdom Metazoa; phylum Mollusca; class Gastropoda; order Littorinimorpha; family Ranellidae; genus Monoplex; species Monoplex corrugatus. Next base: position 8,746,993 of record CM060307.1, read on the forward strand.
TAATCTTGAAAATCTAATACATTTATTTTTCAAATTCAATTTAGTTAGGTTGAGTGAGTGAGTTAATGAATGCATGTGTGAGTGTGTCTGAATGCAAGGTAAAAATCCACATTCATACAACTTTATTAAAATCTATAAAACTGTAGCCTACTACATGTATGTGGATCAGTCTTAACCAAAAACCTGGTGAATCATGAACAAGTAAATTTTTATCAAAATTTGCTACAAAAACGATCATCAGACAAATCACACATTTCCAATCATTGTCCTTTCACTTGCCTAACATTTTCATTTTTCCAATATGGACCATTCTGCAGGTAGAACTCAATAAATCACCACTGCAGGCTTTTCTGAAGTCAATGACTAACCTCTTACGTTCCCCCCCCCCCCCCTATTTTACTTCATTCATTCAAGTTCATAAACAAATAAAATGTGACCTCCCACCACGAAATCAGTCTTAACTCGCAGTCAGTCGAACAGCACGAGGAGCTGAAAAAGTGACTGAGGGTCTATCTGGGGTGTTTTGACTTTTTCTCAAAATAGATTTCTGTAGACTATAAATAGTATAATCTATCCCCCACAGAATTTTTTTCTTGAAAAAATAGTATTAATCAATTTAAAATGGTATTTTAATGCCCTGATCGCAGCAGAAAGATCGCAATTTCCTACCAAAAGTACCTATTTTTGTCTCTTATTATGAACCATAACCTGTACAGTACCCGCACATGTAATATACTGATGGTAAGCTCTTTGGTGCACCTTTCAGATAATGACAGCGAAAATTATAAACAAACTGGAACAAAGCCACCAAATAAAGAAATTTAAGTAAAATGTGTAGGACTAGGAGAGCACACAAAAACTTTAGAGGACGTTTTCTCAAAATGTCCGTCATACAACTTAATGACTTCTAAACATACATAACTTCTACATTTTTTTTTAGCGCAAGCTTTATTCAAGTACCAAAATAATCAGCAGAATGTACACTTTCCAGTAATATGTATATCTCAAATGCCCAAAATGCTAGTTAAGATTGATTTCGTGGTGGGAGGTCACAAATGTGTTCTCGGGCATTATTTTAATGATAAATTTCCATGTTACTGAGTTTTCTCATTAGCAGTATTCTGACTTCTACCTTGTACAAGATGATAAGCTACCTAACATTTACTGTTGAAACGTTGTCCATGTTGACCAATTTATTTTGGGTTGTTAAATCTCATGCTCTTTTCCAAAGAATATGTTGCAATGGTTTGCATGACCCTCAAAAAAGCCAACATATGAACAGAAATGCTATTCCTGCCTCCTATGACTTACAGTACTTTATGTGTTTTTTTAGAGTACCAATATGGGGAAAACTTCTGTCACATGTCGTACAATTGAATGGTTTTCTTCCTAAATGAACATTAACATGACCTTCATAGTCTCTATGAGCCACAAATGCCTTTTGGCAAATTTCACAAATAAACTTTTTCTCTCTCCGCTTCCAGTCTGAGGTAAGTCGTTCCATGATGTCCCACATGTGAACTGTTCAGAAGAGAAAAGATATGAAACATTGAAGGTTCTGTGCTCCAAGAAACACAACTGAATGACCAATTCCAAAGCAAAACTGCATGTTGCACACTAAAAAGTAGCACCACTGAAGGCATCCTGGTGTGCTATTTTGACAATGTAAAAACATACACAAGGTTACTTCAAAATGAGAAATTAAGTCACATAAAACCTCACTAGCTATACCTTATGTACTCTTCAAAGTTTCATCAAATAAAATCACAAAAGCCCCACAAGCATACCTAATGTCCATCTATTTAAAAATCTGCACATGGAATTCAAGTTGTATCACTCTGCCCATGCCCAAAACTAAGAAAGGAGTGGAAACCTGCACCCATTTTCAACTGACAGTGGTATCTTTGGACATGGAACTGGGGATTCCTGATTATCTATCACAGGTTAAAAATCTGTATTACAAGGGTCATGCAATACACTGCTAGAATGTCCTTTTAATTTAAAATAGTTGCAGCACTCTGAAATACTATACACACCTGGTCCAATCATTTCATGATTTAACGAGTCATTCACATCTGTAGGGAAGGTCTGCAATGCCCACAACTCGGTAACAAGAGCTGATATGTTGTACCTGCTAAACCACCTTCCATTTCCGGGTCATCTAAGTCATAGAAACGTACGCCTCCACCATGGTGGGATTCTTTCAATTTGGGAAATACAAGTCTGAGGATACATATCTGGAAAACGGGCAGGGTGTGGCAAAGCATCCCATTCACATTGGCAAAGCATCCCATTCATATGACACTGTGACATTGTCCCGTTTTGTGGCAAGACATGCTGACATGTACTATCAATGGTTAATTGTTTTAACAAACGTTTGGAGGGGGGTTGTTTTTTGTTTGTTTTTTTGTTTCCCAGATTGCAAGTCTTAGTTTCATGAGAATATCCTGTAGTAGGTTTGATTAACAGTTATGTTTCTATCAGTTTGCTTGAACTACCTAGTAGCAGTTTTGATTAACAGTTCCCACTGGAACTCAATGAGCCTTCAATACACCCTGGTTATCATTGGCACAAATCATCACAATCTTGAAATTTCACTGCTTTTTTCTGAATCTGACAGGCCTTGAAGAGACGGCAGTATGCCACTCTGGTGATCGCCTCTAGACTAATTACTGTCTCTAAATCTGGCTTATATCTTCAAGCTCATTATCTTGTAATTCGAGTTTGGTTGAAGACTTCGCCTTCATTTCATGCAGTCTCTAAAACAATAATGCACACCAGTTTGCTCTTCAGTAAGGCAGTGCAAGACTTACCTTGCTATAACACGTCTAATTCAAAAACCATTTTGTTCACATCTTGTAAACTGATCGATGACAAAAACCAATGTCATGAGCAGTCTCTTCACACATAATTTGTCCATTTTCATCCAAAATTTCAAGTTTTCCAACATTTTCCTCATTTGTAGCTTCAAATGGCCTCCCCAAACTATGCAAACATTTAACATCAGTTCTCTTCAAATGGCCTCCCCAAACTATGCAATCATTTAACATCAGTTCTGTCTACAAAAAAAAAAAAGTACCCACTTATAAACTGCAGTTTGCGAAAGACCTTGACACGTGTTAGCATATCTGCTCCACAACTTATCTTAGCTTTGTAATGTAAAATTCCATTTTAATGTAAGAGCATCGTTCTTCAATGCTACATGTAGCCAAAATGCCTAAAATGACTATACCCACATCATAACAATGATGTTGGTACATCTGCATAAATTTTTTTAATTCGGCCACAGAATATTTGAGTTAGGCATGTAGAGTTTCAATGCACTGCAGTAACTTTAAAGATTTTTTTTTGGACATTCTAGTTTTTTCTGGATGACCTCATACCAAGCATAGGTTGCAAATCTACAATATGCATTACACCTTTTGGCAGCAAGAAGCATGTCTATTGTCCATGTAGTTTGACCCTACATTGTTCTGTAGTTTTCAGTTCACTAAAGGGGAAAAAAATCACAGCAAGTAGATGAATCTATATACATTCCACCACACTATTACTATGAAAACTGAAATGCTGTTTTAATCAATGTGGCTCATTGGTAAGATAAAACCTTGTAAATGTATTACATGATGTGTAATAACAAAGCACATTGTCAGCAGTCTTCAAAGCTCTAACGACAAAGCTTCTTGTGTTTAGTGAGTTGCCCCTCATTGTGAAATCCTCTTGAGCACAAACTACACTTAAACGGCTTCTGTCCTAAATGCACCGCATTTTCATGTCCAATGCAGTCCCGAAGATTTACAAATGCTTGGTTACAGAAGCCACAACAGTGCTTTTTCACTCTTCCAGAAGCAGCAAAAGGAAGCAGCAGCATCCCTGGGGCTGGAATCACGTCTCTCCCTTTGCGATCACCAGCTGTTGGGAAGAAAACGTATTTTTTTTGAAGACCACAGATGTGCTAAAGCTGAAATGCATTTAGTCTTCTACTATGAACTCTTTACTGGGGATCCACTTTCTGGCCAGACAATAACCCAAGCTATTCTATAAAGACAAGCAGTTACCACCATCATCATGATGTGCCATGCAACATGGCACTGGCCATCATGGCCAAGCAGTTGCATGATACTATTACTTCTCATCCAGACCATGCTAGAAGGAAAGCAAGCAGTCTTCAACTTTGACAATCAAACTTCAGGAGAAATGGCACTAAATAGTCTGCAAACCCATTTGAATGGGAGTCACCGTTTTGGCGTGTACATGCATGGGCTCTACATGAGTAGATGCATGCATGCATACAAGAGATGGACGTGTTGTTCACTGTCGTCTTTTGACTGCTTGTGTTTTAAGTACAGAAATGTTTGCTTTTAATGAACTGAAAAATCACCAACCACATTTTCCCAGACAATACTGCAAATCCAAAACCATCACCTTCTTCAAGCTGCCATTGCTCTTATCGTGGTCCTGTTGTTTTATAATAATAAAAAAAAATAAATAAATAAAAAATCCCCTTTAATGCCCCATGTTGCATTGTTGCTCTTGCTGTCTTTGAAAAAGAAGCTCAGTAACCTGTGAACCGGTATACATCGTTTTCCCCAGAAAGACACCAATGACAGACTGAATTTTTCTTAAAACGAGAACATTACATACTTCAAGGGGAGAAAGTCATGTTCTAAGAAACGTACATCTGACACAAAAACCGGATGCATTAATATGTTCACTGCACGTAAAGAGCTGACAAAATATGCACTTCAAGGTGGTCTTTCTATCTTTCTTCCAACTGCACACCCGACATCGCCCTCTTCGCGGGCCGCTAGTAGTGGATGACTGCAAGACGCTGTCATGGCGAGCTGTGCGCTGCCGTACAAAGCAGTACATGTAACCGCCCCCTCCATGCTCTAGGTCTGCTAGTCCTGCCAGAAGATATTGAGAAACTTGTCAATGTCCAACAGCTAAATACCATAACTATGAATCCTAACGATTTTATATGAGCAGTGTCTTTAGACCCCAAGTCTAAAGTTGAAGATTAAGATGCTTTTCAAAAATCAGAAGACTTTGATTACGACATCGCTGTTGGAGCTTCATAATCTCTCTCTCTCTCTCTCTCTTCACACACACACACACACACACACAACATTAATGACTTGCTGAATTTTCTTAAAACTGCAGATGCTAATTTTCAATGGCCATAACTGCACCAGAAGCAAGATAAAAAACGTATCTGCAAATTTTTGTCCATAGTATAGAGACCCTGTTTACCTGAATGCACCACCTGCTGCAATCAATCTACCGCACACTCTACCCTCATTTCTTCCAGTAAAAGGGGAAAAAGAACTTTTGCTTAACTTAAGATAAAACCTCACATGTACATTGATGAATGTTTGGACTGGATCAGTGACTGCCAAAGCATGGATCAGTATGCTTCTTACTACTGATTTATGAAACTCTCTCAACTTAAAGTTAATGACAAGTAGAAATCATGTCTGCTTTCAGTCTTAAACTATGTGATATTTTCTTTTGTGTGTGTACGCACATGCTTGCTTATTTTAAAATTGTGATACTTTTAGCTTCAATTTTGCTTACAGTGCATGTTGTTAAGTGACGGTCCTTCTGCATTTAATTTTCTATCGGATATGTGAAAGCACAGTGTTGCTCAGTCCATACTCTATAGGTTGTAGCATAGAGTACATACTATTTGCTGGGTTATGTGGCAGTCTAAATTCAGGTTGCTGAATGGCTGTCACAAAACACTTGTATTTACAGCCTGGTCTTACCTCAGATACATAAAATCAATTATCAATTCCAAAATTTTCTTTTAAACCTCTTCACGCCCAAGCAAACACCACAGAGCTCATGAAACTAACTTCACATCTTTATTTCAAGCCAAAATAAAGCAATCTGAACTATCAACTGAAAAGAAAATTCAGGCAACCAATTTTCAAAATGCACCTCTGTGTGCGTGCGAGTGTGTGCATGCGGGTGTATGCGTGCGTGTGAATCACTGATGCCCAAGTTAGCTCATTCACGGCAATATCTACCTAAAAATATCAAATTCAGAATACGATCTTTAACCCTGTCATCCCCGTTAAGGTTACAGCTTGGATAACATATGATCACCCAGTTTAGTTTTGGTTATGCTGTTGGTAATGGAGAAGTATGTGTTTTACTAAATTTCTGAACCATTCCAGAAGTATGAAATTTTGTACCATTACAGAAATGTACATAAATAACAGAAATTTTAAGTACTTCAAGTTGCTTATATGGTTTTTATAAAGCATTGCATCCAATCTTAGCAGACAATTGTTAACACCCATATATTTCAAAATCAAAGTTGTTTTCATACTTATACCAGCCACCTTAGCATAGCTGCCAACCTTTGAAGTTCAAAAAACAGGAATCATCAGCCGGGGGTCCAGGGGGGCTGCTTAGGTCCCCCTGGTGGGTGGGGGTCAGCTATTGATTTTTCACCAATTCAAAGTACAAAAATGGCCTCTCCTGGCATATTTAAGCATGAAACAGAAGTTTTTCCACTAGACTTTCAAAATCCAGGATTTTTTTTTTTTGACAGATCCGGGATCGTTTTTCAAATCCGGGAGGGTTGGCAGCTATACCTTAGCAAAATGGTTATGTAATGTACCGTCTGAAAGAACATGACTGATCTTTCATCAGTTCAAACATTTTCTGCCTTGACCGCCTCCTCCCTATTAGTCCATTTTAATGACCGCCTCCTATCTAGAGTCCATTAATGACCACCTCCTACCTAGAGTCCATTAATGACCGCCTTCTATCTTAGAGTCCATTAATGACTGCCTCCTACCTTGAGTCCATCAATGACCGCCTCCTACCTCGAGTCCATCAATGATAACATTTTCTGCCTTGAGTGCCTCCTACCTAGAGTCCATCAGTGATAATGTTTTCTGCCTTGACTGCCTCCTACCAAAAGTCCATCAGTGACAAATTTTCTGCTCCGACTGCCTCCTACCTAGAGTTGAACAAGCTACAACCACAACGGAAAGATTACGACTACACTGCTAGATCTCACCAACTTTACATACGTTTCATTGACAATTTTGCTAAAATCTATGCTATTGATATCTGTATCTCTCAGAACTGATAGATGCAAAGATATAATAATAGAAACATACAGCCCTGTCGCTGTCTCGATTTTTCAAGGAACTTGGCATCATGATAACCATCCCCGTTATCATGAAATCCTCAAATCAATATAGCATCATGAAAATTACCCCGATTCCCGATCAGGTGAATCCCTCTTCGGTTTCCTCTTGCCCTTATCTCATAGTGACCCCTTTTTGGTTTCCCCAAGCCTTTCCACGCAGAGGTAAATCAGTGGTTCAGTTCGTTGGAGGGCTATCATATGGTTGGCATGTGGGGTGTGGTGTGTGTTGTGTGTGGTTGTGTGTGTGTGTGTGTGTGTGTGTGTGTGTGGTGTGTGTGTGTGTGTGTGTGTGTGTGTTGTGTGTGTGTGTGTGTGTGTTGTGTGTTGTGTGTGTGTGGTGTGTGTGTGTGTGTGTGTGTGTGTGTGTGTGTGTGTGTGTGTGTTTGTGTGTGTTGTGTGTTGTGTGTGTGTGTGTGTGTGTGTGTGTGTGTTGTGTGTGTGTGTGTGTGTGTGTGTGTGTGTGTGTGTGTGTGTGTGTGTGTGTGTGTGTGTGTGTGTGTGTGTGTGTGTGTGTGTTGTGTGTGTGTGTGTGTGTGTGTGTGTGTGTGTGTGTGTGTTGTGTGTGTGTGTGTGTGTGTGTGTGTGTGTGTGTGTGTGTGTGTGTGTGTGTGTGTGTGTGTGTGTGTGTGGTGTGTGTGTGTGTGTGTGGTGTGTGTGTGTGTGTGTGTGTGTGTGTGTGTGTGTGTGTGTGTGTGTGTGTGTGTGTGGTGTGTGTGTGTGTGTGTGTGGATTTAGTCCGACTATATGACTGAATATCGGTCTTCGTTGTCAGTGGATCAGAACAGGAACAGTTGAATTATATCAAAGTGCAGTTGAATTATACCAAAGTAATTCAGTGGAAGTGCAAGTTCTCCATGGCAGCTTGACACCAATCCGCTTCCTTAGTAATACTGAAACTTCCCTTTAAATGAACTTGGGTCTGGTAGTATGTTGTGGAGCCAGAATAATCTGTGTGGGATCAATGCCATCCTGGCAGCGCAGAGGATGGGCAGCCTCCTCATCAACCCTGTGCACCCCCACCTACCCCAAACCTTTTCATACTTGTAACCTCCTATTTCAGCTTTATGTCATCCCCATGTCTCAGTTTCAAAATCACTGTACGATTCAGATCTTTCTTTAGGACTTTGCTTCATGTCGAACAGTTGGTCCGGATTCTTTATATATATATAAAAAATAATAAAAAAATTCCTTTTTAAAAGTTGTTGCGATCTAAATAAAAAATCAGCTCAGATGCAGATATGCAGAATAGTTCTACGGAACCATACATGAAACTTTAGGCCTTGAGTGTAATGCCTTAAAAATCAGGAGCCAACTAATTTTCTGAAACATTAGGTTTGTACACACACATTACGATTGGTTTGATATGGTGGGTTTAGATGAAGCAATGGCATAATAGATGATTTCCGGTTCTTTCTTGGGAGGGGAGGTACAGACATAGACAGTGACCATACAGGAGCTGGTTATGGTCAAGCATTGAATAAGGGGCACTTCACAAATGTTACACTTTTGTGAAACTGCCCAAAAAAAAATAAAACTATATTTTGGGGGATTGCATGTGTGTAAAGCCCAAGAAAGTTTCCAGCCTGCCACATCCTATCCATCAACTGTAAAAGCTAACTTTTTGACTCTCTCACCCTATCCAACTTCCTGCAAGAAGCTGGTGGATAGTGTGGGAAACAAAGGGTTAGATTTTTGCTTTGCTAGTATGGTTGGCAATGCAGGTTGCTGGTGGTCAGGGTGCGGGGGAGTCAGTACCCAACTCATGGCAAAATTTCACACTATTTCTTCTCCTACATACACTCTTCCATCCATTCTTGTACAAAAACAAGAGGTTTTTTTTTTCTTTTATTCATTTATTCAATACAACCATTTCTGCTTCCACACACATATCTTCCACTCTTGCCACTTACAAAAAAACAAAACAAAAAATGCATGGATATTCAAAATTGAACAAAAAAACTAAAGCAACTGAATCAGACACCACTGTTCGTCACAGAGGCCAACCAATTCACAGGCTTTTCGAACAGCATAATGAACGATTGTTGTCCTTTCTTTCAAAACTGAACCAATATGCTTGTCTCTCAAATTTTCAGTTTTTTAAACACAATATAAACAATAAATTGTATAATCATCACTGAATGAAATGGGCAGGGGGGGGATCAAAGGTAGTCCATAAGCATAACCCTAAACTGGTCACGGGGAGGGAAAACTACACAGATTTCACTATTTTCCGGTCCAATTTTTCAAGGCAGATCCTACTCCTTTCTCTCACTTTACCAAAATCCTTTACTTGATTTCAGCCATTTACAGTTGCCTGCACAGGCCAAACTTCACAAGCCAGACTTAAAACCAAGCCATCAAACAAGAAAGGTGGTGTTCTGCCATCAGACTAGACAGGTGGTGTGTTCTACCTCTACACCAATCATTATACCACTAAGACAAACACATTAAAATAGAATTACCTTGCACTAAGTCATGCTCGACCCCACAAGTCTTCCACTTGTTTATATCCTCTAGATTTAAAATCATTTTTGTCTTCCACCTATAACCTCTAAATAAAACATTTTCGTCGAATGGAGCAGAAGAATCCATCATATTAACCCTTTGACCCCCGCACCCTGTCCACCAGCATCCTGCATTGCCAACCATGCTAGCAAAGCAAAAACTTAACTCTGATTCCCTCACCCATTCCACCAGCTTCCTGCAGGAAGCTGCTGGAAAGGATGAGGGAATCAAAGGGTAAAGTTTTTGCAGCTGGTAGATAGGGTGCGGGAGTCAAAGGGTTAAGCCAGACAAAAACCACAACAGCACAACTGTTCTTCAAAATGGGCAAGTCCCATTAGCTCGGCTGGTCTGTCAGCATTATGCTAACAACACAAATCGTGGGTTCAGCCCTCTGGAGGGCCCGTGTTACATGGACATGGTGGTGTTTTTGACAGAGCCTTGGACTTGGAGATCTAATATCCAAAGCTCAATCCCACCATGTCACATAAACACTTGCCTAATCACTGCCCATCTTAATGCTTCAATCATCCTGGAGATGTCGGCTTAATGTCTCCCCAAACGCCTTTTCTTTCTGTTTGAAAACTTTTCCAATACAAAGAATTTTAAGAGTACTCAGGGAAACTGCAAAATAATCAGTCAATTTGGTGGAGTGCACAAGGACATATCCAACTGCAGTGAATTTATCTAGAGTAAACTCCAACTTCTGTATCATGCCAAATTGGTAAATTAACACTGCAGAATTGCCAGCTTCCTAAAGTTTTACCAATTCATCACCAAGCAAATACCAGTACAAGCTTATAAACAGCAGTTATCAGTAAAAACCCAACACTGTAGCAGGCATTGTAAAGGTGTCACCATATAACTCGGTTGAACAATACATCTTGTTGACAAAGGTTCTACCCTATGCAGACCACAGGTTTTTTTTTTACAGACTGCCTGATGTCTGGAATTCAATCTCAGCCAGTGCATAAAATCTGTCCTGTTTGCTGCCCATATCATCTGGTGGTGACAACACAGCCTTTATGTCTCTTCCCCACTTGCCTACTTTCTTTTAAGATCTTGCAACACAAAGGATTCTTTGCATGCTCAAGGTTATCTCATTATTACTAGTACAGTAGTAATTTGGTAGGGCACATATGGAATTGTACAAGAATGGTGAACCCCTCTGAAGAACTCGAGAAGACTATTTAAAATTGCATTTCAATTTGAATGGACCAATACGAATTTAAAGAGAATAATTTTTACAGAATTAAGACATAAAAATAAGAGAACTGAAAACAAACAGTCATGGTATCTGCAGTGTAACACAAGCACACACAAACACAAACACATCACCCTCTGCCAATCAATAATAATAGTCGACTGAAACCAAGTGTCAAATGATAGCACCCTTGCTTGGATGTAGACTACCATGATTGTTTAAACATCTCTATTCAAGAGATAATTTACAATGTCCTCGGGGTTAAGGTTGAGCAATATTTACCTTCCTTCACTGAACAGTATTTCACCATTTCACAGCTAGCTGGGTGGACTAGAGTTGTATACATGTTTTTGTCAAGAATGAGTCACACATGTGCTAAACCGTTAACACAGGCTCTTCCTCTAAATCACTAACGATTCAAGTCACAGTAGTGCTGAATGCAAACTACAAAACAAAACAAACAATACCCCCCAAAAAAACACCCAATCCAACTAAACATTCAGAAACAGAACAAAACCAATACCAAAAAACCCACCCAATCCACCTAAACATATTTCAGAAAAGGTACACAAAATGTACATTATACACAGTCTGATTCAATTCCAATAAATCCAATACACAGAGAAAAGCAAAAAGTCCACATGTCTGACAGTAGTGAGGAGCAACCAAGTACCATGACCAGAAAACATTAACTTCAAGTCTACTCAAAATTTGTACACATTGTATATCCAGGTGGAAAGGAGCAGGTCAGCAATGAGAGCAAAGAGAACCAAGACTCAGCAATGAGAGCAAAGAGAACCAAGACTGACAATTACAGGGTCCAATTATCATAACATTTTTGAATTTTTCAACAAAGGAAAAAAATGACGTTATATCACACTAGTTATCTTCACTTAATTCATGACAATGACTGAAATTGGACAATGCCATTCACATTAGTAAACCTTGAAACTTTTCTCTGTGCCAAATTCCTTTCATGTCTTTACTTTTGATTACAGGTGATCCAGACAGTTTGGGCCTTTTTTTTAATAAAAACATTACAAAACTGATACAGATTACTTTGTCCTTTAAAGCCAATTTTATGAAAACATGAACTGAACAGATATGCTTGTCCATCAAAACCAATACTAAAAGCTTTATAAAACCTAATACACCTGTCCCTTCAATTATGAACCATTCCACAAACACCACAGCATGACCATTGAGGTTTATAAAAGTCAACAGTCTGTTGAATAATGATTTAACTACTGAACCCTTTAAGACACAGGGCTATATTTTTTTTTTTTTTTTTTGAGGGGGGGGGGGGGGGGGGCAATAATCATCTGAGTTAACTTGTAAGCATAAGTTGTAAGCATCGACAAGTCCAACCTTGTGACTCTTTCTTCCTTCTTCTATACCTCGCCCTAACATAACAGGGCTTCAAAGAATGCTTTTATGGTTTCTTCCAGACAAATGCTGTTGGGGAAAAGACCGGTGGGAGTGGGGGTGTCATGTCCTACAAATGTTTGCATGATTTCTGATGCCATTTCAAAGATATTTCATGTGAAAATCCTTTCGAGCATAGTCTGCACTGAAATGGCTTTATCTTAAGATGGACAAAATTAACATGTCCTACATACTCTCTGTGAAGAGAGAACCTTTTCCCACAATATTCACATTCAAAATTTTTGGGTCTTAATTTCCAAACTGAAGTGGCTAGACATGGGCGATCCCGTTGAATGAACAACTTGTTCAAGCCAAACTTGACAGTAACTGGAAAAGAAATTAGTTAAGTCCATTAGCTTTAAAGAAATAAAACATCTGTTTCTTTTATGTGCTGCCCATCCCCCAACCTCCCTTTCCAAAACACATACACATATTCAGCATAATCAGACCAAAGACCAAATACATGACAAAATTCAAGCAAATGGACAATGTAATCGCCTTATAAAATCATATCTGCCTATCTTAAACTCTACTGCCCAGTATTGGCAAAATGATTATATGTGACCTGTTCTCACAAAATTCCCCCATGTTGCATTTTTTCTGATTTTCATATAAGAAGGAAAAAAGCAAAACACACAGAAACTAAGGTTTACAAGGATATCAACTTTATTTCCCTATTGTAAAAACTGACTGAGATTTTTATTTTTTAAGCCCATATGTGCAGGATATGCTGAGAAAACAAGCTTAATTTGATCAGAAAACTGATTGAAGTCAACAGCAACTCATTTACACCTCACCAGATTACTGAAACTTCATAATTACATCATTTACAACATGCAATTTCCATTCCATGCATTCAATCAACTTTGGTGCCTTTTACTGATGTGATTTTAACCACAAATGTAATACAACTGCAGGCATTAAAAAAATTTTTTTTTAAAAAGCACCAGTCAGCACAAAAGTAATCTTTTGTAACACTAAATATTACTTTTCAAAACATGATAGGGAAGTGATATAACCAACATCTGTGCACCTCAAACTGCAAAAATCCCATTTTTTACCATGTGACACTTGATCATCTTTCTAAGCCTCAAGCACAACTCCACTCTGTACAACGTAGGGACACTTTCCCTGAGAACGGGTCACATATTGCTGCCATCAACTTGAAATATTAAAGTTGTCTGAATATCACAAAGGTTTCATACAGTCTTGTGACACAAAAACATCCCATCTTACCAAAGCAGTTTCAATATGGTATCAAAACACAAAAATATATTATCTTGCTAAACTTTCTTCGATGCTGGTTTTTATCTTTATTTTTCTTTGGTGCTTAGGGTCAAAATATCTTCATAACATGCCAAAATACAATTAACAGAGGTCTACTAAGAAAAACTTTTTACTTCATAAAGGGTTTTCACGAAATTTAACATTGCTAGAATCTGGACCTTTGCACAATTTTTTATGCCTGTATACATTGTTTTTGTAAGTAAAGGACATACCACACTGGTCACATTTATACATCTTGGTTTTGTAATGCACACCTGTAATATGTGCTTCAAGATTACCCCGTACTGCGAAAACTTTTCCACAAATGTGACACCTGTTCTGCAGATTCCCTCCTCTTACATCCCTACTCTGAAAATGGGTTGTATCTCTCACATCTGGGAAGTGGATAGGTACTGGCCAGTCTGTAAAGGGAAAAAAAGAAAGAAAAACAGAAAGATATCATGGCTGCAGGCGAAAATCTGTTGTACTAAATCATGTGGATGTATCTCAGGCTAGATCAAAGTAAATTACAGAGGGGGAAAAAGGGACCGATCATCAGTACAGAGGCATTACTGACTGTTCTCAACTTTCATTAGACAGCAAAATATTGCTTTCATAGTTTTCAGATTGAATTTAAAATAAACAACAAAATTAAGGGGGATGTACTGATCTTTTGTGATAATTGAGACTGGTCTTATGAGAAAAGCGCTTTGTGCATTTATCACAAGAGTATGGTTTTTTATGAAGATGTCTAGAATTCATGTGCCCTATGCAGTCACGTGTACTTGCAAATATTTTATAACAAAAATCGCACTGGAAATGACTTGTCTGGATGTGCGAGACACTCTTAGCTGGTCCCATCATCGATCCCATCATTTGCAATGCTCCCAACGCATGTTCTTGTGTCACTCCATGCCCTGGGTGTCTATCCAACCACATCACTGCGGACAAAACAGTGTCAGCTGGTCATGAAGAATGTACCACACACACATACAAAAAAAAAAAGAGAAAAAAAAGGGAAAAAGAGACCTCTATACTTTCTAAATGAACTCCACTTCTCAATCCTGTGAAATCTTCAATTCGACACTATAGAGGGGGTACTTGCTAATTTTTTTTTAATTTTTTAATTCTACACGTGTAGAATTCGGAGGGTTCTTGTAATATTCTTAGAAGGCAGTTGTTGAAAATACAAATGCTAAAGCCTGGAAATCAAGCTGTTAGCACCATTATATAACTATTATTGTTTAAATCCCAGCTGACAGCATAGAGCCATATAGATTACACATAACCACAGTTTTCATTGTATGTAAATGTCAACACAAAATTGATCCATCTTTAACATACTGAGAGGGAATCTAATATAGGTGTTGATACGCGACAAAAGTTACAGTCTCATAAAACAGACCCGTTGGTTTACAGTCTCATAAAACAGACCCGTTGGTGTCTCTTCAGACTCTGTTTGTATGAAAATGACAAATGACAGATTTTGCATACAAATGGTTTCACATTCAGATGCTGGCTGTTCACATGACCCAGACAAGCAGTCTTGTTCCAAAACTTTTTACCACAGCACTTGCAAAAGAACTTTTTCTTTGAACCCATTTCTTCTGGATCTGGGATCGCAAGTGCTGATGGGTCGCCAACTTGAATCACTTGAAGATCATCTAAACAACAGTCTGCACATGACAATGGCAAACATTAATTCCTATTGCTGCACTATACAACATACTCCAAAGAACAAAAGCAACAATGTGGTTACATCAATCGTAACAAAACCTCAGACAGGTAACTATGTGTCAAAAATTCCAGTGTTATTGAAGAGGCCACAGCAGTGTTAAAAAGTTTTCCAAGTAATGAAACTTTTAAAAGTACTTTCAACTATATCTATACTGAACACCATACATTCAGAAAAAATTTGAAGACTCATGTAACTGCCCTTTACATGAATGTCTATGCCTAGACAAGTTTGTGGCATAAGCAAAGGATTTGTCACACGATTCACATTTAAATGGTTTTACAGACAAGTGAGAGTTCATATGGCCAGTAAACTGGTGTTTTGATCTGAATATGCGCAGACAATATGGGCATTCAAATGTTTTTTTTGCCTGTACTTGTCACAATATCTTGCAAGTTCCCTGCAAGTGAAGCTCTACCTTGGCCTTGCTGGTGCAGGAGGAGGGCATTTGAAATTTTTCCAAAAACACTCCTGTCTAGATGAACAGCTGCAGAACAGAAAAAACACAAATACTAATTGGTTCCCAAGAATATTATACAGTAAACCTACCTTTTAGAATTAACATTATGGGCAACTGAGCTGATGTACATATGAACTCTGGACAATCTAAATGAAAAGAGGATCATCAAACTCAACAGTCTGAAATGGCTTCTTTGTGATGAGTTCGAATGTGTCTAGCGAGGCTTGTTTGATATGGGAAAGTTTTAAAGCACATTCTACACTTGAAAGGCGCAAGGTTGAAATGGACGTTGACATGTCCCACGAACTGATGTCGTTGGTGTAGTACTTTCTGACATACAGGACACTGGAAGATTCTCCCCTGGCCAAATGCTAATGCGCCTTTTCCAAGAATCTCTTGCAAAGTTAAGCCCGCTAGTTTACTTTCTTGGGGTTCTCCCTCAAAATACACAGGCTGGTCTGAATCCACAACTGTAAAAGAAGAACACATTCTGAGTCATCGATTACCTTATATTGTCAAAGCTTAGCTGGGTATTCATTCTGAAAGCATGCCATCAGAACTGACCACGTGTCAAGGAAACTACTGTAGAAGTAAGTAAATTCACTCCATATCATCAGTGCTGTTGTTAAACACAAAAAGCTTGCTAAGAGCCCTGGGTCACATATGAACTGATAAAACATTCATCTGGCTGGCTTCAGTATTCATCACTTTATGGAAGGGGAAATGCAATGCCAAACAATGCTCTAAGTATTTGTGGACAACCTCTACCAGTGAAGCTTGTGGAATGACTAAAACCAAAAATACGCAGTAAATGTTTCAATATTCCTTTTTAAAAATCCCCATCTCTGTCACAAACTTACACGCACACAAGCGCACAAAAGACACACAACTTAGAAGAATGTACTCTACTTTCTGAACAATCTTACATGAAATCAGTACAGTATCATTCCAAAAATAGAAAAGATGAAAAACCTGTCTCGCATGAAAACTGTTACATGCATCCACTTGTAAGCTGAGCTAGTATTGTACTTTTGAATACTATTCTATTTATCTCAATTCCCTCAATTAACAGCTCCCACGATCTGACAAGCTTTCCTTGTGCCGTGCTTCCACATGGACTTTCAAAGTGTCTTTACGGTTTGTGTTGTAGTCACAGAAACTGCACTGAAAAAAACGTCTTCCTTCACAAATAGCCTGATGACGGTAGAGGCAGGAGATATGGGCAAAACCCTTGGAACACCGTCGGCATGTGTGAGGCTTCACTTTGAGGTGGTGGTGGTTCACATGTCCATCAAAAAGATGCCATTCTGCGTACTTACGATCACAAAACTGACACTCATAACCAGACCCAGCCAGCCGAGGTCTGCTCTTTGGCCCAGCCTGCCTTGTGAACTGCCACACTGAAAATGAAACCAGCTTCTAGTCACTGGCGCAATAATTCCTTTATACTATTTGAACATATATCAATACTTCCAAATAAAAAATCTCACGAGAAAAAGGAGCTCTGTTGTTGTTTTAACAAACAAGTGTTTTCATGTCTTCTTAGCGACTGCTTATACGAAAATGACATTTCACAAGTAGTGCAACTGAATGGTTTTATTTGCAGATGTTGACTGAACTTATGACCTTCACAATCTGACTTGTTCCAATAGTTCTTTCCACAAAATTCACAGGAGTATCCTTTTCCTGGTATAAAGTGAAGTCCATCTGCCGATGCATTAAAGCCACCATCTTTGAGGCCTGGAACGTCACTCCCTCCTTTGGTCCTAGGACCAGCAAAAGTCACTGCAGAGGAAAGTAGAAAGTAAAATTTTAAATGCTCTCTTCTGTGGACCAGAGGACCAAGGCTTCAAAAATACAAGGTCCCCAAAACGTTATCAAATGATTAAGCAGTGGATTTGGGTAACATAGTTATCTAAGTACTACACAAGTTCACAGCCTAATTGACTAAAAGGCTCTCCAAATTCCGTTTTAAATATACAAATAAAAAGGTGCGAGACGTTTTTACTAGCAAGACAAGCTATTGTTAGGCACGAGATTGTAACTAGCAATTGTACTTAAGCAACAGACTCAGTTCCTTCAGGAACATGTTGCATTGCTATCCCAGCTGCTTCCATCATCAGTCAAATGAAACTGCACAGCAAGTCATCTTGGAAGCAAAACATCCTCTTGGTTTGTATTATGCATTTCAATTCCTTATTTCTAAATATTACATATTCAATACAGCCCCATGTATCTTCTGTAAAATCATGTTGGTTAAACGCATACATTTTATACAATTCTACTTATTGCATGATAAACCATTATATTTTTAATCCACAGCATCAAGTTTCAGATATTTTCTGTATTCCTCTTTCCTCTCAAAATGTAAACACTTATTTTCTACCATCTCCATCGCCTCATCATTCCCAGTTTGATGCCAAGATCACATGATAAAATATGCAATACTTGTTGGCTCTTTTGCGATAGTCACATAAAATCACTCGAACGAAAACGATACATACAGCAAACTCCTTCAACCACTGTGTGCAGTTGACCAGACCCGTTTAACCAAACTGATTTTCGTTTTTTTTATTCCATTAACTGCAAAATGTGAGGCACCTTTTATAGGTACTTTCAACTTATAAAGTTCAATATGGCGCAAGTGTGTGGACTTCAAAAACAAACAAAAAAAGACTAAACTGTACATAAATCTTGTGTCAGTTAATAAATTTTTAACTCGAAAGACTTTTGGAAAGATTCAGAGCTATGTTGGCAAACGGGCAAAACAAAACAGGCTGTCACAAGTGCATAAATGCTAAATCTTAGGGGAACAAATATGATTTTATGTTTCTCAATTCTTGTCAAGAGAACTCCCACTTCCCCCACAAACCGAGGCAACATTTTCCCACTGAAAATAGATTCTCGACTGAAAAAGTTTAATAAAATATGCACACCACTTTGTCAAGGTCACAGTCACATGAACATCATGACTAATAGCACCAGTGTGATTCCCTCCCCCCAACCCTTTCCAGCTTGTTTCTTTCTGTTTTTTTTTCTTTCTTTCTTCACTCCTGCACAGGTAATGACGCAATATTTACAGATGGGCAGTTCATTTCATGCCTTCGCAATGATCTCCTGTAGGGAAATCGTGTAAAACATGCAGTGCACATGAAAGGTTTGTGGTGGAGATGTTGACTGTTCACATGGCCTTCACAATCAATTTTGTTTTTATACTGCTTGCCACACAGTATACAATAGAATGGCAATTTAGACAGTGTCAGATGGTTATCAACACCACTGCAGACGGACTCAATGTTTCCAGGTCCAACACTTCCTGACAGTCGAGCCACATAGACTGCACAGAAAAAGAGAATAAAACTTGAAATAACCTCATCACCAATTCCTATCAGTCCACTGGAATTTACGCCTAATGAAAAAAGTGCTTTCACTTTTATATATAAACAAACAAAAACAAAAGACAACAACAACATTCCTCAGGTTTGAGTGCCCTTCATCACCTACACGACATGGAAGCATTTTTCAAAAATTTCAAACAATCCTGTACACGATTTCTAAAAAAAACAACTGAGTTCAAAGTAAGTATATACCTAATGCAAAAATCCACTTCTGGCATGTGAAAGCATTATCAATTTCAGTGTGTGTGTGTGTGTGTGTGTGTGTGTGTGTGTGTGTGTGTGTGTGTGTGTGTGTGTGTGTGTGTGTGTGTGTGTGTGTGTGTGTGTGTGCGCGCGCTGCGTGCGTGCGCATGTGTGTGTGCGCGCGCGCATTTGCCTGTGCACATTAACACTATCAGCATTTCCTTTCGAGTACAATGTAAAGCACATTAAAGTTGCCCAGTGGACCATAGTTCATTACCAATTTTTCAGAAGCCTTGCACACAACTTCACATGAAGGGTGAAGGGTGGGGGTGGATGGGAGGGATACCTTCGTGTCTGCTCTATTTTCTGTTTTAGTGTCTGCTCTATTTTTTTTAATCAATTTTTTTAGAGAAAACATATATAGATAAGAAAGTTTTACATCGTAACTTTGCTTAAGAGCATGTCAGACATCCTTTCTACAGATTTTAATAATTTATTTGTCTGTACCAAAATCAGTTAAAGGGAATTAAATTTTATGTCATTGAAACCTCAGTTCTGCAGCAATGGTTTAACTTCTGCCATTTGGCCATTCCGACATTATTCCTGTAATAATAATGTAGGGAAAATGTACGCTCTTTTCATTGGTGAAAACCATTTTATAACAGGATGAGCATCTAGTAACCTGTGTGGTATCAAAAATAGTGCTCCATCAAAGCCACGTTTTTGAGAACGAGGGAATAAACTTGTCGCATTTTCTAACTTAATTTCCTTAGTGACAAAACGTGCATCTTCCTCACACTTTGCATGCTTATTTGCAAATATTTAAATAATGTCAGAAAGGTACATTTCATTACCCCATAAAGTTTATTTACAGTTGTGTTTTAAAATGTGTACACCAATAACACACCTTCGCTCCATTTTGATGAAAGTGTCATAACCATTCTCCTGACTTAGTTTACTTATAAATAGTTGAAGTTTTTAACCTTCAGTGTCTTAATGTCCTTGCTGATATCATCAACAAAGTCTTGAATGTCAATTTGAAGACTGGTAATGGCAATATTCACAAGGCCATCATCCTCAGCTTCGGACTCGTTCTTTGCACTCTGATCAGTGTCATGGTGTTGCCTTCGTCTTTATCTGCTCAATCCATGTTCTCAACTAATCGATTCTAGTCCTCATCCTCGTCACTTCATCATCATTTTTCTCATGTTCCTCAACAATATCATCAACTTAGATGCATCAACTTCAGGCATGCTCAAGAGTTTTAAGAAAATCTGTTAAATCTGTTATTAATGTCACTCATCTTCTGAATCAGTCTGATCTAAAATAAAACACACCATGAGAGTAGGACTGAGCATCTTAGCTAGAATTTTTGTGTATAATATGCATTAGAATATATCACTGTGGAAATGGTCCTTTCGTCGCCCCCGTCTTCTGAATCTGTCTAAAATAATCGCATCACGAGCAGGATTGAGCATCTTCGCTAGAATTTTTGCATTTGCATTACAAGACATCACTGTGAAAGTGGCCCTTTCAATGACTACAAAAACTGTATCATGCAACTGTCTCAACCAATGAGTGATGGGAAATCATCCCCAATATAACACACTCTCTTTACTGGGACACCCTTTTACACTGCATCTTCATTCCTTAACTTGGCCTGTCAGGAGCAGTGGTATCTAAAAGCCAGACATGCATGCTTTCTAATGACATGCAGAATATGTCCACTTACACTGGCAAGGCAAACAAGACCGTTTAAACTGGACGGTTTGTAGTTTTGCAAACAAAATTGATACAATCATGTACCACTACCACCATCCCACCTTTTTTTTTCAATAAAGTGAAATAGTGAATATCACTTCATTAGAGTGGGAATTAATGATCTTTGAACACACCTGCAATCAAAAGTGAAAAACCCAAAATTGAAAGCCAACACCCCCTCTCACTTCTTTTGGCTCCAGCTCAGAACTGGGCAAGACATGAGACCAAGTAACTTCCATGGTTGCTGTCGCAGGAGTATGAATTGACCCACTTTACACGTTTTCATAATCACAAGTTCAACATGAAGGCTCTCAAATGAAATAGGTCTCACAGTGTAGAGTGGATCAGAGGCTGTTTAAAATCACCTCAATACTGACAGTAGCACAGAAAAATGGAATGCATATGTGTTCATGTGGTTACTGAACCTGTGCAGAAGCATGGGTTATGTTATGGAAGTGAATGATCAGATTTTTTTTTTCGGCCTATGCACATCTTTTTGGATTACATCATACCAGAAAAGTTTAGGAATATTCACTTCAGTTAATAAGGCTATTTTATTCAAAAAGTTCTTCAATTGCAACTTGACGAAGTCCTTCCGCCTCATATCCATACCCCCCTCCCCCCTTGCAATTTTTCATTTGGTACAGACTAAAAAAAAGCATTCGTGCATCACAAGGGAGGCTGACTGAAGGATGTGCAGTCAGCAAACAATCTGAACTGCTTCTATTGGTTTCTTTTCAAACTGGCAGGAGTTAGCAAAGTGCTCTGCTGTAACTTCTTTGAAAAATACATTCAGAGCTCTTACACCCCTTAACTAAAATGAATTAGCAACTAAGAAAGACCTTAAAAACAAAACTTACTTTATATACCTAATGATCTATCTTCCTCTATGTAATCACAACTGCCAACACCGTTTCAACCTGGATATCAAAACCTGGTGTACATTCAAAACTTGCCAAGAATTCTGCAAGTACCAAGCAAACACATACATACATACACACTCATGCGCGCTGCGCTCGTGCACACTTTTGCATACACGCACACAGTGTTTGATACATTATCAGTATGCACTCCCACCACAAAATAAGACCTTAAAACATTGCATATTAATGAAAAAAACTTTTGAGAAAAAGGATCATTTTTCACTCATCTCAAGACAGTAAACTGCGCATTTTATGAAGCATCAACATGTGTCGTCGAAGAGACTGACTGTATGGGAAGGATTTGTTGCAAAACTTGCACACATACGGCCGTCGATTGAAATGTTTCGAGTTCAGATGGCCTATACAGTCATTCCTAAACTGGAATGATTTCTCACAATAAGGGCACTCATGTCGCTTTTCCACCAAACCCCGAGAGATATCCCTTGTGCCAGAATGAAGACAGTCTCCGTGAGGATCTTCTGCCCATTTTGTACTCTTACAAAAAGGATGCTGCCTCAGAAAAACTGGAATGACAAAAACAAGCCAAGTGTCCACTATGAGGTTATTTCATATAAGATTTACTTAATTATGTATACATCAAATTCTTCCCAGAGATGCATCCTGAATATGCTGGTTAGTATACAACCTCTTCCTTCTATTTTAATTTACTGTTAAATTAAAAAAACTTTTTTTTTTATCCATAAGCACATGACAATGAAGACAAACACTGCACAATTATTTTTCAAAACAGCATATTTTATGACTTCCTTAATACTGGTAATTAACTGCTCTGTATATTTTTGTATCAGCGCATCTGTATTAACTGGGCAATACACACTGGGTGAAGGAGAATATGAAAGTGGTGGAATTTGCATCAGGTTGCAGAAGAACACAATGTGCTGAGGCTGAGGCAAGGGACACAACAGTGCTCAAATTCTCAAATTTTACAAAATTTTGACAGACATACTAATAAAAAGTCCTCACACGAACTTGTTTTTCACTCTATTAATAAAACTCAATACAGCTTAAGTCCAATGCAAGCAACCAAAAAATAATTTAGTTCAAAAAATCTGAAAGCAACTGAAGCACAAGAAACACTTAAGGGTGGTTTAAATGCAGCAAGTGATGCACAAAAAACACTTATGGGTGGTTTAAATGCAGGCAGCAGAGCAGCGCATTACGATTTAACAATTTCAAAACCAAAATCAGTATATCATTATATGAGGCTGTAGACAGCCAATGAGACCATACCAGTAGCCAACGAGGCTTCAAACGTAGCCAGTGGGGCTATATTAGGAGCCCAACAAGATTTAGAAGTTGAGCGACCAGAAGTTAAACTCAGTCACAGCAACAATGGGGTCACAGTTGTCAGTTCAAAACTTCACTTGCTTGCATGGAACTATTCCACTGGCCAGTCAACAGTAGAAAAGAAATAATGTTAATCGTCTAGCTTACCAGAAAGTCCTGAAAGTTGTGAAACATACGATCACAAATCACTGTTACTAAACACAACAAAACAACTGCCTAAAAGTGACTAAGTGAAGAGAAAATAACGTTCAGAAAGAAAGGCGCCACACATCCCCCCCCCCCCCCCCCCCCACGCCTCCAACGAAAGTTCTTGGGTGAATGACAAACTCTCGCATTCTCTTGCATGATCCAGATTCTTGACAGAATTCTGGGGGGCAAAAACCAAGTAGACTGCAAAAAACTGACCACTGAACATACTGATATACTGTATAACAGTGTTAAGTCTGACAGAGAACAGTACACAGACATCAAATTCTTCCCAACTCTTGGCATTAAAAAAAATAATGGTCTTTTTTCAACTGGGCGTTAATGCAGCTGTTGTTATTTTTTTTATGTTTATATTTTTACTGCCATTCAAGTAACACGCAACAGGTGATGCTTTCAGCATGTTTATGAATTGATTAGGTGTGTACGATGTGCGTTTCATCAATTTCAGTTTTTGCTGACCCATCTTCTGAGAGTCACAACCCCATGCTGCTTACTTTGGCTCTAACACATAACCCACCAAAATTCAAGGTCACCATGACAGCAGACCATGAAAGACATATCTGTGAAAACGTTTTCACAACACCACCACGATGTGACCAGGAACAATAGTTATGTTGCCATGAAGATTCCTTTTGGATTGAAACTGCATGATAGGGCGTTAATCTACTCTTACCAGCACCACAATATCAGTTGATCCAAGCTCTATGAGAAATTGCTGTATACCATTCCATCTTTGTGTGCATAAAAAAATTTGATGCAGTTTTTGGCAAACAATGCTTATTCTTCGATACTTCCCTCACACTGAATAATTGGTCCACCCATAGTACACATAACACACGCGATGCAGCTATTCAAATTCACTGATGCAGATCTGAGCACTTCCATTTGAAGTCTTGTTAATAGCCACCCACAACAGCACACCAGGTGGAACAGCTGGGGTTTCAAAGTTCACTGTGCCAGCCCCATGTTAAGGTAATTCATCAAATCCCATTCATCAGCCATGCTCACAACTGGTGTTAAAATCAAATTTTGAACTTCTGACCTCTCCTGCGTGAACAAATTGATAAGCCAAATGTTTTTCTGTTTTTTTGTTTTTTTTGTGTTTTTTTTTAATCACACACTGCTGATTAACAATTTTTGAGTATTTAAAAAATCAGCTATTTAGATGGCACATGCAGATTTGGCTCTTTATTGTTTCCATGTTAATGCAAAAGTACAACTACAATGCATGACAGGATACAACACACTTATATTCAGAGTAATGAGAGACTCCACAGGATACAACAGACTTATATTCAGAGTAATGAGAGACTCCAGTGTAATATACAGTTTAAAGATCTCCACTTTGATGCAAGTCCTGTCCTGTATGTCCTATAACTTGCTTCCCATATCATGAAACTCTCTCTCTCTCTCTCTCTCTCCTGTGTGTGTGTGTGTGTGTGTGTGTGTGTGTGTGTGTGTGTGTGTGTGTGTGTGTGTGTGTGTGTGTGTGTGTGTGTGTGTGTGTGTGTGTGTGTCTCCGCGCGCGCGTGCGTGCGTGTGTGCGTGTGTCAGGGCTGGAAGCCCGGTCGCCCGTGGCGAGTAAAAAACCCGTCAGGCGAGTCAAAATCAAAAACTACTGGTCCGTTGGGTGAGTGACAATTCTAGGTCCTGCAGTAACAATTTATTTCGATTTTTCAAACTTTCCAATCTGCCGATTGATTTCATCTGCAATGATCGAGCCTGCCACCATTCACGCAAAAACGAGGCTATCAAGGGAAAGACAACTCTTGCTTCCCATAGGCCCTGTCAGTGAAGGGAGTACGATACAATTGGGTGTTTACAGATCTGTGACCTTTTGTCCAATCTGTCACTTTTGGTCAAACAGTTAAAAGCTTCTAATTAAGTATGGAAACCAGGGAAAATAATACAACATAATTATATCTTATCAAGGTCAAGGGATAGGAAGGGGAAGAGGATGTGTATGCTATTAGCAAGAAAATTCAGAGACAAGAGCAAATTTGATGCATTACTTGATAAGATGATGCGACAGCGAAACTAGTGTAAAAGGCATAGACGCTCCCTGATATTTTTTTTTTCGCTTTATCTTCACTCAGGACATAAATTTCAGTTGGGGTAGATTATTTATTTTCAAAGTGTTTTCCCTTCACACTGAACTGCTGAAGTCAGAGAAAAAAGCCCCCCCCCCCCCCCCCCCAACACACACACACACTCAAACACTAAAGAGACATAATCCTTATACAACAACAGTTTCATACTCTTTTTCTCCCTTACAGTCACACACACTAACACTTTAAAAGTATGTGATTAAAATTATGAAAGGGGAAAAATATTGCATGATGACAATGATGTAATTTGAAAAACGTAACAAACGACCAGTTGGACTAAAATAAACACTGGCTACATAAGCAAAAAGATAATGATTATAAACATATATTGAACTAAAGAACTCTAAGTTACACAGGGAATCTATGTAAACTTTGAGATCAGTCATCTGCCTTTTACATCTTCATGTTATCACTTGATCTCCCACTGTTCACCCCCCACCCCCACCCTGATGAAAGTTTCCAGAAGAAAATTTGACCACCTTTGTTGTAACAATGGCTTATTCTGCTGAATATTTTTGGTCATCATCATAAAGAGAATGTTACTATTTTTCGAGGCAACATGTCGGGCTAGTCAAAATATCTGCGGGCAAGTAGATCTTAAAATCTGCTCGCCCAGCTGGCTAGCAGAAAATTTTGGTCTTCTCCAGGCCTGATATATGTAGGTCTATGTATCAGGGCTGGCGAAATCCACTCACCTGGTCGCACGAGGCAAGTAAAATACCCATCGGGCAAGTCAAAATCAAAAACCCCTAGTCCGTTGGGCAAGTGACAATTCTGACCCCTGCAATTAAAATCTATTTCGATTTTTCAAACTTTCAGATCTGCCGATTGATTTTGTCTGCAATGATCGGGTCCGCGTGAAAACGAGGCCATCTAGGGAAAGGCAACTCTTGTTTCCCATAGACCTGTCAGTGAAGGGAGTCTGTGCAAATACAATCAAGTGTTTATAGATCAGTGACCTTTCGCCCAATCTGTCAGTTTTGGTCAAAGGGTTAGAAACTTCTTATTAAATACAGAAACCAGAGAAAATGATACAACACATGTCTTGTCAAGATCAAGGGATGGGGAGGGGATGAGAATGTGCGCACTATTGGCAAGGACATTCATGAGAGAAGAACAAAATTGATAAGATGATACGTCAAAGAAACTAGTTTAGAAGGTACAGACGCCACTTGAATATTTTTCTCGCATTATCTTCACTTGTCTCTCAGGACATAAACTTCAGTTAGGGTGGATTAAGTAATTTTGAAGTGTTTTCCCTTCACAATGAACGGCTGAAGTCAGGAAAATGCGCGCGCGCACACACACACGCTGACATCAGGAAAATGCACACACACACACACTCTAAGGAGACATAATATTTAAACAACAAATATAAAAATCTGAAGAAAAAAAATAAACTTGGGGGGAGGGGGACCCACAAAACAAAACAACACACACATGCACATCAACCAATCAACAAAAGGCAACAGATACATAGTTCAGTACCACTTCAGACCTAGCCAACAGATGAGATGTGGCTGGTGATCCGATGGAAACAAAAAAGCATTAAAAAGCTGCAAACTAACCATCCTTGTGTATAAAACTGCCAATGTTCAGCTAGACTTGCTTTTAATAAACATACCAAGTCTCACCGATGCCAACATTTCTTACTGTTTGTGTTACACATGAGTTACACACAAACGTGTACACATTTTCTCTATCTTTCTCACACAAAATGGCGTCATGCTCTTTCTCTCCCTCATAGTCATACACTCGCACTTTAAAAGTGATTAAAATTATGACAAGAAAAATATTGCAGGATGACAATGAAGTAATTTGCAAAACATAACTAATGACAAATTGGACTAAAATAAACTTTGACTATATAAGCAAAAAGATGAGTATAAATATATATTAAACTGAAGAACTCTAACTTGCACAGAGAATCCATGTAAACTTTGAGATCAATCAGCTCCCTTTTACATCTGTGTTATCACTAGATTCCCACTGTTCACCTCACTCCCACCCCGATGAAAGTCTCTGAAGTAAGTTTGACCACCTTTGTTGTAACAATGGCTTACTCTGCTAAGTATTTTTAGTCGTCGCCATAAAGAGAATTATACTATTTGGGGGGGGCAACATGTCGGGCTAGTGAAAATATCTGTGGACTAGTAAATTTTACAATCTGTTAATTAGCCCAGCTGGCTGGTAGAAAATGTTAATCTTCTCCAGGCCTACATACACACACCTACATACACATACAGTGATACTTACAGGGAAAGGTATGGATGGAAAGGTAATACTGAAATATAACCAAATGTCCTATTTATTCGACTCAAAGCAATCAGTGTCCTTACACCCCCACCCCATGCCCACCACACCCCAAATACAACTTTACAAGGACAAGGCAACACAAGATAAATATTGAACGCAAACAGCCAAATGACATATCAAGTAAGAAATGTTGTGTGTGTGTGTGTGTGTGTGTGTGTGTGTGTGTGTGTGTGTGTGTGTGCATGCGCGTGGTGCGTGCGTGCGTGTGTGTGTGTGTGCGTGTGTGTGTGCAAGAGAGAGAGAGACAGACAGAGAGAGAGAGAGAGAATGCGTGCATGTGTGAAGACAGAAAGTTCAGCTGTCACTGTTGTCACCAAAAACAAAAAATATTTAGCTTGACTCAAAACAATCAAAAAGAAAAATTAAACAATATTTCTGATGAGGATTTCTGTCGAACTCTGATGAAACAAAGAATCCTACAGTCTAGTTAACTTTCAAACTGTATATTTCTAAACCAATGAGGCATGCACACCATCAACAGATTTCTTTGTCTCAAATCGATAATCAGCACTTATATATAGCATTCTCCATTGCCATCACATTTATTCCCAATCATCACCTTAACAAAAACATACATGCATGAGTGTGCACACACAGTTTGACAACAAATGCAGTCTTTGTTTTGTTTCCTTTGTCAAAAATCATCAAGTCACCTGTCCACTCGCACATCACTTCACTGAACAATTGTCCTGGTTGGGGAAGTATGCCATCACATTCATTCCCAATCATCACCTTAACAAAAACATACATGCATGAGTGTGCGCACACAGTTTGACAACAAATGCAGTCTTGTTTTGTTTCCTTTGTCAAAAATCAGCAAGTCACCTGTCCACTCGCACATCACTTCACTGAACAATTGTCCTGGTTGGGGAAGTATAACCCAACATTTTCATTTTTCATAGGATGTCCCAAATCCAATGCCTTGGTATATCTCTCATACACACACACACACTCTCTCTCTCTCTGTCCAGGCCATTTAGTAAACAAGCTAGATCTTGTCCAATTCAGTTTTAAATCTGCTTTTATCCCAGGTGATAAAGGTCTTTTTTGGGGGGCCCATCAAAGTGAACTTCTCAGGACTAAACCATCATCACACCCTTGTCAACTCAAAACCAAACTGCCCAAACAGTTCTCACCCGAAAAAGGAATTAGGTCACATGTCTCCCTACATCATGCAAGCCCACAAGATTTTTAGTTTCACCCGAAAAAGGAATTAGATCACATGTCTCCCTACATCATGCAAGACCACAAGATTTTTAGTTCACTTCTTATTCATACTGCTTGTAGCCCAGCCATTCATCAAATTCGTATCTGGGCCAACACAATATTATAACAAAATTCCAAGTTAAACCAAGACAAAATAAAAAAAATAAAATAAAATCTAATCACACAATTACCCTTTTCTGATACCTGTGATCATACATAGTGAAATCTACTGCTCTCTTGTAAAAACTTGAAAATCGCATTTGGAGGAATACTGTTATAAAGGGGCTCTTCAAAGAATCTGAAGTACAGGGCTTATGTCTTGCATCATGCAAGTTCAAGCACTCAGTAAACTGTAAGATTGGCTTGTCATAAAGTATACACCACGGTGCAGTCTAATTTTTCAAAAGGTACGAGTGCAGAATGTGTGACCCATGTCTTACCTGCCTAATGCAGACTCCTACGTTTTCCAAGAACTGATGGAAAACTTGACTGTGGCGGATTTGATTTTGTTGTCAGTTTGGTTGTTCGAATCCTCTTGCCCAAGATTTTTCACACATTTGCACTTTGGGTTTCAGATCTGTTAACTTAAAGGGTGAAGGATTTAGCCAACTTTTCCAATGTGGCATTCTTGGCAAGGCAGTTTTGTTGTGAACTAAGATATCTCCAGGGCCAGGAACATAGGCAAGAATACTGTTATAACCATCCCTTTTAAGAGAAGAAAAAGGTTCAAAGAATTTCAGCTCAGGGTGGCTATGTTTCAGCCAGCAACTGACTGCAAAGCAGAAAAGGAGTCTGAAAAGATAAGTGAGAAATTCCTTGGATTGGGACACCATTTTTAGTGCCAAGACTATAGCAGTCTGTTTGGCAGTATAGAGGGAACTGACAAGGGGAAAACGATCAATGCAGAATAGCAGAACAGAAAGCAGCAAAGCAACACCTTCGTCAGCTGTTGATTCATCTGTGAATATTTTGTGGGCTGAAAGAAATTTTTCAGAGTTCTGCATAAAAGAACTTGCATGCAAATTAGAAATGTCTGAAACTGCTAGATCAACATTTGCCTTTTACATGTGAGGAAAGATTCAGATTCCAAGAGGAGAAAAAAATTGAGAATTCCCTTGGAAATCAGTGTTAAATTTGGAATTGAAGATGCAGTCATAACTTTTTTTTTTGTTTTGGTATAGGCAGTTTTAAGCAGTTTAGGTTAGTTTCTGTCTACAGCTGGAGAGGGCGAATTCCCCTGTCTCTGCATACAAACTGTATTAAGTATATGCTGAATGCTCCAAGACAGAAATCTATGACCGTCACTTCATAATTAGGACAGAGATTGTAGGGTAGACAGTCATATAAAGCAGAAGGCAGACAATGGAAGTTCTTGTCCTGTCCATCTGGATATCAGTTAACACATATACTACAGATGCTTTTCCTTTCTTTTTGCTAGCGCATCCAAATATTCCCTTGCCTCCAGCCTATCTCATCCCATCCAAAATTGTTCATGCAATCAGCCTTTCCACCAAAATGTCTAGTCTCTGAAAGGAGTACATGTCGACTTTCCGTAAAATCAAGTTATTGGTTATCATTTGAAAGAGCTTGCAACTTCCTTTCCAACGACATATAAGTGAAACCTCCAGGACAAAAATGTAGGAGATGCGGCCAATCAAAATTTCACATGTGCATGTATCTTATTTTGAGAAAATAATGGAGAAAACTTGAAAACTTCGATTTTTCTTAGTCACAGCCACCAAAAGAAATTCTTTCGTGAATTATAACGGGATTATTTTCAATTCTGTCTGAAGCATTCAAAGCTGAGATCATAAGCTTCATAACAACGTACAGGACACTGAGGTCAAGTTGTGCAGAGGTGTAAAAACTATTAATTTCAGGCAATTTCAACTAAGCACTGCACATGATTCTCTATTTAATTAAGCAACTTTTTTTGCTGGATGAATTTCACTGTGAAACATACCAGTAGATCAAAGAAAGTCCCAACGAAAAAGTTAAGACTAAAATCTCAGTTTAACCCCAACAAACGGTATACACCATTCTAAACAGTATCTGTTCGCTTGCATACAACTGATGTGATGACCCTGGCTGTGGGAACTGGTGAAGCATTCTTTCACAAAAAAAAACATACAGTACACAGACACACATGCACGCACACTCTCCTCTCTCCACAACAGCAAGTTTATTGGTAGCATACAGGACATGTGCAACGGTCAAATTGATTATCACTGGACTTTCAATCAAACGGTCCAAGTCTGATACTCCCAGGGAAAATGCCTGGTGGATAAAAACAGAAGACTTTTCTAATCCTCCAAGGCAAAATATGAGCAGACCTGCTAGCTTTTGAACCCTCTTTGTGTGTACATACCGAACATCAAGCACGCTAGTTGAAGAACCCATCAGCCATTTCCGGTGTTGATGGTATGTGGAAACACACAAACACAATATTTACCTCCATCGAGTCCATGCATCCCCATCAAAAAGCGTGACTGTCTACATCACAAATTAACCCACTGATGACTGTATATATACATTGGTCAACAACATAGATCAGTAATATCTGTATCCAATTTTTACACTGGACCAGCCCTTTTGAGTTGTCATAGGCGTACAAAAATTTTTCTGATTACACTATCAAAAGCTGTGCCATTTTCATCCTTTTCATGGTCGATGGGTAATGAACCTGTAATGCAGACCCTCTGCCAAGGTTTTGGTAAAAACATAGGCATACATTTCAAGAGGTTCCTAGAAACTATGACCAGAAATAAAAAAAGTAGCATGCAAACTGATAATGAATAACAGTATTCTAAACGCTGTGCCCCAAAACACAGCTTAGTTTTTGTAAAAAGCACAGAACACGGAGGAACCTCAGACCAGTCTTACTGGCACTAGCATGGACATTCAGTCAAGTCGGGACAGGTCAACAAGTCTTGAAGGCAGGGAACAGATAATATGAACTTAAGTAGCGCCAATATTTGACACAAAACTGATATATCAAATCGGTACGTACTCCATTCCACGTGTATTATGTCGCTCAACTAAAGGGAAACAATCTACATCATTCTCCCCTTCACTGATCATACTCGACAATGACATCATAAAGCTCAGTTCACAACACACATACACTCACAGATTACCATAACTGGTAATAAGTACTGTTAACGCATTTTTGGAATAATCTCAAATGGAAGTGGGTATCCTCTTCGTCCCTTTCAACCATACAGTTTAATCAACTGTTAAAACTATGAACACAAAGTAAAAACAACTTTGCAGGTCTTGTTAACATCAGGTCCCTAATCAGTTACAAGCAAAACACAGACCATTAACATAACAATTACAAAAACCCCTTTCAGATCCAAAAATACTCGGGCTGAGACTCGAACGCACACGAACACAAAACTGTGATTTATGGATGGTCCTATTGTCCTAGATAATCAATTCAACTCTTTATTCACGAATTTTAGAAGATTAAGCCGCAATATTCTTTACAACAATATCATAAGTCCTGCAGCACAATACTTGGCTAGTCATTATTAAAATCATCAACGACACCCAGATGAATGACAGAAGCACATGCTTGGAGCAATTTCCACAGAAGAACGGATTTCCAACAGAACCAATTTACCAGCAGCCATACGACATTCCTGACGATGCCAACCCAGTTGTGATGTTGCTACAACTGTCTAACCAAATGCCTTCAATATCCTCCATACGAAAAGCAGATTGGAAGCACAACAAACCTTTTCTTCTTGTCCCTTGGTATGTGCCGAGGTGAAGTGAAGCAAGGATCAAGCTGCTATTTGCAGCATGTTATGTCAATGACAACTATACAAGTCAACCTTTCCTCTCAAGACCTCTTGTGGTGCATGTGATTGTTGTTGAAAAGTGTAAGGGTCTGGGCATCAGGGGTGATCCTGCCGCACTTCCCCCTAGTACTTTTTTTTTTAAATAATTTTTTGAATGTATACTTCCTAAGACCTCTATTTCCTAACAATTGGGGAGAATGGAAAGTAAGGTGCTGGCCGAATTATTCTAGGACCTTCCGCCTAACCTTTTGACCATTATGTTAGGTTGGCCCTAATACAATTAAAAATGCAAATGTTTTTCATTTTCCTTACTCTCAAGCACAGGAAAGGGGCAGATGCAACCTACTGATAGTTTCTAAATTCAATATAAAAACCTATTCAATTTTGACTACTCCCTATATTATTTCCTATCATCTGACCTGGCGCATGACAGGGATGAAAGGAATGGAAAGTGGAATTCTTTACTAAGGCATTTCCACAAATTTATTTTCATAATAACCGATTTCAATTGGGAAGAAATATACCCCCCCTCCCTCCCCTGATCTGAAAAACCAGCAACTGCAAATAGCAACTCTTCGCTTTCATCCCTGTTGTAACATAAAAATCCTACATCAGGAACAACCTTGAAAGTTCAACACCATCAAAATCTAAAGAAATTTTATTTTATCAAACATTTGCAAGGAGAAAACCTCCAATATGTTTTTCCCATTTTCTTTTGTCCCCATGTTATCTTCCAAATTAACAGCGAACTTTCCAGGTTATTACCTGTCAGCCCAGGCCCTCTCCAACAACATGTTTATCTTGTGGTGAATGCTAATGTTGATATAGAAATCATTCCACTGAGGTAACCAATTTCTGAGCTTCAAAAGAATTACTGTTTTGGGTGGTTTTCCTTTTCCTTAAAATCTGTTTGGTCAAAAAATACATTTTTAACACAAATTTTTGTTTGTTTGTTTCTGTTCAACTGAACCCAAATTCAACCAGCAACAGAACATTCCTCAACCTTTAATTTCATGCAAGTCAAGTGGAATGATTTCTTCAGTAGGTATCTTGTGCTGTCACGACAATTTTCACAAATCAAGCACCCAGTGTGCATTTGAAGTTGTTTTGGAACATCATCTTTATGCATTCTCTTTGAATTCTTTTCTTTTCATTTCATTCAACCAGAATAGTGACAGCGCAATACACCTTTCCTTAACAAAGAATATTTAAAATCAAAGCATATACTCAAATGACCTTCATGAAGGCAACCCTCAGGCCAAACAAGAAAATGGGTGCAAGAAAATGTGCCGTCTTTAAAGAACATGGGTGCAAATGAAGTCTGCCTTCTTGTAGATCACTGACATTCATTTCATACACTTGTTCTCATCAACATCCAGAAGATGGCAAACAGTAGTGGAAAATGTTATAACACATAGGACTGCAAATTTTATTCAATATTAGCCATGTCTGAAATACAATTTCCTGGATTATTTGTATATTTTTTTTATAAATTTTTGTTAAGAGTAACCAGACGTTCTTTATTGTAAGTTTCCATAGAAATATACATTTTGACTGCTTATCAAACAACTTTCCCAATCCAACTTTTGTTCAAAAAACATTTTTTTAATCAACACCTAGAAATCAATTTAGCAAGTTTTTTTAAAATCATCTCTTGAAAATTTTGTTCATCTATTTATTCTGAAATTGTCTCCACAACTACCAATATTCTGAATCAATAATTTACCTCTTTTCAATTCATACCTAAATTGTACATTGTATAAAACAATTTCAGAATGCATTTATTGGATCCTGACTGTAAGCGTCACAAATTACTTTTTTTTAAAAATTTATGTGATCAAACCCATGAATCTACAACTGGGCAAGGTGGGCTACCATCTTTAAAATCAGACTTCATGTATTAAGTTTTCCACATCTTCACAACTTCATATTAGTATTTAAAGCAAGACTTAAGCATCATATACCCAACTCATTATGAACTTGAGGTAGTCAAACCTGAAATGCTCAAAAGCAAATCCCTCATATCCATTTCAAAGCTCTCATCAGGAAACTGGTGGATAGGGTAAGAAAGTCAAAGGGTTAGTTTTTTGCAGCTGGTTGATAAGATGCTGGAGTCAAAGGGTTAACAATTCTCATTTTCTTACCATGATTGTGTCCATACCTGTTTTTCACTGCTAAATATTCTCACTTTAGTGGTCAGCTCTGATCATTAACTTCTTAGAAAAATGCAAAAGCCCATGTAAACCAATTAGTACACAAAGTCTAAAAAAAAATTTAACAATGCAAATTAGGCGACATTTTGAAAAGACAATATTCCAAATGATGACATTAACACTAAGCCCCCCCAAAAATGTTTCCCCTCATTTTGTTACTGGGTAAAGGAATACATTTTTTCCTGAACTGCTTGCTGGAGTTGACAACACACCTTCATTTCGTGTGGTGCATTATGGATCAACCCCTTTTCCGACATGCTAATTATACCTGAAGATAAATGATTACTATCACCAGCCAATTATAGAACAAATTAAAAATTTCGCACAAATTCATTTCTAAATCTACTTTTAAGTCTTCAAACAAAAAGTCTTTTATGTCAGGTTCCAGAATGCTTCTTTTCAATGGTCATCACTTTGGTGGCATGTACCTTTCACTTATCAATGACTGATCACTACATGAGAGAAAATACATCCTAAGCACCCGTACTTTTGCTTCTACTCCCCCCAAAAAACTATTTTGTAGTGCATTTAAACCCTTTCCTCATAAAACAATACAAAATATTGAAGGATGTACAGTCTCTCTCCATATACTCACTACAAGGAACTCATGCATATACAGCGTATCCGTAAACGTATGGATCACAGGACCACAGATATTTCATTGATCGGGCTGGTAATAAGGTTATACATAAATTGTATCTTCCTTTCCAAGCGCAAATCTGTGAAGCAAATTCTCGATCACAAATCTAAATTACAAGTTAATATCTTTCATATTTCTTCAAACTCCACTACTTTTCATGATGCTGTTACCTGTACTCTGCCAGAAGTCATACCATTCTTTACACATACATGTATAAATCTCTACTAATTCAATTCAATTTATGTTGTTTCAAGCCCAGCCAACCATTAAGGGCTAATTCTTAATTCACTTCCACCACAACTGACAAATGTCAGTCACACAAATTTTCGTATGTGGATTGCAACTAACAAACTACAATCACTACTACCACTTATGGTTTTGGCTGTTGCCAGGGAGAATAGAAGAACGCAAGACTTCACCACACGAGTTTCTGGGGGACAATACTCTGAAATTATGCAAAGCAAAGTTTTTCCAACACTCAACTAGTGCTTGACAAAATCTTCATGGATGAACTTGGCACTTTGGATGAAGAAGAATCAAGCAAGGATTCTGACTTTGATTTTGGCTACAATTTCAACAAAAATACTGTTGAAAGTAGTGACGACACTCCTTCACCAATTGTGATCATTACCAAAAACAATCACGACAATCAAAGTGTCAGTGAGGGCCTTTATTTAGAGGGCCTTTATTTTAGGCGTAGTCGTATCAAGCATCATTCATCATTTTGTTTTCAACAGACAACTGTATGACCTATTACGCAGTTATCTTCTATATGATTTCACAAAGTTTTAAGCAAATCTATTCAGTCAACACTGCTTGGTCTGGGGCAGCAAAGTCAGCAGACATTGCCTGGTCAGAAATAGGATTACAGGTAAGCTGTGTCTAAGGTCATGTCATCTTGATACCAAGGCTATTACTGTTGTCAGATGTTCTTTGTTTGCAAGACATTAGATTCAAGAACATGTAATGAATAACGTGATTTTTCTTCTCCTTATTTCTTGTTAAAAGGTGAAAACAGTCCAAAAATCAGGACACCTAGTCTACTGAATTCTGTAAAATTACAGTTATACTAACTAGTAACTGGGCAAACTAGTCACAAACTGAGGATATCTATTATTTTATTTCTCCACATACCCCACATTTCCTAGGAATATACTTTCAATCAAGTTTCTTCATGACATACTTTAATGCTAAACTACTCAAATGTCATTTGAAAATCACAACTGTTAAATTATCAAAGATTCCACTATGCCATTTTCCTGGATGTTCATGTTTACAAGACATACACGCCCAGACAGACACTTTCTTGTGCACGTTCCTTAGACTTCTGACAAAAACAGAGGTTTTGCAAGCTTTCTGTTATCCTTCAAATCAATGTCTTAACCTAACAAAAACAAAACAAAAAAACACAAAAAAAACACCCACAGACAAAATCATATAACAAATGAATGATGAAAATTTTAAAAAATTTATTTCAAACTGTGAATCATGAATGTACACATAAAAAAACTTGTGGCAGTTTTATAACACTATAAGAAAGGGTTGCTTTGGACTTCTCCTCCTTACTTTTATTTTTTCTCAGAGAAAAGCTGCCCCATCCACTCATTCTGTAAGTGTACAATTTAGACTCACTTTCGAGAAAATATTGGTTTTCTGTCATTTAGGTAAGATTACATTATTAAAGGGAAGCCGCCAAACGCATGACAAATTACCACAGAGCTAGTCTTTTGCTTTTTAAACCAAGAACATGTCTTACATGATATCCATCATACTACGAAAGAATCCAAAAAGTTAAGAACTGACTTCCTTAGTTTGAAGAAAAAGAAAGCTAAGAATTGACTTCCTCAGTTTGGTGGAAAAGCTTATTTCCTTTCTGCCACTTAATCTGTTTACTGCATAACTGACTTTAGCAAGATATGAAACATCATAAACTATGGAAGGCAACAAAGCAGTTTTATTTTTCCTCCCTATACAGAAATGCAAAGATAGAAAAACATTTTTAATTAAATGGTAGAATCAAGAACCAAACTTTCTGTTTTTCATTTTCTCCATAATTTGAATATAGTATCATGGCCCACCTAAAGGGCTGCCAAAACCAAAAAGGCTGAAATACTCTTCTGATATTCACCAGATTACTTAGGTTCAAGTAATACTTAACAGTTGTCGAATTTATACTTCATCAAAAATTGACGATGCAACAAAAAATTTACGCAAAAACATCAGAAAACATCGTTTTATAACAGGAAGTATGCTGCAACAGGTTACGTTCCCATGGCAGCTAGTTATCAGAAATTTCAAAGAACCAAAAGCGCTGGGATTTGAACATGATAAACTTCAATTAATTTCATTTTGCATGTAACTGAGCAGTTAACTTTACTTCAAACCAGATGACAAGTACAAGAGCAACCCATTATAACAAAGCAGAAAATAAGGAAAACTCACTCTAGGTTTTATAAAATAACTAGCAAGAGACCAACTTGCTAGGAAAGAATGCATACTTTTATTTAAAGATAATTGTGGATGAGAAAAAGGTTCAGAAAATAAAATATTAAGAATCTCATTCCAACCCATCTTAAAGCACTCTATGTAAGACTTTTTCTGTGAAAAAAAAAGTCTTCACTGTATCTTTTGTTTCAAAATTAATGTCTCCTTTACTTGCGCCATTTGAATTTCCATCCAATGACCTTTTATTACATTTAGCAGGGTTTAAAACAGGAGGAGGAAAAAAACACTGAAACTAGGGGGGTCCGGGGGCCATAACTTGCGCGCCGTTGCAATGAACGCTTGCAAGCCAATCAAGGATGCCTTGCTCCTTTCGTTTTTTGTTTGTTTGTTTTTTTTTGGTTTTTTTTACAAACCGAAATCGCAGAATTTCGCCCCGACATGGAACGTTTTAAGCCCTGATTTAGTCACCATCAAGTAATCCTTAAACTCAAATAACAAATTTGAAGAAAATTATGATCGTAAATATATTTCAAATATATCAAAATATTTTTCACAACTATTTATATTGTTTTGCACCGTCTCAAAATCAAAACGGAAAACACTATGCAATGCTTTTGTTATTAACTCAATCGCTTTGTGCCGGAAGAATATCTCCGTCACTTCCGTTTACTGCTTGGATACGTGACGTCGATTTATCGACGGCGGACATTCGCTGTTTTTTTTTACGTCAGAAGCGTCAGTTATAGGGAAAAATCACTGGGAACGGAAACTAGGGTATGTTTACAGCAGTTATTTGTCTTAGACCGATTGTGGCAATGTGAAGCAAAGGCAACAGTAGCCTTTTTTCATCGCTACCCGCGACATGTGAATTTCGCAAATGGCGTCAAGGAAAGCAAGTCGAACCTCACAATTCTGAAAATATTTTGTGCTCTGGGGCAACTGTACGCAAAAAGTGACAACTACCAGTAATCTTGTGATTTGAAACATCCATGGCATGGAAATTATGTTCTGGACTTCATCTAAAACCGTTTCACAGTGTGTGTTCATATCCATCAAAAAAAAAAATTACCCCCCTTTGGATACCTATTTGGATACCCCATCATTTACAACTACACGGAATACCATAAATAAAGTAAGATTATTTGTAAAGATCTAATCCTGGTCTTTCTGTATCACTTTATTTTGTTTTTCTACTTTATTTGGTTGTTTTTCTATATTTTTTTAAAATGTGCTAAAAATCCTCCGAATTGAGGGGGCAGAATGACCCTGAAGACTACGACTCGATTGAATTAAATCATCTCAATTCTGTAACAAATTATGAAAACATATTACCAAAATTACTATAAAATTACTATGCCACAAAAAAGGTTTCATTCATGGAAACAGGCAGCCTACATTTTTTACCATCTGACCTGATGTTCCAACATTTTTTCGGCAGAATTATTGATCAACTTTTATTACCCTAATATTCACGCCGTCACCACCATCATCAATACTAATACCTCTATAACATGATTTCTAGATTTTGTATTGGTGCACAACTGACTTGTCTGTCTGGGCGAGCAAAATTCAAGATAAACAAAAGACACCCACCTGAAGGATCAGCACCATCTTGAGAGGTTCCAGGCACTGGGTTGAAAAGATCAGACTGTGAGGTAGAGGTGCCTGGGAAACCAGATGTAGCCGTCGCAGATGCCCCACCTTGATACCCAGAGGGATAACCAGCACTGGTGCTGGGAAATACTGAAGTGTTCTGATGCAACATCACAGGATACAGACCTGAACTATCTTCGCCTGATCGACCTGCACACATCATATTACCCACTAGCGAATACCAAAGTAAGCAGAACTGCATTCCATCCATTCCATCCTCTGTGAAATAAGACTAAATGAAATATTCAAATGTGACCAGCTCTGAAAAAAAAAAGGGGGATCACAATATTTAATTAGACATTAATAGATCCAAGCCTGTGAAAATGCCTTCTATCCTTGGTAAAAATATGACCAGATCAAACAATAAACATGATCTACTACTATACTAGGTACCGGCAGGCTCAGTTTGCAACTGACAACTATGCTGCTCTGCCCGGAAATGGCCACTTTTCCCCACATGTTTTCATTAAAACCAAACATTTTTCATCAAAGTGATGTATGTGACATTAAAGATCATTCTTTTGTCTTTTCAATGATGTCTTTCTTTTGTATGAGTGATGAATGTGTGATTTTTTACTATTTTTTGAAAACGGTCGAGTTTGCCGATTTCCACCACCGTGACCGACTTTCTCGAAAACGTTATTTTGGGTCACTCGCTTCGCGTTCCACGCAGGGATTCCCCTTGCACGGAACATGTATAATGAAAACAGGAAATGCTTAGCGAGATCTTAAGCTTTATTTTGATACCAAAAAGTTTATAAATTATTAAAATTAAGGGTCCGAAATCAAGGAAAGAAGATTTCAAAGTCATTTTTTCCACACTAAACGTAAAAAAAAAAACTGTCATCGAGGTATTCAAACGAAAGAGCGAAGTGTCCTCTTTCGTTTGGTATGCAAATTAACTCGGTGACGTCAACTGGGAAATCCTGCTGACCAATGAAAAGCAGTCACCCATAAGCGTCTCGCATTCCCATACACTCGCCCAGTGCAACAATGGCAGATAGTAGCGGCAAAGCGAACGCGGTCAATTTTCTCAAACAACATCGAAGCTATATCGGTAAACAATGCCTTAGAATTACTTCAATCGACTTTTAAGACAGTACTGTATTATTTTAAAGCAGTAGGTATGGCTAGATTGAACAAGAAAGATCAAAATATCGATCGACATGTCAAAGGTTGGAACGTTTTGTTACTGATGGACTCGCGATCTTGAAAGTTCACACGAAGTGTGTGATTTGAAGTAAAATCTTTGACGGTTGCTCTTCATTTGCTTTGTAACTTTACAATCATATCAATCAAACATTCGTTCAGACTCTAATTTAATTATATGTGTGATAGTTAAGCGAAAGGGTGGAAAAACTTTGCTAAATTTCGAGATGATTTTTGACAAGGGAGGTAATCGCTAATGTTGACATCAGTTGATGTGTGTAACTTTCGTTCTGATAACGCAGGTATTGCATTGATTATTGTTTTCTTGTTAGTTTTGAGCTATTTTCTTTTCTTTTTGTATTAAAGAACATTTGGAATGAAGATTAAAAAGGATTTCTGCTTAGATTTTTTAAATTTTATTTACAGATGTAGGCCTACTGTTTGCAGTTAATTGTTGTGTGTGTGTGTGTGTGTGTGTGTGTGTGTGTGTGTGTGTGTGTGTGTGTGTGTGTGTGTGTGTGTGTGTTTTAAACAAATATTTGAGGCTTGTGTTCATACTGACATACTAGTACAACACACAGAGGATAATACGAATTTTATAATCAATAGTTAAGAAATACAATAGATTATGAATATGCTATTTGAAAAATAAAGGAAAATAAAATTGAAATTTTTAATAATAATAATAAAAGTGAAGATTACAAATTCATTTGAAGTTAGTAATTAGAACATGATTTAATACAGTAGAACACTGATATAAAGAACAACCCCAGGCAAAAAAAAGAGTTCTTTATATCAGTAGTTCTTTATTTCAGTCAAACCTTTACACACATTTTATCCCTCACACAACCCCCCCCCCCCCCCCTTCCCACTGTTTATCCACGTCCCCAAAGCCATTGTACATTCATCTTAAGTCCTAATTTCTTGCCCACGGGTGAAAAAAATGATGTAATGTCAGTTTGTTTTTTTCCCTTTTCGCTCGATTCAAGAATGAATTTCTCCCATGTCCCCTAAAGTGTCAAAAAAGGTTTCTCCGCCATTCACAATACAAAAGTCCCTAAGAGTTTTCAAACACTGTTTGGCTTCTGCAGAGCTCACAGCCTTGAGCTGCTCTGCAGGTGCCTTGTCCTCTTCTTCAGGAGGCACAGAACTGGAACCAGCAGCTTTGACTTGGTCCACAATTTCCTGGTCCAAATGCCATCGATCGATAATCTATTTTTAGATCGCCGTCATGAATAGGCGCGGGCAAGCGAGGCATTGTGCGATAGTGACCACCGTCCGTGACCAGGCGAATGTGGCCAGGGGTTCGTTATTCCCGTCAATTCGTTTCAAGCGTGTTCGTTATAAGTGTGCTCTACTGTACTTTATCATTCTTTGAACCACAGCTAAATTCATATAATTGCTATTCTATCTCTTCAGAGGCTGCTTCTCACTACGAAGACCTGCAGGCAGCATTCCTTGCTACTGGTCGAGGCAGGAGAAAGAGTATTGCTAGAACCCCGATCAGTAACATAGTATTGCTTCAAGTTTTTTTGCTGAAAGAAGGTGGAAACAAGGGGAAGTTGAAGAAAAGTCCAACACTGATCCCACCACAGCTGTTGTCAGTTTTATGGCCAGGTGTAAAAACA
Source organism: Monoplex corrugatus (assembly GCA_030674185.1). Classification (NCBI taxonomy): domain Eukaryota; kingdom Metazoa; phylum Mollusca; class Gastropoda; order Littorinimorpha; family Ranellidae; genus Monoplex; species Monoplex corrugatus. The sequence goes on from CM060307.1 coordinate 8,789,697, forward strand.
AACGCACATTGTACAAGTGGCCACTGTCATCAGATAAGAGCTGCATTGATGAAAAGTTTGTGATTGCTGCAGACTTCAGCATGACAACTTCTAATGGCAGATTTTGGACGTTGTCAGAAAAAGATCTTCACATCATCAGTCGCAAATTCCAAGTTTACAGGCAGCTATTCTTTTCTTGAGAGTAGTCACTTCTGACCTGCAGAGAGACTCAAGCTGTAGACTGTTTGGCAGTAAAAAGTGCAATCATGCTTTACCTTCATACCAAAGGGACATTGTGTTGAGGATGGGAGATGGCTAACTTGCAGGTGGGTATGAAAGGGGGTGGGGAGGGGGTGGGGCAAAAGTGAAAAAAATTAATATTGCTCTAAATAGTGCATTCATGCACCCCATTTGAAAGATCTTTACAAAATATGAAAGTTACAATTTAAATCATTCAAATCGGACAAAAAATGCTCGAACAGCATGCAAAAGAAGTTTTGCGCTCACGGACGCCCCTCATTTTGGCGCGATAGTCCATGTTTGGCTCAAGTTTACACATAAACTAGTTCACCAAGATGCCTGGAAAAAAATAGGCTCTCATAACTTGTTGCTAGTAAGCATTCTGCCAATTTTGAGCTGTCTATATAAGACAGTTTTCAGATGACAAGCATCCAAAGTAGGGCTTGTGTGAATGCCAATTTTCCCCGAAAATGATATAATTTTTAACGTCACGTTTTATGCAATATCTCAGGTTCTAATGAAGATAGAGACCTAATTTTTTTTGCACTGTGTTCAGTTTCGTGCTCTCTTTCCACCTATGTTAATTTAATTAATCAATAATGTATTTTTAATTTTGGCCTGCCGGTACCTAACTATACTAAAAACAAAAAACAAAAAAAACAAAAAAAAAGGGGGGGGGGGGGGCTCAAAAGGTCATATAACATTGCAAACATTAGCACACTCTTTACAACTATTAAGCTGCATTCCATCCACTGCACTTACAAGACTAAATGTGACCTGCTTGACGGGGAAAAAAGCGCGCACGCACACACATAGAGGAGTACCACAATGTTGCATTATTCATCATTATTCATCAGCAAATACCCAAATCTGAGAAATTGCATTCAATCCTCTGTGAAATAAGACACTGTCGACTTTCTCTTAAAAAAAATAAAAAAAAATGGGCTGTTTTTTCCCCAAAAAGTCATAGTATGTTTTCCACATCTGGCACAAACTGAGCCAAAATATCTCTTGGGGCTTGTGCTTTGAATTTTCAAGTCATAAAGCACATTTTCCACGAACAGCTCAAAACATCACTTTGAGCACACAACACCAAGTTTGAAGGTTTTAACATTTTCACTGACCTCAGTTGGACAAAGACAGCATCTCTCACTAGTACTTCGCAGTCCTTACACTCAAAAAGAAGTCAATGACTGAAGTTTTCTGCCATCGCTGACATACTGAAAATGCTACGAACTGCAGATTTAGACATTCAAGAGACAGATGGTGACTGTGACGATTTTTCTGGTGAGGGATGCAATCGATCGGCTGATACTGAACACCACCCGTCGTCGCCGTTTCAAGTGACTGCGAGTGTGACAAGATAAAGATCATCGTCACTGCACGGTTCAGAGAGGAAAACACATCAAAAGAACAATGCACATGATAGATTTTTTATCCATGTTATGCTCCATGACTGGCATTAGGACCTCCAGAAAGCCATGCCCCCATGCTTTCCCCATAGCTGAAGACACAAGAGGTTCTCAAGACAGGTCATATCCGGGCCTTTAGACTCAGAATGTCCGATTTTTTTCTTTATTATTCATTACTATTTGTGCAGAATTAATAATAAATGAATGAAAATAAAATCAAAACAAGATATCATTAACAACTGAAAACTCTCTAAGCCTAGGTCTAATAATGATAATACCAGCAATAATGATAGCCCAATGACAATGCTAATAATGACAGTGCTGTAATAAAGACAGATACATTGTAACAATTATTTCTCAGTGTTATTTTCAGGCACTTATCTCTCAGTGTTACATTCCAACAAACACGTGGATTGTGACTTCTTCCTTTAGCATGTTTATCTGTGTTCTATTAGGTACCGGCAGGCCAAAATTAAAAATACATTATTGATTAATTAAATTAACATAGGTGGAAAGAGAGCACGAAACTGAACACAGTGCAAAAAAAATTAGGTCTCTATCTTCATTAGAACCTGAGATATTGCATAAAACGTGACGTTAAAAATTATATCATTTTCGGGGAAAATTGGCATTTTTCACACAAGCCCTACTTTGGATGCTTGTCATCTGAAAACTATCTTATATAGACAGCTCAAAATTGGCAGAATGCTTACTAGCAACAAGTTATGAGAGCCTATTTTTTTCCAGGCATCTTGGTGAACTAGTTTATGTGTAAACTTGAGCCAAACATGGACTATCGCGCCAAAATGAGGGGCGTCCGTGAGCGCAAAACTTCTTTTGCATGCTGTTCGAGCATTTTTTGTCCGATTTGAATGATTTAAATTGTAACTTTCATATTTTGTAAAGATCTTTCAAATGGGGTGCATGAATGCACTATTTAGAGCAATATTAATTTTTTTCACTTTTGCCCCACCCCCTTTCATACCCACCTGCAAGTTAGCCATCTCCCATCCTCAACACAATGTCCCTATGGTATGAAGGTAAAGCATGATTGCACTTTTTACTGCCAAACAGTCTACAGCTTGAGTCTCTCTGCAGGTCAGAAGTGACTACTCTCAAGAAAAGAATAGCTGCCTGTAAACTTGGAATTTGCGACTGATGATGTGAAGATCTTTTTCTGACAACGTCCAAAATCTGCCATTAGAAGTTGTCATGCTGAAGTCTGCAGCAATCACAAACTTTTCATCAATGCAGCTCTTATCTGATGACAGTGGCCACTTGTACAATGTGCGTTTGTTTTTACACCTGGCCATAAAACTGACAACAGCTGTTGTGGGATCAACTTCCCCTTGTTTCCATCTTCTTTCAGCAAAAAAACTTGAAGCAATACTATGTTACTGATCGGGGTTCTAGCAATACTCTTTCTCCTGCCTCGACCAGTAGCAAGGAATGCTGCCTGCAGGTCTTCGTAGTGAGAAGCAGCCTCTGAAGAGATAGAATAGCAATTATATGAATTTAGCTGTGGTTCAAAGAATGATAAAGTACAGTAGAGCACACTTATAACGAACACGCTTGAAACGAATTGACGGGAATAACGAACCCCTGGCCACATTCGCCTGGTCACGGACGGTGGTCACTATCGCACAATGCCTCGCTTACCCGCACCTATTCATGACGGCGATCTAAAAATAGATTATCGATCGATGGCATTTGGACCAGGAAATTGTGGACCAAGTCAAAGCTGCTGGTTCCAGTTCTGTGCCTCCTGAAGAAGAGGACAAGGCACCTGCAGAGCAGCTCAAGGCTGTGAGCTCTGCAGAAGCCAAACAGTGTTTGAAAACTCTTAGGGACTTTTGTATTGTGAATGGCGGAGAAACCTTTTTTGACACTTTAGGGGACATGGGAGAAATTCATTCTTGAATCGAGCGAAAAGGGAAAAAAACAAACTGACATTACATCATTTTTTTCACCCATGGGCAAGAAATTAGGACTCTAGGGCTTTGGGGACGTGGATAAACAGTGGGAAGGGGGGGGGGGGTTGTGTGAGGGATAAAATGTGTGTGTAAAGGTTTGACAAATAAAGAACTACTGATATAAAGAACTATTTTTTTTGCCTGGGGTTGTTCTTTATAATTTTATATCAGTGTTCTACTGTATTAAATCATGTTCTAATTACTAACTTCAAATGAATTTGTAATCTTCACTTTTATTATTATTCTTAAAAATTTCAATTTTATTTTCCTTTATTTTTCAAATAGCATATTCATAATCTATTGTATTTCTTAACTATTGATTATAAAATTCGTATTATCCTCTGTGTGTTGTACTAGTATGTCAGTATGAACACAAACAAGCCTCAAATATTTGTTTAAAACACACACACACACACACACACACACACACACACACACACACACACAACAATTAACTGCAAACAGTAGGCCTACATCTGTAAATAAAAAAAAAAAATCTAAGCAGAAATCCTTTTTAATCTTCATTCCAAATGTTCTTTAATACAAAAAGAAAAGAAAATAGCTCAAAACTAACAAGAAAACAATAATCAATGCAATACCTGCGTTATCAGAACGAAAGTTACACACATCAACTGATGTCAACATTAGCGATTACCTCCCTTGTCAAAAATCATCTCGAAATTTAGCAAAGTTTTTCCACCCTTTCGCTTAACTATCACACATATAATTAAATTAGAGTCTGAACGAATGTTTGATTGATATGATTGTAAAGTTACAAAGCAAATGAAGAGCAACCGTCAAAGATTTTACTTCAAATCACACACTTCGTGTGAACTTTCAAGATCGCGAGTCCATCAGTAACAAAACGTTCCAACCTTTGACATGTCGATCGATATTTTGATCTTTCTTGTTCAATCTAGCCATACCTACTGCTTTAAAATAATACAGTACTGTCTTAAAAGTCGATTGAAGTAATTCTAAGGCATTGTTTACCGATATAGCTTCGATGTTGTTTGAGAAAATTGACCGCGTTTGTCTTGCCGCTACTAGCTGCCATTGTTGCACTGGGCGAGTGTATGGGAATGCGAGACGCTTATGGGTGACTGCTTTTCATTGGTCAGCAGGATTTCCCAGTTGACGTCACCGAGTTAATTTGCATACCAAACGAAAGAGGACACTTCTCTCTTTCGTTTGAATACCTCGATGACAGGTTTTTTTTTACGTTTAGTGTGGAAAAAATTACTTTGAAATCTTCTTTCCTTGATTTTGGACCCTTAATTTTAATAATTTATAAACTTTTTGGTATCAAAATAAAGCTTAAGATCTCGCTAAGCATTTCCTGTTTTCATTATACATGTTCCGTGCAAGGGGAATCCTGCGTGGAACGCGAAGCGAGTGACCCAAAATAACGTTTTCGAGAAAGTCGGTCACGGTGGTAGGAAATCGGCAAACTCGACCGTTTTCAAAAAATCGTAAAAAATCACACGTTCATCACTCATACAAAAGAAAGACATCATTGAAAAGACAAAAGAATGATCTTTAATGTCACATACATCACTTTGATGAAAAATGTTTGGTTTTAATGAAAACATGTGGGGAAAAGTGGCCATTTCCGGGCAGAGCAGCATAGTTGTCAGTTTCAAACTGAGCCTGCCGGTACCTAGTTCTATGCACATAATGATATATGATGATAATGATTTTTGTGTATGTGCGTGTACAGTATCCAACTGAGGATCAGACATTTCTTTGGTTATTTCGAGTAGGCCTACACAAAGACCTTTCCCAGCTTAGTGTGGCTTTTTTGGTTTCAGTACGAAAATGTCAGTGTGCTTTATTTCGGAACTGAAAATATGGACGTTTTTTGCCTAAGCCCACAATATCCAGTTTTCAGTAATAAAGTTTCACACTTTGCCACAACTATTCGAAAGTGTTTTTGATTCATCTAAAAACTTCATAACCTAACTTTGAATGACTGATTTTTTGAGACTTTATTACTAATCCATACAAATGCTCAGGATGTCGGGAAAACTACAGGAGAATTGTCAGTACCAAACGAGTAAACAGACAGAAATTCCATCAAAACAAAAACTCACTTTGACAGAACTCCATCTATAGCAGAAAAATTTCATCCATGCAGACAAGTGATGGACTAACAATATTGCAGAATGGACAGAGAAACCCTTTGCATGTACCCAGGCTTTGGCACACAATTGACATAACTGGAGAAATCTGGTGAACAGTTTAGTTCCACACCCCCAACTATTCATAGAGTTAAGGATGAAGACGGCAATAAATAATTCCATGTAACGCAATTCTCCAAGTTCATTTGGACTCAGTGGAAGACATATTCTGCAGGCCTGGGCAATAGTAGAATTTTCTGCCAGCTAAGCTATCAAGTTTCAAATTTAAATCTACCAGCCCAAAGACATTTTCACCAGCCAAACATTTTCTCCTTTTTGTGCTGATGACCAATGTCCGCAGCATACACATCATAAAAATAAATGACATCTCTTACAACTAAAACACTCAAACTTGATTTTCTTTTGGAGAGAACAAAGTAGAGCAAGTGAAGGGAAAGGGAGGAAGTGGAATAGGAGCAGAGAGAGATCCTAGTGGCAATACCTACCAAAGGGAGGAAGTGAAAGAGGAGAAGAGAGGTCCTAGTGGCAATACCTACCATGTATGACAGCCTACAAATTTCAAGTCTGATGATTGATCTCTGGCTTTACTTTCTACAAGATAGCGAGATACAACAAGAACACAACCATTTTATGTATACATTTTAACTCTTCGTAGACGTGACAGCGGATATTCCGCTGCAGCCAGCAAGGCTGTTAGAGACGTGACAGCGGACATTCCGCTGCAGCTGGCCAAATCATTAGAGACGTGACAGCGGATATTCCGCAGCGATTTTTAAAAATAGATGCAAGCCGGTCGCTGGTCTAAGGGAACTAACTACACATATAGGAACACTCTTTGGTATCTTCTGAGGTTTGTTACTTCCCTTGCATCAATTTTATCCCAATTAGTTTCTTGCCTTTATCCACAACAACCGGAGTGACCGTCCTTGCACCAAAATGGCGACATTTAGGTCTTCTTCTTCTTCAAAGGATCGTCATAATCACTTTGCTGCTTCACCTGTGTGAAAACAAAGCTGTGTTTGTTCTTTTATATCTTCTGGTCATACCAAGGACTTGTGATTACCTGGATTTCTGGATTACCTGGTCAAGAATGGGTGTTTCACTGACTTTATGTGTTGGATTACTGTCATCGGCTGCAATCAAAAACTTTTTTCCCAGAGCCAAAACCCTACCCAATTTCACCTTCTAGGAAGGTAAGTAGAATAGATGTATTGTCCTTGTATGTAGCTTCAGCTCAAAGAGCGTAAACTGATTTTTATTTTGATATAAAATATGTTCTTAAGCTGTAAAATCTGTATTTTTGAGAATTTTTTGAAAACCCCCCAAAATCGTGCGTCAGCAAGGGTTGTGGAAGGTCCTGTTGATCGCGTCCACAGTGATTGTGCAAGGCCACTACACTATGTCTTCAAAGAGTTAAACGGGTAATGGCAGAAGAACATTGATATTACATCAAACCTTAGCCTGTAACACTTCAGGCCTAGCACTCAAAGAGATCCTGCATTATTAATAGGCCTACAAATGAACTACTATCACATTATAAAAATATCAAAATAATATGGCAAATGTTTTAGAAAAAGAGAACGAGATATGTAATTAATTTTATACAAAACGAAAAATAATGAGGGAAAAAACTGAAAGAGGGTGATGGAATAATCTGCGAAAACAAAACAACCAGATGGACCAAATTTTGCAAAAAACAATTGGAGAAGAAATGTGTGCACGTTTCTCAGTTCCAGACTTAGGCGTTTACTGGGCTACACAGTCATAACAGCAAATGCGCAAAACTGGTTTCTAAATGTACAATCAAACCATTCAACAGACTGAGTGATTGGTCGCTGATCAATTAGCTGTCGAACGTGCATCATTACAGCTTTCTCAAAAAGGCTGTTCTCTAGCCAACCTCATTTTCAATTATCTTTATTAAAGACAAGGTACAAACTTACCTGAATGCTGCCCACTGCTGCCTGTCTGAGCACAACTGGAAGGTTCTGACACAAATTCTTCTTTGATAAACGTTACATCAGTATCTGGTTTCATGTCAGGAGGACTTGACTGTTCTTGTGAAGTTTGGTTGTCACTAGTCAGGGATCCAAGAAAACTGGCGAACTCTGCAGTTGGGTTGATAGACAAAACATTTGGTGGAACAATATCACCTTCATTATCCACACTGACATTGTCTGACTGATTACTAGTTGGTTGACCAATTTCATTTCGACTTTTCCTTGCCGTCGACGGTGAAGGTATGTTGTCTTGGCTCGATGATGATGGTGAAGACGGTACTGTTTTTGAAGCGGGACTTCCAACCGCACCTCTTGCAGCCGAGGACTGAATTCGTCGTTGAGATGGAGAATGGGCACGTCTCTGAGAAGGCGCTGGGCCTTTCATTGGTGATCCCGGTCTTTTGGTACCTATCTGCACAGCAGTCCTGTTTTGATTTGGAGAAGGAGCAGAACGTGAAGACATCTGTGCTCGAGATAAAATTGTACCAGCATTGGTACTTTTGGGAATATTGTCACCAGAGTCAGAAAAATCACCATCTTCTTTCCTGTTGTCACTTTCTTTCCCTGAAGAAGCCTTGGATTTTGCTTCAGGCTGAGCATGAAAACTGTTACTGATAAATGTGACGGAGTTGTCATTTTTGCAAACTTTCTCATTCAAGAAGTAATTCAGGGTTTTTCCACTCTTTCCTGCATCAACACTGAGGTAGATGTGCCCAATAAGTTCAACACCATCATCAAACTCGACATAGCCATTGCAAAGTGACTGAAGAAACTTGGTCAGAGACCCAATGAATTTGTTTGAAGACTCTGAATCCATTTTCTGCTCTGTCCAGGGCAGTTACAGCATCTAAAACAAAAACAAAGTTCTCCTATCACACTTGACAGAACACTGACTACTATCACATTATTAATTACACCGACTACAATCAAATTATTAACTAATCCTCGACATAGTATCAATCCACCTATTCTTACATCATGGGTTTGTCAGGATTCATTCTTTACTAGACTTTAGTTGGTATTTCATTTTCGTCAAACAAGTTGATACTGATCATGTTCTCGTCTTCCCTTTGTTTAAAATAAATAGTAACCTTGTTTAAAATAAACAGTAGCATGATGTACACAATTTATAACATGTGTGTGTTTGTCTTGTATTGATGTAACCCCTAGTCTTGTACTGTTGCAACACTAAACATTTCTACACGTCTCACTTTCTCTTTCTTCTCACATGATACAAATTTTCCACTCAGAACACATCCCCAAATTCCAAAATAACAGAAGTACCTCAATTTTTCTTCAGTACATCAATATTTCATCTCATAACAGTTATATTAAATACAAAAGCAGAGGACCTGAACACCGTGACGCATTCCCCTAGTTATGCAGCAACTAGGCCTATGCGGACAGCAAACTCCAAGGATAGCTGTGTACGTGACAGGACAAAATGCATGCTTGTTACACAGATCACTGGCCTGCACTTAGTATCCTCCAACCCCGCTATAGATCACTGGCCTGCACTTAGTATCCTCCAACCCCGCTATAACCTTTTTAGAAAAAAAAGCTTGCTGTCCATATTCCCCCCTTTCACTCATCATGCCATGCTTCCCCCTCACCTCCCTGTTCACATACCTCCCTCACTGCACACTGTGTAGACCTAATGTACCACAATGTAGAGTTCAGATTTATTATACATAGGCCTATATTCCCTCACTGGATGTTAATAATCCAAAGAGGTGTCTTGGTGTGCACAAGTATAATGTATACATGTGAATCAAGCACTTTGTGTTCAAATGGTTCGAAATGACAATCATTAAGCTAAACATAAAACCATTTCATTTTTGGATTTGCTAATTTAATCCACACACCGTGTTAAACTTAGGACAAGAAAAACAGGTCCCATGGCCCTTTCGCATCGAATAAATTTAAGTCTGTAGGTCTAACACAAATTTGCCTTTTCAGGTCAAATCAATTTCTTTAGTCTGTGGTCCAATACAATTTGTTCAATTCATATAATGAAAACGTGCAATTTCTATTCTTTACTGTATAGGCCTACCTAACAAGGTTTAGCCTACACAATCTGCATGGTGAAGAAGCAAATTTCACCGAAATCGAAATCAGTAGCATAGGCTTAGGCTAAATGCATACTATAGGCCAAAGCGCCATTTTCCCCCGTCTCTCAAAAATAAAAATTGTGCGTGTAGTCTGTAAACATGATACTATTGATAGGCCCATACGAGCCACTTTCTCGTTTGCTTTCTTTGTTGTCCATGGAACTCTCAACATTCTTCTTACAATTAACAAGTTCCATTGTTGACATTTGTATTGTTTGATCTCGGATATATATAGGCCTAGGCCTACTGTACACACTACACAGTTCGCCAGCACACTATAATTATAAACTTACCTCGAAAAGTGCTGCTTTAATTTCACTTTCTCCTTTCCACAAGCTAGTATAACATTAACAAGGAATGCAGACGGTAAAATATTTGTGAAACAAAGAAATACTAACACCAAAGCGTTTTGTTTTTCTAACAGAGTTGTTAAATTGTGGAATACAATTCCTTTTGAAATTAAATTTAGGCCTACTAACAGCATTAGGCCTAACAAATTCAAATATTTCCTGGACGATGACACAGAATTCAAAATTTTATTTAAAAAAATAGACAAGCATATCTGCTCAAGTACGAATATTAAGGCATGCTTTTCAGACCCCCCCAAAAAGCGTAAACACATGAAACTATTGAAAGATAGGGCGTTAAAAGACCGAAAGGCCTAGTAGGGTTCGAGCCAGCCCTCGACTACTACTACTACTACTATGTAACCAGTATAGGTCTAGGCTACTGGCTATCTCAGTATCTGCTTTAGGCTTAGGCCTACTCATACTAGACACTCACATAGGGCGCCTACAATTTACACAGTGACAGACCTACCCGTAGATCTGAGATGACAAGGCCTAGGTTTAAGCCCTATATTTTGTTATAAATAATTTCATTAACCGGTAGGCATACGTTCCTAAAGTCTACAAAACTGAAATATAGTCCATTAGGCGGGAAGATCACGTCCAAGTTGTGGCTGCACTGGCTGAAGGCCTAGGTCACTAGGTGGAGCACTAGTTAGCCTTACCAAACCGGTTTTGCTTTAATATACATATTCATTCACAAATGACGACCACCAAACCATAAAACACTATCGGTCAATTTTCACTACTACTACCAAACCAAGTTGCCAAGAAATTCTTCGTAAACCTGGATTAAACCTAGATACACAGGTCCATTTTTATCAATCCACCTCTGCGTAGTTCACAAGCGCCCGCTGTAAACACAAATTAGCAAAATTATCCAAACGTCAACGAAACAAATCAATAATACACATCATGCTGACCTATCATTTCTCAAATCCAATGACAAATCGAACAAACGTATAGAAAAATTCAATCAGTACCATTCCACAACCCTGGAAAATAAACAAAGCCTCGCCAACTGCCAAGATGGCGTGAATTCCCACAGTGCGAGAAGGCACGCGCGCATGTATAAATTTTCCAATTAAGGAAAATATTATTAATTTCCAACTTTAGCAATCTCAATACTTAAGTGCAGTTGCTAAGTAAGAATATTCTGGTTTAAGATATAAATTTTAGTCGTTTTTTAACGTAAGACATTTATTTGTGATCAAAATCATATAGTTATCAATCGACCTACTTTATGTTACTGCGTACTAATACGGATGAGCGAAAGATTGGCGCGCCATCTTGCGGTTATTGAAATCCTCTGTGGTTTATTCATTCTCGGTAGCTTAGGGGTACTGCAAGCTTCTTTTAGCAAT
>CM060307.1:8806263-8821263 GCA_030674185.1 Monoplex corrugatus
TCAGTGTGCAAGTTTGCCTTTACCTGTGTGGGCCTATGTATGCGTGGTAAGGTGGGTGAGATCTGTGTCAGTGTGCAAGTTTGTCTTTACCTGTGTGGGCCTATGTATGCGTGGTAAGGTGGGTGAGATCTGTATCAGTGTGCAAGTTTGTCTTTACCTGTGTGGGCCTATGTATGCGTGGTAAGGTGGGTGAGATCTGTGTCAGTGTGCAAGTTTGTCTTTACCTGTGTGGGCCTATGTATGCGTGGTAAGGTGGGTGAGATCTGTATCAGTGTGCAAGTTTGTCTTTACCTTGTGGGCCTATGTATGCGTGGTAGGTGGGTGAGATCTGTATCAGTGTGCAAGTTTGTCTTTACCTGTGTGGGCCTATGTATGCGTGGTAAGGTGGTGAGAGATGGGAAGTTCTGTTATACAGTGTGCAGTTTGTCTTTACCTGTGTGGGCCTATGTTGCGTGGTAGGTTGGTGGATCTGTTCAGTGTGCAAGTTTGTCTTTACCTGTGTGGGCCTATGTATGCGTGGTTTAGTGGGTGGACTGTATCAGTGTGCAGTTGTTTACCTGTGTGGGCTATGTATGCGTGGTAGGTGGGTGAGATCTTGTATCGTGGCAAGTTTGTCTTTACCTGTGTGGGCTATGTTTCTGGTGGGCGTGGGTGGTTGTGTCAGTGTGCAAGTTTGTCTTTACATGTTGGGCCTATTATGCGTGGTAAGTGGGGAGATCGTATCAGTGTGCAGTTTGTCTGTACTGTGTGGGCCTATGTATGCGTGGTAGGTGGGTGAAGATGATCTTTGTTCAGTGGCAGTTTGTCTTTACTGTGTGGGATTATGTATGCGTGGTAAGTGGTGAAATGGGAGAGTCTGTGTCAGTGTGCAAGTTTGTCTTTACTGTGTGGGCCATGTATGCGTTGGTAATGTGGGTGAAGATAGAGATCTGTGTCAGTGTGCAAGTTTGTCTTTACTGTGTGGCCTTGTATGCGTGTAGTGGGTGAGGATGGTGAGGATCGTGTCAGGTGTGAGTTTGTTTCTGTGTGGGCCAATGTATGCTTCTAAGGTGGGTGAAGATGGTGAGATGTGTGTCAGTGTGCAAGTTGTCTTTACTGTGTGTGGCCTATTTGCGTGGTAGGTGGGTGAAGATGGGGAGATCTGTATCAGGTGCAAGTTTGTCTTTCCTGTGTAGCCTATGTATGCGTGGTGAGGTGGGTGAGGTGGGGAGATCTGTGTCAGTGTGCAAGTTTGTCTTTACCTGTGTGGGCCTATGTATGCGTGGTAAGGTGGGTGAGATGTATCAGTGTGCAAGTTTGTCTTTACCTGTGTGGGCCTATGTATGCGTGGTAAGGTGGGTGAGATCTGTATCAGTGGCAAGTTTGTCTTTACCTGTGTGGGCCTATGTATGCGTGGTGAGGTGGGAGAGATCTGTGTCAGTGTGCAAGTTTGTCTTTACCTGTGTGGGCCTATGTATGCGTGGTAAGGTGGGTGAGATCTGTATCAGTGTGCAAGTTTGTCTTTACCTGTGTGGGCCTATGTATGCGTGGTGAGGTGGGTGAGATCTGTATCAGTGTGCAAGTTTGTCTTTACCTGTGTGGGCCTATGTATGCGTGGTAAGGTGGGTGAGATCTGTGTCAGTGTGCAGTTGTCTTTACCTGTGTGGGCCTATGTATGCGTGGTAAGGTGGTGAGATCTGTATCAGTGTGCAAGTTTGTCTTTACCTGTGTGGGCCTATGTATGCGTGGCGAGGTGGGTGAAGATGGGTGAGATCTGTGTCAGTGTGCAAGTTTGTCTTTACCTGTGTGGGCCTATGTATGCGTGGTGAGGTGGGAGAGATCTGTGTCAGTGTGCAAGTTTGTCTTTACCTGTGTGGGCCTATGTACGCGTGGTGAGGTGGGTGAAGATGGGTGAGATCTGTATCAGTGTGCAAGTTTGTCTTTACCTGTGTGGGCCTATGTATGCGTTGGTAAGGTGGGTGAGATCTGTATCAATGTGCAAATTTGTCTTTACCTGTGTGGGCCTATGTATGCGTGGTGAGGTGGGTGAAGATGGGTGAGGTGGGTGAGATCTGTATCAGTGTGCAAATATGTCTTTACCTGTGTGGGCCTATGTATGCGTGGTGAGGTGGGTGAAGGTGGGAAGATCTGTATCAGTGTGCAAATTTGTCTTTACCTGTGTGGGCCTATGTATGCGTGGTGAGGTGGGTGAGGTGGGTGAGATCTGTATCAGTGTGCAAGTTTGTCTTTACCTGTGTGGGCCTATGTATGCGTGGTAGGTGGGTGGAGGGAATCTGTGTCAGTGTGCAAGTTTGTCTTTACCTGTGTGGCCTATGTATGCGTGTAGGTGGGTGAGATGTGGTATCAGTGTCAAGTTTGTCTTTACCTGTGTGGGCTATGTATGCGTGGTAGGTGGGTGAGATGGAGATCTGTATCAGTGTGCAAGTTTGTCTTTACCTGTGGGGCTATGTTGGTGGTGGGTGGGTGAGATCTGGTCAGTGTGCTTTTCCTGTGTGGGCCTATGTATGCGTGGTAAGGTGGGGAGATCTGTATCAGTGTGCAAGTTTGTCTTACCTGTGTGGGCCTATGTATGCGTGGTAAGGTGGGTGAGATGGGAGATCTGTTCAGTGTGCAAGTTTGTCTTTACCTGTGTGGGCCTATGTATGCGTGGTAGGTGGTGAGTGGGAGATCTGTGTCAGTGTGCAAGTTTGTCTTTACCTGTGTGGGCCTATGTATGCGTGGTAAGGTGGGTGAGATGGGGAGATCTGTGTCAGTGTGCAAGTTTGTCTTTACCTGTGTGGGCCTATGTATGCGTGGTGAGGTGGTGGTGGGAGATCTGTGTCAGTTGTGCAAGTTTGTCTTTACCTGTGTGGGCCTATGTATGCGTGGTAAGTGGGTGAGGTGAGATCTGTGTCAGTGTGCAAGTTTGTCTTTACCTGTGTGGGCCTATGTATGCGTGGTGAGGTGGGTGAAGATGGGGAGATCTGTATCAGTGTGCAAGTTTGTCTTTACCTGTGTGGGCCTATGTATGCGTGGTGAGGTGGGTGAGATCTGTGTCAGTGTGCAAGTTTGTCTTTACCTGTGTGGGCCTATGTATGCGTGGTGAGGAGTGGGTGAGATCTGTATCAGTGTGCAAGTTTGTCTTTACCTGTGTGGGCCTATGTATTGGTGGTGAGGTGGGTGAGATCTGTGTCAGTGTGCAAGTTTGTCTTTACCTGTGTGGGCCTATGTATGCGTGGTAAGTGGGTGAGATCTGTATCAGTGTGCAAGTTTGTCTTTACCTGTGTGGGCCTATGTATGCGTGGTGAGGTGGGTGAGATCTGTATCAGTGTGCAAGTTTGTCTTTACCTGTGTGGGCCTATGTATGCGTGGTAAGGTGGGTGAGATCTGTATCAGTGTGCAAGTTTGTCTTTACCTGTGTGGGCCTATGTATGCGTGGTAAGGTGGGTGAGATCTGTGTCAGTGTGCAAGTTTGTCTTTACCTGTGTGGGCCTATGTATGCGTGGTTAGGTGGGTGAGTCTTGATCAGTGTGCAAGTTTGTCTTTACCTGTGTGGGCCTATGTATGCGTGGTAAGGTGGGTGAGATCTGTATCAGTGTGCAAGTTTGTCTTTACCTGTGTGGGCCTATGTATGCGTGGTAAGTGGTGAAGAGGTGGGGATCTGTATCAGTGTGCAAGTTTGTCTTTACCTGTGTGGGCCTATGTATGCGTGGTGAGGTGGGTGAGATCTGTATCAGTGTGCAAGTTTGTCTTTACCTGTGTGGGCCTATGTATGCGTGGTGAGGTGGTGAGATCTGTATCAGTGTGCAAGTTTGTCTTTACCTGTGTGGGCCTATGTATGCGTGGCGAGGTGGGTGAGATCTGTGTCAGTGTGAAAGTTTGTCTTTACCTGTGTGGGCCTATGTATGCGTGGTAAGGTGGGTGAAGATGGGGAGATCTGTTCAGTGTGCAAGTTTTTTCTTTACCTGTGTGGGCCTATGTATGCGTGGTGAGGTGGGTGAGATCTGTGTCAGTGTGCAAGTTTGTCTTTACCTGTGTGGGCCTATGTATGCGTGGTCAGTGTGCAAGTTTGTCTTTACTGTGTGGGCTATGTATGCGTGGTGGGTGGTGGGAGATCTGTTCAGTGTGCAAGTTTGTCTTACTTGTGGCCTATGTATGCGTGGTGAGGTGGGAGATCTGTATCAGTGTGCAAGTTTGTCTTTACCTGTGTGGGCTATGTATGCGTGG
This sequence comes from Monoplex corrugatus, assembly GCA_030674185.1. Classification (NCBI taxonomy): domain Eukaryota; kingdom Metazoa; phylum Mollusca; class Gastropoda; order Littorinimorpha; family Ranellidae; genus Monoplex; species Monoplex corrugatus. The sequence continues at coordinate 8,810,470 of CM060307.1, forward strand.
TAGGTGGGTGAGATCTGTTCAGTGTGCAGTTTGTCTTTACCTGTGGGCCTATGTATGCGTGGTGAGGTGGGTGAGATCTGTATCAGTGTGCAAGTTTGTCTTTACCTGTGTGGCTATGTATGCGTGGTGAGGTGGTGAGATCTGTGTCAGTGTGCAAGTTTGTCTTTACCTGTGTGGGCCTATGTTGCGTGGTGAAGTGGGTGAGATGAATCAGTGTGCAAGTTTGTCTTTACTGTGGGCTATGTATGCTGTGAGTGTAGGGTGAATCTGTGTCAGTGTGCAAGTTTGTCTTTACTGTGTGGCCTATGTATGCGTGGTGAGTGGGTGAAGATCTGTATCAGTGTCAATTTGTCTTACCTGTGTGGGCCTATGTATGGGGTGAGGTGGTGAGATCTGTGTCAGTGTGCAAGTTTGTCTTTACTGTGTGGGCCTATGTATGCGTGGTAAGGTGGGTGAGATTGTATCGTGTGCAATTTGTCTTTCTTGTGGGCCTATGTACGTGGTGAGGTGGGTGAATCGTATCAGTGTGCAAGTTTGTCTTTACTGTGTGGGCCTATGTATGCGTGGTGAGGTGGTGAGTCTGTATCAGTGTGCAAGTTTGTCTTTACTGTGTGGGCCTATGTATGCGTGGTGGGTGGTGAGATCTGTATCAGTGTGCAATTTGTCTTTACCTGTGTGGCCTATGTATGCGTGGTGTGGGTGATCTGTTCAGTGTGCAAGTTTGTCTTACCTGTTGGCCTATGTATGCGTGGTGAGGTGGTGAGATCTGTCAGTGTGCAAGTTTGTCTTTACCTGTGTGGGCTATGTAGCGTGGTGAGGTGGTGAGATCTGTGTCAGTGTGCAGTTGTTTTACTGTGTGGGCTATGTATGCGTGAGGTGGGTGAGTCTGTTCATGTGAAGTTTGTCTTTACTGTGGGGCAGTATGGTGTGAGGTGGTGAGATCTGTGTCAGTGTGCAGTTTGTCTTTACTGTGTGGGCTATGTAGCGTGGTAGGTGGGTGAGATCTGTTCAGTGTGCAAGTTTTCTACTGTGTGGGCCTATGTTGCGTGTGAGTGGGTGAGATCTGTACATGGCAAGTTTGTCTTACTGTGTGGCTATGTTGCGGGAGGTGGTTAGATTGTATCTGTGCAAGTTGTCTTTACTGTGTGGCCTATGTATCTGGTGAGTGGTGAGATCTGTATATGTGATTGTCTTACCGGTGGGCTATGTATGCGTGGTAAGGGTAGCTGATCGTTGTTTTATGTGCAGTGCTTAGTGTGAGGTATTGTAACCTGTGTGGGCCTATGTATGCGTGGTGAGGTGGGTGAGATCTGTATCAGTGTGCAAGTTTGTCTTTACCTGTGTGGGCCTATGTATGCGTGGTGAGGTGGGTGAGATCTGTATCAGTGTGCAAGTTTGTCTTTACCTGTGTGGGCCTATGTATGCGTGGTGAGGTGGGTGAGATCTGTATCAGTGTGCAAGTTTGTCTTTACCTGTGTGGGCCTATGTATGCGTGGTGAGGTGGGTGAGATCGTTCAGTGTGCAAGTTTGTCTTTACCTGTGTGGGCCATGTATGCGTGGTGAGGGGTGAGTCTTTCAGTGTGCATTTCTTACCTGTGTGGGCTATGTATGCGTGGTGAGTGTGGTGAATCTGTTCATGTGCAGTTTGTCTTTACTGTGTGCTATGTATGCGTGGTGAGTGGGTGAGATCTTTAGTGTGCAAGTTGTTTTACCTTGTGGCCATGATGCTGTGAGTGGGTGAGATCTGTATCAGTGTGCAAGTTTGTCTTTACCTGTGTGGGCCTATGTATGCGTGGTAGGTGGGTGAGATCTGTTCAGTGTGCAAGTTTGTCTTTACCTGTGTGGGCCTATGTATGCGTGGTGAGGTAGGGTGAGATCTGTGTCAGTGTGCAAGTTTGTCTTTACCTGTGTGGGCCTATGTATGCGTGGTGAGGTGGGTGAGATCTGTGTCAGTGTGCAAGTTTGTCTTTACCTGTGTGGGCCTATGTATGCGTGGGGAGGTGGGTGAGGATGGGGGAGATCTGTGTCAGTGTGCAAGTTTGTCTTTACCTGTGTGGGCCTATGTATGCGTGGTGAGGTGGGTGAGGATGGGGGAGATCTCATTTGCTTTTGTGTGTTTGCACGTATATGTTGTATATTATTTTCACAACAAGAAAGGACGTTGTGTTGATTCTTTCGTTATTTCTTTTTAACCATGATTTGGATCCATTCTGTCCATGTTGTAGAAAGTCTCACGTACATATTCTGTGACGTCTCTCATGTTGCGTCTTCTCGTTTACACATGGACGCTACTATTAGACCTAGAACAATCCTTTTGTCCAGGACTCCCTCCACCATTGTTCCCTTTTGCCCCAGGCTTCCTCGACCCTTGTCCTCTTTTGTCCCAGAGTAACCTTAACAAGAAACATTCCAGTTGCTGGATGGGACCCAGAGCACCAATGCCTCACCGCTCTCTGAACAATCACCTCCCAAGCTCCTGACGCCACACGACAGCCATTTCATTAAGCAAAAAGGGGCTGTCCGTGCACTGCATGGGCCCGTTCAGACCCAGTCGTCTGTTACTTGTTTACAAAGTGAATGGCAAGGTGGGGAGATGACAAACCCCGGGACACAGTCGCACAACGTGCACCAACCAGGTCCAGCCCAGTTACAAGACCAAGGGAGAATGGAAGAGCCCTCTCTTACCTTATTCTGGCCTTCATCTCTCTATTGGGCAGCCCGCCTAGCTGCCACCTCAAATAGCTTCCAGTTCTGTTCCCTTTAATATAGCATTAACAGTTCATCACATGTGCCCTGTCACGTGGCGTTGGCGATCATTGCCATCCATACGAGTCTATCGCTTGTCGCAGTTAGATACTCCCAACGTTACTTTACTACAACCTTGTGTTCGAATGGACATGAACAGGAGCAGGATGCTTTAGACACAGCCCATTTATGTTCAGCAAGGTCTGACATGCCCCCAAAGGGATCCCAAGTTTGCCGTCTTTCCAAGCCGCCAGCAGGTCTTTCCTGTGGTCATCAAGCCTGATTCCCTGACGTCAGTGGCCAGCAAGTCTTTCCTATGGTCATCAAGCTTGATTCCCTGACGTCAGTGGCCAGCAGGTCTTTCCTGTGGTCATCAAGCCTGATTCCCTGACGTCAGTGGCCAGCAGGTCTTTCCTGTGGTCATCAAGCCTGATTCCCTGACGTCAGTGGCCAGCAGGTCTTTCCTGTGGTCATCAAGCCTGATTCCCTGACGTCAGTGGCCAGCAGGTCTTTTTCGCTGTGGTCTCAATCACAGCCTGATTCCCTGACGTCAGTGGCCAGCAGGTCTTTCCTGTGGTCATCAAGCCTGATTCCCTGACGTCAGTGGCAAAGCTACAATTCAAAGTTAACAAGAAACACCCAAGGGAGCTGAATGGGGACCCAGAGCACCAATGCCTCACTACTCTCCCTTTGTGCCCTTTTGTCCCAGAGTATCCCTTTTATTGTCCCCTTTTCGTTTCAGAGTCCCCCTCATCCTTCTTCCCTTTGTTCCAGAGTCCCTTCAAGTATGTCAGTCTAACTTGCAACTTGAGGAAATCCGGCTTTCCAGCCTAAGTTCTCGCCAATGAGGTTGGAGCAAAGAGGTCAGAAGGCACATATGCCCGTGTATGACTTCATGAAACAACTTTCGATTGCTTGGAAGGAGAGGGCATGCAAAGCCCTAAAGGCAATGGCAGAAGCACGTGAAAAGAGTTTTCAACTGGATCTGGTCGAGGAGGAACAAAAGTCAACGTCGTAAGCTTAAAATTCCCTTATGTGCTGCAGATGTCCAATAGTTAAGTGGTTAAGACATCTGCGTTGAGACATTGAAAGCGTGGGTTTGATTCCAGTCAGGGAAAAAAGGTTTGGGGGGGGGGGGGGATGTCAACAGCAGAGACTGCCACAGACAAACATGGTGCTCGACACAATTCGGATCGTGTCTCTTTTCCTCTGTGGGTTGGTTTTGGAACAGCTGATCCACAACTGTTCTCTTTTCTTCTGCTCATGACTCTGATGGGCCCGTTCACTGTGTTTGCCTCCAAAGTCCATGTTCAGATTCAGCCTTCACCCTGTACATGTGCGCCAGTGTGGATTCATGTGTGTGTTTGTATGTTTATAGGTGGATGCGTTTGAGCGCATTTGTGTGTGTTTGGACACCCTCGTAGAACTTGTCATGTATTCGCCTGTTCATGTTTCGTGGGGGTCTCCGGTACCATGTCTATCTCATAAACTTTTATCATGAACTTGAGTTCGGCTCTGTGTGGCTTTTATCTTGAAAGATATTCTAGCTCCAGTTAGAGGTAAGGCTTGAACCACTTGCGTGCAGTCGAGCAGCAAATGTGATTGTTGGGTCAGTTAGTTTGATAGAACGCCAGCATCGTAGTTGTCGTTGTCTGCTGTCCTAGGACGTTGACGAAAGAAAACGTTCATCATTTCAGTGTGTGCAGTTCCATTGTCATCGATGTCTACAGGAAGGTGCAGGCCCCGCCATCTTGTCTTTTTGGCCAGTGTCCTCGTCGAAGACCCATGATCGCCAACACCTGAAAGAATGTGGCAGTGGCATGCCAGTCTGTCCTCAACCCTTTGACTCCCGCACCATACCCACCAACTGCAAAAGTTTCAACCCTTTGACTCCCTCACCCTGTCCACCAACTTCCCACAGTAACCTGGCGGAAAGGGTGAGGGAGTCAAAGGGTTAAGTTTTTGCTTTGCTTGCATGGTTGACGATGCAGGATGCTAGCGGACAGGGTGCGAGAGTCAATGGGTTAAGTCTTGGGTTCCAGTCTGTCGTTAAGTCTGGGGTTCCATTCTGTTTCATCGTTGTCGTTGTTGTTTCTGTAAAGGTACTATGTTCATTGGTTGTTACTATGGCTTTCTGAGTAGGTACATGTGGTGTGTTGCTCATGTGACGTGTGTTTCATGCATTGTATAGCATATGCTGTCTCATGAACACAAAACGCAAATCTCTGTTTAACAAGTCACCTTTAATGCTTTCTTTACTTCTGATATAATTTTAAACTACTTTGCTTTGTACAGTTCAAAATTGTCAACATGCGCATGGAAGATTGCACTCAAACCAGTCACAAAAAGAGCACGCACACACACACACAAGCGCAAGCGCGCACGCATGCACGTACACATGCACACACATAAACACACAGTCACATACACACTTACACAAGTAAGGTCATGTGTGTGTACATGCATGCGCGTGAGTGCTGTAAACACACACACACACACACACCACACACACACACACACACATACACACACAAAACACACACATACACACACACACACACAACACACATACACACACATGCACAAACATTATGTACAATGCTAATGCAGTAATGACAAATTAACGTGTCACCAAACTTATTACGATTCTGTAATAGTAGACTTGTTTATCATGTCAGGTACTTTTGCATGTTAAATGTTGAACTCATTTTAGCTGCATCCAACTGACTGTTCATACATCATATGTGGGTCTACGTTTACATGAGGCCATGCATCGTTCATTAGGTGGGACTGACTGGAAAGCATCTGAACAAAGAGACAGTTGGCAACATTCTACATAAATAATTCTATATTTCACAGTTTCCGTATGACATACTACTAAATACAGGGGGAAATAAAATAGTCAAAATATCATTAATCATTTTTGTGTTTTTGTATTCCATGCAATATTTATGCTAAAACCAAACTAAACTAAATCAAACCAAACCAAACCAAAACAAAAAAAACACACACACACACACACACACACACACACACACCACACACACACACACACACACACAACTGATCTCAGTGCAGTGCATTTTCTACATGAGTTTCCTTACACATCAACAAACACATAACCCCGGCTGGACCAATTCTGATTCAAGTCTGGGTCATTGTTTGTTGCTTGTTCCAGCCGTGGTTAACAAGAAACACCACGAGTTGCGGATGTGACCCGGAGCACCAATACCTCACCACTTTCGGGACACTCATCTCTCAAGCTCCCGACGCCAATCAACAGTCATTTCTTCAAGCAGGGGTAGGGGGTGGGGGTGTCCATGCGCTGCATGACCCATTCGGGCCCAGTCATCAGTTATCTTGTTTACAAACCGAATGGCAAGGTGGGGAAATGACAAACCCCGGGACATAGCCACACAACCTGCACCAACCAGGTCCAGCCCAGCCTCTGGACCAAGAGAGAATGGAAGAGTCGTGTCTCGCCCCACTCTGGTCTTCTTCTCTCTTTCGGGCAGCCCGCCCTGCCACCAGCTCGCACGGCTATTAGCACCTTTCCGCTTACTTAATCTTGACACTTAGCATTCGGAAGCTCCCAACGTTGTCTTACTTCAACCATAGGGATTGTTTGAAGGGCCGTGGAAGTGGCCAGGCATGATGCTCCAGATACAGCCCATTTGCTGTTCAGCCGTGATATTATAATTCTTAAAATTTGTTAATACTAGTAGTTTGAATATTGGACCATGTTCAGTTCAACCTTGTTTGTTATTGTCAGCCTTAATCCAAAGATGACATCATCCAGAGCAGTGAACTTTTCATCCATTTTACTCTTGATTCCAGTTGAATGTAGTATGATTAGTACTAAAGACTACTTTAATCATTTCAAACACACACGCACGCACACTCACGTGCACACACACACAAACACACACACACCACACACACACACACACACACACACACACACACACACACACACACACACACACACACCACACACACATACACGGAAAATTGAAGATTCAGAAGCATACTCAGATCCTGCCCCTGATAGTCACATGTACATAAGTTCAAAAATTACTTTAAAAGAACTTAAAGATACCCTCCTCTCGTTGAACAACAAAAAATCGGCCGTAGGACTGGATGGCGTTTCATATACCCTTTTAAATCATTTACCAGAGAAATGGATTGAATACTTACACAATATCATACTAAAATGCTGGGAAAATGGTCGCTTACCTGACATTTGGAAGACTTCGATCGTGTTACCAATACCAAAAGCTAATAAACCCCTTTCTGATCCAGGTAGTTACAGACCTATCTCGCTTACATCCCATGTTTCAAAACTAATGGAAAAAAATTATAGTGAATAGACTGAGTTACTTTTGTGAGAAAAATAATATAATACCTATTAACCAATCTGGGTTTCGAAAAGGTAGATTAACATCAGACCATTTAGTTAAATTAACAACTCAAATAAAAAATCAGTTTGCTAAAAGAAAAAAATGTCTTAGCTACCTTCTTTGATCTTAAAAAAGCGTACGATCAAGTCTGGTATGCCCAACTTTTGTTGAAATTAAAACATATTGGTCTCAACGGTAATCTTTATTATTTTATCAAAGCATTTATAAGTGACCGAAGTATGGTCGCTAAAATAGGTAATACTTACTCTGAAAAACGGTCTGTAAACATGGGAATTCCACAGGGTTCCATAATATCTCCTCTATTATTTAATATTTTGATCTATGACCTGCCCACACAAATCTCAAACAATGTCAACGTAGCTCAGTATGCTGACGATATAGCGATATGGATGAATGTTTCGTTAAAAAGAAGACTTCCTTAAGAGAAATAAAATACATTAAAAAGGTCTATCAACGTGAAATTAATCATATTTCCACTTACTTGACAATTAATGGTCTGGAAATATTCAATGAAAAAACACACATGATGCTTTTCAATAATGGTCTTGGTCCGAAAGAGGTAGGCCTACCGTTGTTTAAAATTGATAATGAGGAACTGAAATATACTACTCAAGTGAAATTTCTGGGAGTACACTTGACTTCTAGTTTACAGTGGAAAGAACATATTGATGCCTTGTTATATAAAGCTATGAAAAGCTATAACTTAATAAAAATTATCAGTAAACAGTCCTGGGGACAGGACACTAAAACGTTGTTACATCTTGTCACAGCTTTAGTTAGATCGTAAGTTGGCTTATGGCCAAGAGATCTATTTTTCAGCTCCAAAATGCTATTTAAAAAAACTTCAAAGCTTAGATAGTAAAGCTGTTAAATGTGCTCTTGGGGTACCGATGTATACAAAAACACAAGAAGTATATAAAACAGCCGGCATCCTTCCTTTGGAAGATTGGAGGAAGTTATCAACTGCTAAATATATAGTTAGAGCAAAGTGCAGTAGCTAATTATGTCAATAGGAACTTAAAATTCGGTCTGACACCCATTTCCCCAAGAAGCAAGAACAATAAAGGCACAAGAAACAATATCCACTTACACAAATGATCTCTTCAAAATTTCCCACGTAGTACCTAACAAAGTTTCACATAAAATGATATGTTATCCTCTACCCCCCTGGGAATTGTCCACTGCTACTTTTGATATCAACTACACTGATACTGACTTGACAAAAGATATAAATCCACACTTGTTAGCAATTGATGTTCTGTCACATCTACATACAAAATACTCACATTACTTAAAAATATTTACTGATGGCTCTGTTCTAGATGATGGTAAAGCAGGCGCTGGCTTTCTAATTCCTAAATTTAAAGTAGAAAAGGCTTACTCTTTAGGACAGGGACATTCAATCTTCACATCGGAATTAGTTGCCATCCTAATGGCACTGACATACATAGTAGATCTACCCATAACCTTGTTTATTTATCCTTTTATGTGTAGATTCGAAATCTGCATTACAATCCCTAAAAAGTTGCGAATGTAAAGTAAATAGTACGTTAATATTTGAGATAAAATTTCTAATTCATTGTTTGATAACAAATAATACACAAGTTACTTTTTGTTGGATCCCATCACACTGTGGTATCCTATATAACGATCGGGTAGACAGAATAGCAAAAAATGCAGCAATGAATAGGCCTGGCAGTACTAAACTTGATTTACCACTCTCTGAACATGAAATGAATACTATATGGAAAACAAAGTAAAAGCGCAATGTGACCTTCGCCCCTTTTCTGTAAATTACCAGGGTTTTACAAGAGTAGAGATAACTTTAGCTTACAGATTATCTCTCAAATCACTTCGAACTAAATTAAGTAAAACCATCAAATGTATTTGTGGTGATTGTAGCTATAACAGTTAATCACCTTTTGTGTTGTCAGCGAATGCGACCTTTTCTCCCTGCATCATTAACAAACTTAAAACAGAAACATACTGATTTCACTCTGTATTGACACACTGCTAGGCTATTACTGCATAGTCCTGTAGGTCGTTTCCTTTGATTAAGCCGGAATGTTTTACACCTGTAACCCCCTTTTTTTTTGTTGGAGCTTACATGCTCGTAGCACTTAGACACACACACACACACACTCACACACACACATGCATACATGATAGCAGAGGCATACCTACATACACACAACCCTGTGCAAACCGATGACGCCTGATCGTTCTAATGTTCTGATTGTTTTTCTCTTGTTCGTTAAATTGTTTGATGTTACCTGAATTGATACAATGCCTTCATGATTTTTTTTTTCGTCTAAAAGCACGTATGTGAATAGATGTTAAAAGAAATGACGAACGAACACATACATACACACTTTCTTATAGGCACACAATCCCCATGTCAATGTCAAATAACAAATGAACTTTAAAAAAAAGAAAAAGAAACAGGGGTTCGGGCAATATAGAAAACCAAACCAAAACAAAACAGCCGAATGCTATTCTCCAGCCCCTAGTCTTTTGTCTTGTAGAAAGGAACCAACAGGTCACGACGCCTGCCAGCTCTTGCACGTCCTCCTGTGACGGTTAAACGATGGCCGCCACTTGAAGCGGGCTCCACACAGGCAGCAGTACTCCTGGCCGCTGTGCTTGGCCTGCACGTGGTCCCGCAGCTGCTGTGCTGAGAGAAGGTGAGCGTGCAGTGAGGACAGCGCACAGACAGCAGTGCCCTGACAGTGCTTTCCGTGACGACACAGGTCGTACTTGGTCAGGAACTCCTGCTGGCATGCCGTACAGCGGAATGGGTGCAGAGACTGGCTCACGTGCTCACACACGTTCTTTAGAAGGTCGCAGGTCACGTGACACACGTGGCACTTGATGATTGGGCCGTCGAGGAAGGTAAAGTCTTGCTGGTCAGAGGCTTGTCCACAACGAGGCAATTTTTCGGTTGAAGTGGATGGGACTGTTTGGCTTGAGTTTCCGGCTCCCTCATCAGTGTGGTCGTCTGTGGAACAGAAAAAGAATAAATGAACAGAACATGTCAGTGCTTATATACGTTACATGTTTCAAGACATTCTTTTGCTATATAGGCTATGTGTTCAATAACTTACTTTTGCTATATAGGCTATGTGTTCAATAACTTACTTTTGCTATATAGGCTATGTGTTTAATAACTTACTTTTGCTATAGATCTATAGGCTATGTGTTCAATAACTTACTTTTGCTATATAGGCTATGTGTTCAATGACTTACTTTTGCTATATAGGCTATGTGTTTAATAACTTACTTTTGCTATATAGGCTATGTGTTTAATAACTTACTTTTGCTATATAGGCTATGTGTTCAATAACTTACTTTTGCTATATAGGCTATGTGTTCAATAACTTACTTTTGCTATATAGGCTATGTGTTTAATAACTTACTTTTGCTATATAGGCTATGTGTTTAATAACTTACTTTTGCTATATAGGCTATGTGTTCAATAACTTACTTTTGCTATATAGGCTATGTGTTCAATAACTTACTTTTGCTATATAGGCTACGTGTTCAATAACTTACTTTTGCTATATAGGCTATGTGTTCAATAACTTACTTTTGCTATATAGGCTATGTGTTCAATAACTTACTTTTGCTA
>CM060307.1:8831263-8848763 GCA_030674185.1 Monoplex corrugatus
AAAACAGACTTTTAACATTGTAAGAAGTTCCCAAGAAAAAGCTGTTCTTACACCTTCCTCGAAAAGTGCTATTTTAGGCAACATTTTGATCCTTGCTACCTTGACTTTGGTGCCCTACTTCTCAAACTTGCCTTTTTGCGACTGTTAAACGGACCACACCTTTGAACCAAATAATATGTTACAGATCCATCCATAAAGAGCTGTGAAATTCGTCTCCACACAGCGGGCCTCTGTAGCTCAGTTGGTTTGAGCGTCGGATTCACATGCTAATGGTTGTGGGTTCGAATCCCGGGTGCGCTACATTAAATCTGGCCTTCTCACTGTCCCATCTTAGCATCATTGTTGTTCTGGTGGTGTCAGTATAGGATTAGATAAGTCCCCCATTGCCCCCATTTTCCTGGGATGGTTATCCCCGTCGGCCATATCACCTGAGGTGGGTGCTGACGTAAAACTGAATCAAATCAATCAATCAATCAATCTCCACACATTTTGTCACCGACAGACAGACAGACAGGTAGGTAGGCAAACAGACAGACAGACAGACACACACACACACACACACACACACACACACACACACACATGCATTCACTTCTCTCTGGTCGATATGAAGTAATCAAATAATAATCCGGATTAGTCTGCAAAAAAGCAAACGACACGGAAAGATTTGAGGCAGGGGAAAAACCCATAATAACAATAAACAAGTAATTAAATGAATCAATGAATGAATAAATAAATAAATGGAAACAAAAATCAGAATAAATAATTAAACACACACACACACACAAAATAAATAAATAAACCCACTCCCCTCCTGGCTTCCCCCTGCCAGATTGTGTGTGCTTTGTGCCTTGGAGGTTTGATCATTAATGGGTGATTTGCTTTGGTCAATGATGAGAGTACACGCCTTAGTTTGGTTCTTGAATCAAGATCTGGCGCCTTATAAATGGCCATTCTTCTTCTTCGTCGTCGTCTTCTCCTCTTTCTTTTCTCTTCTTTTTATTATCATCATTATTATTACTATCATTATTATTATTATCATTATTATTATTGTTGTTATTATTATTATTATCATTATTCATAAGGAAGGTCCTGAATTCTTCCAAAGCAGGTGACAATCGTTTTGTTCTGATCTAGAACTCGTCAGATTTGTTCCCTGAGATAGATTTTGGACAGAAAACGACAACATACACGCAGAATTGCTATGGAGAATCTAAAAACTGGCAGAGCACCTGGGACGGTCACTTAGGACTTTTCTTTTTCTCCCCCACCCCCTCTTTTTTATACTTTATTACTATTATTGTTATTATTATTTTTGTTATTATTATTATTATCATTATGATGATGATGATTATTATTATTATTAATATCATCATCATTATTATTGTTATTATTGTTGTTTTTGTTGTTGTTTTAATAACGGGCTGGAGCTAAATAATAAGAAGACCGAAGTCATGGTAATCAGTAAAAACCAAGTGATTCCCTCATGCAAAATAACGGTAAATGGGACCATATTGAGACAGGTTGATAAGTTTAAATATCTGGGATTAGTCATCTCATTAGACAGAAATATCCATTAAAAATAGCTAACAGAATCGGCCAAGCTAATAATAACATTAAAAAAAATATGAAAAACGTTCTTAGCAACAAATGCCTATCAATTAACATCGGGAAGAGAATTCTTCAGTGTTATTATAGAACCGATATTGTTGTACGGATGTGAAGCGTGGACAGTTAACACGCAAAGTCAAAACAAGATTGAGGCAGCTGAAATGTGGTTTCTAAGAAGAATGTTAAAGAGTTCCATGGACAACAAAGAAAACAAATGAGATAGTCTTGATGGAGGCAGACACAAAAAGAACATTTATGAAGATCAGAAAAAGACAAGCAACTTTTTATGAGGCAAGAGAAATTAAAGCATCTAGTCACAACGGGAAAGCTGGAAAGAAAAAGAGCACCAGGTAGACCCAGTGAGCTCGAGAAAATATTGGACGGACCTGCGCAGTGGATGAAGACAGAAAGGGCGGGAGAAGTACTTGCAGCGACAAAGGACAGATGCATATGGAGGGCCATGATCGCCAACGCCATGCGGTATGGCACCTGATGATGATGATGATGATGATTTATGACGGCGACGACGACGACGACGACGACGATGATGATTACTATTATTCAATTCATTTATTTTTGTGCTGCGTCTACTTCAAAGGTGCCTGTTTTGTTTGGAAAAGGAGAACGAGAAATATGCTAATAAAACTAAAATCTAAACTAAAACTGCTCGTCATATAGTTATAGAAAAGAATGAAGAACACACACACACACACACACACACACACACACACACACACACACACACACACACACACACACACACACACACACATACACATAAACACACACAACCACACACACACCGCGCGCGCACGCATACATACACACACAGACACAGACACCGATGAAGAAACCAAATAAGACGACACTAAAACAAACAGGAAGCAAAAGGTTGGCTGACAGGTGCCACATTTACAATTCAGAACAGTGGTGTGACTGTGGTTTATGTCATCGGCACTACAGTTCGAATGCATCTAAAAAATTATGTATTTACTTCTGTAACTTGGTGGTAAAGAAGAATATTGAGTGATAGTTGGATTGTGGTAATGAATGAGGTGAAGTCCCATCTTCCCATCACACGTTCGTTCAGAGAGAGAGAGAGAGAGAGAGAGAGAGAGAGAGAGAGAGAGAGAGAGAGAGAGAGAGACAGAGAACAGACAGACAAACTGACAGACAGAGACAGACAAAGACAGAGAGAGACAGACAAACAGACAGAGAGAGAGACAGACAGACAGAGAGAGACACACACACACATAGAAACAGAGAGACAGACAGAGAGACAGAGACAGACAGACAGACAAAGAGATAGACAAATAGTCAGACAGACAGAGATAGAAAGAGAGAGAGAGACAGACAGACAGACAGAGACAGACAGAGAGACAGAGACAGAGACACAGACAGAGGGAGAGAGGGAGGGAGAGAGAGACAGAGAGACAGTCAGACAGACATACAGACAGAGAGAGAGAGACAGAGAGAGAGAGGGGACAGAGAGAGAGACAGAGAGAGAGAGACAGACAGACACAGAGAGAGAGAGAGAGAAAGAGAAGAGAGAGAGAGAGAGAGAGAGAGAGAGAGAGAGAGAGAGAGAGAGAGAGAGAGAGAGAGAGAGAGAGGGAGAGAGGACAGTAGAGGAGTAGTTGAAAAACAAGTTTCATCTGCATCAACAAGAGACAGTCTGTAGGCTTACTGAAGTTTCATGTATCTGTCTTTATTTTCCTTCTTCATGTGTCAATGGTATCATTACACTCTCCCTCCACCATCACTAAACAGCAAATCTGCTGGATCCTTCAATTAGTAGAAAACACAGCTTCGTATCAAAACAGTTTCCTTCAAAATACATGCTGGTCACATTTCACATCTAATCTGTCTCTTTTCGCAGTTAGACAGCAGAGACAGTCACCATCCTGTCTTGTCTCGAGGCTTGCCTACACAGAGCACGATTGCACAGCCTATCGTAGACTGTAAGTGTACTTTGGGCCTAAGAAAACTTAGGAAAGACGAGGTTTGTGTGTGCGTATGTTGATATCCTGTTGGTATACTACTCAGCCCTATTGTTGAAAACAGCATACACAACGATATCCATGTAATCTAAAGCTTAACGTTTCAACATTCTGCTTCGGAAGACAATAAATGTGTACACAATAAAAATCAAAAGTTCACAATTAAGTTAGAAATTAACTTATTTTAACATTCCTTGGTACAATTTAGCCTCCCAATCCCGATCTACTTCTGGTGTCGTCTGCTTTTACGGCCAACGGTGGTAGGCCTTTTTTTTTTTTTTTTTCACTCCCAACAAATTATTCAAAGCTATTTCATCATTTCTATGACAGTCCTATTTCGATCTAATGTGCACTAAAGAAAATATCGTTTTTTTAATTCATTCTATATGAACAAGTTTGTGATGTTTCTGCCACGGGAGAACGTTTCAATCTGGAATGTGGGGGATGGTTGTGTGGGGTTGCCTTTCTGTATACAGATCACAAACAACGACGAGAAGGGAGAGAGACGAGTAGAAACGCACTAAGCACACTAGCAATAACTTTCAAAAGCAGTCCACACATAGTATTACAACTCAATATAGTTTCTTTAATTAAACATGTTCCACTGAAAGCATAATCATTCATCCTCTTATTCTTATTTGCCTACGTCCTAAAGCAATCCTACTTCTTTGTCTATCAGCCCTAAAACTCTACACTGAAATAAAATATCAACGTACCTTTACTACATGTTTCTGGTAAAGGCTCAGCACCTCTGCCAAGTTGAGTGGCCCATCTCCTAACACAGCCGTGACTGACTGACCATTCTGTCTCTCTGTGTCTGTCTTCTCTGTGGGTCTGTATATCTCTGTGGGTCTGTATTCACTTTATGTTAATTTGCCTTTTTATTTATAGAGCGTGGATCAGAACACGCTGGGGCTCTGACCCCACCTGTCTTAAGATGACTTTCGAGAAAGTTCTATTTGAGAATGCATGAAGGAGGGGTTGACGTGGACAAGCACAGACCAGTACGTGTCCACTGAAACAATGGACCGCTCTCTTCCACTGTGGTGATCTTTGAAAACGTCCCAGCAGAGCTGCGTTTACAGATAACTCTATTGATTAACTGTCTCGTTTACAGTGTACATAAGTGTGAGAACGGCTGTGCTGCCTGATGCTGGAATACACTGAAATACCCGTAAGGGCCTTTTTCTACTTGAGGGGTTGTACGTTGATTAATCCTAAGCTTTCACTATAGGCTAGTTCGTCTGCCTTGCCAGACATTGTCAACATCTTGGCTCAGACAGAAGTACATGTATGGGCCTGTTTCTACATGAATCATTTCTGCGATAATATGCCCCCTCCCCCTTAAAAAATGTCATTTTTTTATATTCTAGGGGAAGGTGAACATAAATAGAATTACATATAGGTATTCGCTATCTCAGAAGTTGTTCTTGTACACAAATGACAGGCGATAGGAAGGTTTGGGAATAGGTAATTTTACCATTTTCAAATAATGCCGAGATGCATGAATCTGAACACACTTTTGCATGCTTCCTGAGGCACTGTAGAAGTCGAGATGGGCAGTTCAGTTCCAGAGAAGATAACTGTCTTTGGAAGACAGAAGTTTGACATGGCAACAGTCATTCTTACACATGTACATATGTTCTGGTGCACTACGGGAACAGTCTCACTGGTAAAGTTTATGTTCTGCTGCCCTGCACACAGTTAGGAAAGACGAGGTTTGTATGTGTGTATGTTGATGTCCTGTCGGTGTACTCAGCCCTATTGTTGAAAACAGCATACACAACGATATCCATGTAATCTAAAGCTTAACGTTTCAACATTCTGCTTCGGAAGACAATAAATGTGTACACAATAAAAATAAAAACTGCACACATATGAATAAGTTCTGGTTGCACAGCAAGGTTCGTGTCCGTTTGACATATGCAGGAGGACGTCAAAAGAAATATGGAGGAAAAAGGTGAACTGGTGTGTCAGCAGGCATTCGGGTAGAAGACAACGAAGAAATGCAGACTGCCTGGTGACTGTAGAGATGAGGGTGGTGATGCATGTGATGAAGACCATGTCGAGAGTCAACCCATCATAATTATACTTTTTGTGTTACCCTCTGTAACATGCAATGGTGAGGAACCTGTGTGCGAATGATGTTTCTGATGATGGGGGCGTCATTGGAGATGTTGGGATCAAGCGTATCTAAGCCAGTGCAGGGGATGGCTCAGAAATGAGTGCCGAGATGGCTTGACAGTTCCTGTAGCTTGGAACTGAGATCAGTAGTGAAGCACGATTATGAAGAACTGGTGTGATGATGTGGAACTTCTCGTTGATGAAGAGCAGATGATGCATGCACAGTGGTTCGTGATTCATGGGGTTTGGGGGAATTGGGTATAAGAGAGTTTTAGCAAGAAAAGAAGAACAATCGCTTGTCATCCATGTCAAGAATAAGTAGGCTTATGAATATTTGCGAACGGGAAGCATACTTAAAGGATGAATGAGATTGAATACAATACCCGACATTATTACACTGTATTCTAAAATAAGGATATGGAACGTAAGTAGGAAAGCAAGGCATGAGAAATGCAAAATAATAGTACAAAACATCATTCCAGAAAATTGTTGGCAGAGAAACAATGTATACACAGAGAAATGCTGTTTGTTAAAACAATCAAAAAGCATACCTTGGGAAATGCAGCTTAAAAACGTAAAGCATATATGGATAAATGCAGATTGAAAAGGAAAATTCATACGTGGAAATATTCAGCATAAAAACGCAATTCATATATGGAGAACTACAGCGTGAAAACAAAATACATACATGAAGAAATGCAGATTAAATCACGATTCATATATGGAGAAATATTGTGAAAAAACCAAGATGCATATATTGGAAAATGCAGCTTAACTATGCAATTCATATATAGATAAATGCATGTTGAAAAACTAAATTCCTACATGGTGATATTCAGATTAAATACGCAATATATATATGGAGAAATGTAGTTTGAAAACAAATGCAAAATGGAGAAATACGACTTAACTTGAAGGCACAATGCCTACATGGGAAAATGCAGCTAAAAACAGGGAAAAATGCAATTGGAAAACACAGTTCATACCTGGAGCAATGTAACTTGAAAGAAAATCGCACATGGAGAACATAACTTGAAAACGCAAATCATAATGTTAAGTATCGTGCATGATATATATTCTGCCTGGAAAAGAAATTACTAGTGTAAACAATCATAATAATCCTTGGAAAAAAACGAACACGGATTATGGTTCGTATAAATGAATCTACATAATCTTGATATCTTCACAAGATTGCAAGACATGCAGTGCTCTGCTACATTGCACATGAAAACCATGGAGACAAGTTAAGATCGCTGCTAGGAAGCGAATGGGATTAATCAAAGAAAAATGCCACTTGAAATATCATCAAAGCACTAGTACACATTATCATAGTCCCAGGAGTAAGCAAGGTTGAAGACGACAGTGTATTTGTAGCATAAGGAGTCTAAAGCTGATACATTTGTTGCAAAAGTTCGTTGGCAATCTATCAAGGTCGTCTCTTATGACGTACACAAAGTAATTAACCTATAGCACTTGAATACACATGTTCGAAGCAAGCTGAAAAAGTACACAAAATAACATAAAGTGGCGTGTTTCCTTGGTACGGGAGAGGGTATAAGAAGTCTTGCAAACTTGTAACAGAGCTCAACTGAGGTTTCATCATACCATTTTTTCGCACATAATGACTATATCACCAAATGAATGACAATGAAATGAAACATGTAGGTCTCATGGAAAAAAAATCGAATCACTTGAATTATATTATTGTTGTTAGTACGGTTAATATGATCATGTGAAAAAAATACTGAGAGACATGTGGCCACGACACAACAGACATGAAAATTATGTTCAAAGAATGAAACAAACATGTATTGACGAGGAAGTGCATAATTATAGTAACTTTCAAGATGTCCATGAAGTGATGAAAACGTAAAAAAACAGGTAGAGGACGATAACAACGAGCATGAAATCAAGAATACAGAGGAGAACAGGGACTGTGTCATGTAATAGGATACAACGAAACACGCATGAACTCAAGGGGGAAATGGTACGGTATGATGTCACATACAAAATAATATCAAATGATACAACAGCATACAAGATGATACCACATGATGCGAAATAGTATAACTAATACTCGATGATAACGTATGATGTATGAGAGGACGACATATGGTATGCAATGATATACCCCGGGTTGCATGATTACAATGAGTACACGAATAACGTGGAGAACATGTAATGGACGCAGATACAAAATATGCAGATGACCGCTTTATGAACGCAGGATTGAGGAGCGCAGATGAATGGAGGGTACGCAGTATGCAGATGAACGCATATGAGCATGATAATGAAATTATGAAAAGGAATGGGAAAGTGTATGCACAAAATAAATGAGCTGTAGCGTGCGAACAATCATTCTGAGGACGGTGTGGCTGTAGTACCGTCTGTGTAACGTAACGAATAAAGATGAACGCAAGGAGGGCAGATACAGGCAGCAGGGCACTGGCCCTTGCAATGGAATTCCATCGCGATAATGCTCAGAAGTGTATGGAAATGTTGAACATACTATGTAACGGTTGATTGAATATGTCGGAATATTTAATCACAAGTGACTGACGGTCCTGATTTAAAGGCGGCAAGAACGACGGACCAGTGAAATGATTGATAGCCGTCATGTAACCGAACATTGACATTTGGAGTCAGACCGTGATGGTTCCTGTATTGTGAAGAATATTTGCCTACAACAAAACAAACACATTAGTACCACAACATACACAACACAAATAAGAAGGTAGGTCCGTAGACAGTACTATTGCTGGTATCATACATCCTGCTCTATAGATTGAATCACTGCTATTGAGCACAAGAAAAGAAGAATTTTTGCATACTTATGGTGTTATTTCCTCAGTAGTAATCATTTTCGTCACCTTACATAGTTTTATCAGTCCTTGATTATGTGTGCCATATAATGTGAATTGAAAATCTTCTGATCAAAGAATCGACACATATGCACTATTAGGCCCTCAAGCACGGCACCTTGTGACGAGTGTCACTCAATACACACCAAAACAACTGAATTGAAAAATAAGGTTGGGCAATACCGAGGGCGGCACCACTGTGCGTTTATGTCCCTATGGTGGTATGCCATGTAGCACGAACACGAAGTAGTATGAACAGTAATAACTGGCACTGGACATAATGAGTAGCTGGTAAAAGCAGCGGGAGTCAGAAGTAATGTATCAGTTGATTAAGTATTCTTCATCATCCAGTGAAAGAAGGAGACTACATAAGGCATCGTAACGTTTATCAAAACAAGGCATAAATGGATGAGAAGATCCATGCAATGCGCTAAGTATGGGTCAGTAATTAACCTTGAAAATCGAGAGACTGTCATTGGAAACTAAGGAAACACATCAGTATCGAAACGCACACAAGAAAACGAAGACGCAGTTCTAAACGAAAGTGGTGTGCAATACTCATTATCAAGACAAGTATCTAAGGTACTGTGACAATCCTAAGAAGACTATTGGTCATTATAGGAAGATATTATTATACTGAACTGGTTCATAATTTCTGGACACAAGGGAAGCATAGTTTTGCATCAAATGTCAGTTCCTCAGTAACGATTAAGCAATGTGGCATCTAACTCGTATTTCAACCAGGCTACATGTGCTTCGTGTGAATTGATAAAGCCTCTGTAGAATATAGACATATGCACTGTTGGGTCCTCAAGCACGGCACCCAGTAATAAATGTCTCACAATACACACCATGAAGTAGATGTAGGGTTTCAGCCCTATGACATAAGTCGTACAATGTGCGCCATCAAGTAGGAATGAAGGAAGATCAGGGCCACCGGTATCTGGCCGTCTGACGTATATACAAAACTCACCACTGGAGTAGAAGTAGGGTTCAGCCCTATGACATATGTCGTAAAATGTGCGCCATCACGTAGAAATGAAGTAAGATCAAGGCCATCGTATCTGGCCGTCTGACGTATATACATACAAAACTCACCACTGGAGTAGATGTAGGGTTTCAGCCCTCTGACATATGTCGTAGAAAACACAGCGCTTGACTCTTCATCGTTTTGCCACGTAGTACGAAGCACAAATGTAGCATGAGCGGTAGGTAAGATGCTAGTATGTGGCACTGATGCACGAGAACCATGTTAGAAAAACCAGTGTAAGTGCGAAGCAATGTGTCATTATGTATCAATAAGCGTACTGAAGCAAGTAAACCACATATCAGTAGTACTGCACATGATGTGCGATGTGTAGCCAAACAATATGACCAACAGAATACAAACCATGTTGGAGTCAGCAATTGAAACTGAACAGTAGGAGATTGCGAGCAGTAAGTACGTGCATGAACTAATGGACTTAAGAAAAGATGCGTACGTATGACTTGGAAGAATGAAAAGAAAAGCACTGCACACCAGTACAAGTGTCAACATACTGTTAATAGTCAAGTGTGTAGTTCACACAGGTGGCTTCCAGTGTCAGTGATAACCGACTAACATGTGAATTCCTTCAATCCATATTTCCTTACACGTTTGTCTACTATGACGACCGACTGTAGAGTTATACAACAATTAATTACGCATTGAACAGCAAAAAAATATACATGGACTGACGGAACGACGAACATGACATTTGTAACTCGAAAGTCAAAAAGGATCAATTGCATAGCAACCAAAATGTATAAACGGTTCCGAGTAATCAAATGACGTGTACACAAGACAACTAGGCAGGCAAATGGTTGAACACACACATTATCAGAAGTATCAGGACCACAGCGCGTTCAGTTAGAATACATAACTGTAAGACAAAACATGGCCAATAACAATACAATGTCGTTGTATACAGAGGGAAGTAACGATTGTTTAAAATACTGGACACTGGAGAATGGCTCCGAGTTCTCTGTTACACTGACCTGAAGAAACATGAGAGCGATAAAAAAAGAAATGGTAGAAGGCTGTATAAAGTTAGGCCTGAGAATAGCTCAGTAATAGCTGTATCATGCATGGCCAAGAAATTACTAATTTCTCTCAGTATGACTAAATTTGTAGCACACTCAAAAAAGGACCCAAATCACCCAAACAAGAAGATACAATACTACCACACGAATGAAGCAGATGAAGGAATACAGCAAGGAAATGAAATTCGTACAACCCATCACCAATTGATAAGAAACATCCCGTAACCAAATCGTATCAAAAGCTGTATTTACAAACGCAGAAACCTGCTCGACAACCGCTAATAATTTGTAACTATTCCCATTGTAGTCTATCCGCCTTAGCAGACGAAGGACGGAGACAGGGCGAGTGAGGTTGTAGCTCTCGAAAAGAGAGAAACCATTTCAATGAGCACTGGCTGATTGTTTCATTGAAAAGTGACGAACTCAAGCTACATCAATCATGGTAGGGTGAATCAAAAGGCAGCGCCTGTGTGTGGACACACATTGCCCGTATGGTCAGAGTATTGCGTGTGTCCTACCCTCTACTACAGTTACACTAATCGGGTGGAAGGGTGGGCAAAGTTTGTTTACCACTGTGCGGCCCATGCTGCGCTACATCAACTGAGACAGTTCAAAATATGCACACCCCGCATCTCCACCATGTGTCACGGGGAATGTTTCAATCTGGAATGTGGGGGATGGTTGCGTGGGGTTGCCTTTCTGTATACAGATCACAAACAACGACGAGAAGGGAGAGAGACGAGTAGAAACGCACTAAGCACACTAGCAATAACTTTCAAAAGCAGTCCACACATAGCATTACAACTCAATATAGTTTCTTTAATTAAACATGTTCCACTGAAAGCATAATCATTCATCCTCTTATTCTTATTTGCCTACGTCCTAAAGCAATCCTACTTCTTTGCCTATCAGCCCTAAAACTCTACACTGAAATAAAATATCAACATATCTTCACCACATGTTTCTGGCAAAGGCTCAGCACCTCTGCCAAGTTGAGTGGCCCATCTCCTAACACAGCCATGACAGACTGACCATTCTGTCTCTCTGTGGGTCTGTATATCTCTGTGGGTCTGTATTCACTTTGTGTTAATTTGCCTTTTTATTTATAGAGCGTGGGGGGGCTCTGACCCCACCTATCTTAAGACGACTTTCAAGAAAGTTCTATTTGAGAATGCATGAAGGAGGGGTTGACGTGGACAAGCACAGACCAGAACCTGTCCACTGAAACAATGGCTGCTCTCTTCCACTGTGGCAATCTTTGAAAACGTCCCAGCAGAGCTGCGTTTACAGATGGCTCTATTGATTAACTGTCTCGTTTACAGTGTACATAAGTGTGAGAACGGCTGTGCTGGTGTACACTGAAGTACCCGTAAGGGCCTGTTTCTACTTGAGGGGTTGTACATTGATTAATCCTAAGCTTTCACTACAGGCTAGTTCATCTGTCTTGCCAGACATTGTCAACATCTTGGCTCAGACTGAAGTACATGTATGGGCCTGTTTCTACATGAATCATTTCTGCAATATTTCTAAAATAGAAGGAATGTAGGCCTACATAAAATATAAAGCGGTATGTATTAATTCCTGCATAGCTATGCGTGCTGGCTGACCACCGGTACCAGTGATGAGATACATGTAACAGACCTGGTTGCCAGCGCTAAGTGCTGCTGGAGAGGAGTTGTTAGTCGGGATGTGTGGGATGAAAAACACCTGCTTCCATCCGCTATGCAAGTGTCCGAAGTGTGCTAATCGGTAAAAGTGTGCTTATCAGTAAATGTTTTCTTGAAAGGAAGGAAATTGATTAGCATAACCTTGCTTATCTTCTGAGTACACACACGCAAAGCTTGTCTTTTCAAAGTTTGCTTAGGCCCAAAGTAAACTTACCATCTAAGAATCGGCTGTTCTATCGTGCTCAGGTGTGTAAAGTGAAATCACATGCTTCTTAACTGAGAACAAAACAACTAAAAATAGAACTGGCATCAGCACATGATTGAAATAGAAATTAAAACAGAACTGAGTCACAGGATATTATGGTTGACTCTTACTGCTTAAAAAGAGAAAACTGAAATAAAATTCCATAAATACAAAAATAAAAATGAGATATTTTCATCCTCTCACACTTCTTTGCTCCAAGTAGTGTTTGGGCGATCAGTGTCTACTTTCTATGTTTGCAGTTGATGAACAGTGGTTTGCATCCTGCAAACAGCTCTTTAGCTTGACAGAAATGAGACCTATCTAAGTAAACAAGAAAAAGGCTATTCTCTCTATTTCTCTCTCCAGAAGCATTACACCCCTAAATCGTGACAAAAGTTACCGAAAGCTATATTTTGTGATCATACACTGACATATGATTTTTCAAAGAAAAGTGTTTGTATATCACCTGCCTTAAAATCAACAACCAGACAGATTTACATATTTTATAATAACAATCTCCAAATGTTGCCTATGGGAAATTAGGCAATGAAATCAACTAAACTTTGAAAATTCAACATTTCTCTTTCTTGTGGTCCTACGTCGGTGTTTCGCATCAATATGGAAACAAGAATTATACTGTGAATGTTGACTTGCAGCTGGGCGCATGTTTCATGGCTGCTCCTTAAAAGTTTTTACACATTCTGTTTTTGCATCTTTCTTTGTATTCTTTCTGCTGTTGTCGGATTCTTTGGTAGCGTTCTGGGTCTTGCCTCAGTCGTTCCCAGTAGCGCTGGTTGATCTCTCTTTTCCTTGCTCTTTCTTCCTGTCGGCCCATCTCTGAAACGAAGCAAGCAAGACGTTCAGTCACGCGGACCAGACATGCCAGGGGCACATCATCACTTTTCCTTTTAGTCTACGAATCGGTTATCTTGTATGTAACTTACTGCAGGACAACATCTACAGCTGCTATTTTACTGATCATGGCGAGCTAGTAAATCATGTTTCATTTGAACTGTAATCTAAACAACAGAAAAGAAAACAAACGAGCAAACAAAAATCCCACTCAGACTTTTGGACCGCTCAGTCCTTAGCTTTGTGTGAAAGTTAAAGCAGACATGACTGAAAATCGTTCACTGGTGGCGCACACAGACTGCACTCAATTTCTTTCCACGCGCATCCTGTTTTAAGCAGAATCCAACGCAAAAGCATGTCGTTTAACACTGACATCCACAGAAAGGCAGTTCAGCCAATCACCCTGTATTTCTTTATCATCAATTTTCGGTAAAATAGGGACACTTTGACGTAAAGGAGACATTATCCCTCTGACTCCCTCACACTCTCTATCTGCGTCCTGCAAGGAAAAACTTAACCCTTCGACTCCCTCACCCTATCTACCTGCTTCCTGCAAGCAAAAACTTAACCCTTAGACTCCTTAAACCTATCCACCTGCTTCCTGCAAGAAGCAGTTGGATAAAATTAAGGAGTAGATCGAGTGCGGGAGCCAAAGGGTTAACATATACAGACACCTAGGTGTACTTTCGTTTGCAACAAGACATTAACCCTTTATCTTTGCTGTTTGATAACATTTGTTTCTATTTTCATAAACAATCCATATCTGGTATACATGTAAATCCAACCTTTACTGAAAAAGCTACAGAATTTCATGGAAACGGCACAAACCGTAACTGAGTTATATAGCCTTTTACATATAACTAACTACAAACGATTTTTCACCCATGGCATACAGCGAATGTAAAAGAAAATTATTAAAGCCGGTTGATACACATTGTCATTACTGTTTTTGTGCTCAAAGAACAAGAGAAATCGAGGTATAACACATAACAACACGAAAAAGACATACAACTAGGCATAACACATAAAACACGAGGAAGAAACACTACTAGAGATTAAAAAAAATCGAATATGTATTGCAAAGCCTTGATTGACGATTGCTAATTCTACCCCTCCGATCTGTCTCCTTCTGTGCTCATAGAATAGTACGACGACGACGACGACGACGACGACAACAGCAGCAGTAGCAACAACAACGATCACGACGATGACAGCAACAACAACAACAACAGGATTGGTATTAAACTGAAGAACACAAAGCAGAGTTGCAATTTGACAAAACACAACACAACACACACACACACACACACACACACACACACACACACACACACACACAACACACACACACACACACACTCACTCACTCACTCTCCCCTCTCTCTCCTCTCTCACCACACCACACACACACACACACACACATCACTCACTCACTCACTCACAAATGGTGTGTTTCTTGATTGTGGCTTGCTATCTGTATATTTTATTTTTGTTTTGTTTTGTTTTTGTTTTGTTTCGTGTGTGTGTGTGTGTGTGTGTGTGTGTGTGTGTGTGTGTGTGCGCGCGCGCGCGTGTGTGTGTGTGTGTACCGTGTGTGTGTGTGTATGTGTGTGTGTGTGTGTGTGTTTGTGTGTGTGTGTGTCGTGTGTGTATATGTGTGTGTATCGTGTGTGTGAGTGTGTGTGTGTATGTGTACATTGAGTGTGTGTGTATGTGTGTGTGTATGTGCGCATATATATATATATATATATATATATAATAATATATAATATATATATATGTGTGTGTGTGTGTGTGTGTGTGTGTGTGTGTGTGTGTGTGTGTGTGTGTGCGTGCATTGAGCGTGTGTATGTATGAGTGTGTTTGAACATGTTCATACGCCCATCCTTGTTGATCTTCAGACGTGTGTCTGTACATATGTGGCCAGGTGATGTTCTCTTTGTCCACCCAGGTCACAGCCCACTGTGTCCAACTAGGTGACTCTCTAGAGGCCAATAATGACAGTCAACAGCAGGCAGGTGTTTTCAGGCCCCACTGTCACGTGTCTGTGTTTGTTTGGACTTTGGTCAAGAGATTCACTACACTCGGACACATGCCGTCCACGCAGATCTACCAGCAATTACCTGGTTGACACACTCAGCCTGAACAAATTCCCTACGTGCTGGTAAGGTGTTGAAATGGGGTGGGGATGGGTGGGGTGGAGAAGGAACCTATCAACCACTAAGATGACATTACGAAACACTAAGCTAAGAGTGATGTAAACATTCAAATTAGCAGCGAACACAGGCCAGTTCGTTCTAAAGTTGAGGGGTGAGATTGAACTCGACAGATCAAACATCAGCTCCGCGGCTTAAGGGTTGTCCTTCTCTAGAGGCTAAAACACGAAACTGTATTCACTCTGCTAAGTAGTGCCAAACCTGGCACTTATTTTCTGTTCATAGAGAACACCGATGTCCATATTCCACTCTGACCGGCAAACTCCATCCAGAGAGTCCTTTGTCCTGCTGTAAATCACGACGACGACCAGCTGACCACAGGGAAGAGAACGAAACTTGAATGGTAAGGGTATATAACCCCCGTGGGGATGCCGAGGTTTTTTGTTTGTTTTGTTTTTTAGTGTAAATAGTATCCCCACCTTCTGGAAAGTCTGTAATAAAATTTCATCTTTTCCGCCACTCTTTGTTTCTGTCTTGTTCTTTTGCTTTCTGTCATTTCTTCCTAGTGTCCACTTACTTTACTTTACTTTATCCGTCCTCTTATACCATCTTGGGCGTCGAGGGGAGAAAGAGCTTTCTGTCTGCGGCAAGTTTGAAGGCCTGGTTGAGTGGGATGTTGTGGGTCTTCAGTGTTTCTTTCACACCCTCGATCCAGGTCTTCCTCGGTCTACCCCTTGCCTTGTACCCTGACACCTTTGTGTTGTAAGCTTTACTGGCAAGCTGGTGAGGTGCCATGCGTGTCAGGTGCCCGAACCACCTAGTTCTCTGCTGTTGGATGTAGTGGAGAATTGGTGTTGTTCCAATCATTTCTCTGATCTTGATGTTCTTGATCTTATCATGTCTGGTTTTGTTGACTATTCTCCTTAGACATCTCATCTCGCAGGTGGTGATCTTTCTTTCAAGACTTTTGGTAAGGGTCCATGTCTGACACTGGTAGGTCAAGGTTGGTCTAAATATGGACTCGATGAGTTTGGCTTTGGTCTCGATGGGGATGTTGGGGTGTCTTAGGAGTGGGGCAAGCTGGTAGCTGACGCTGTTGGCCTTTTGAATTCTTGTCTCGATCTCTCTGTTGAGACGTCCATCTTCTGTGAAGATACTTCCAAGATACTTGAACTCGCTGACTTGTTTCAGTGCTGTCCCCTCGATGTTGATGTTGAGGCGGCCAGGTGTTCTACTGACTTTCAGTGTCTCGGTTTTGCTGATACTGATTTTCATGCCGAAGTTCTCACATTGTGTGTTCAGGTTGTTCGTGTGCTCCTGGAGTTCCCCTTCTTTTTCATGTGCAAGGCTTTGATCATCTGCAAACAGCATCTCGTTCAGATCTTCAGGGTTGGGATTTGCTTCCTTCGTGATTTTGTCCATATATACAATGAACAGCAGTGGTGATAGAACACACCCCTGCCTCACTCCCGACGTCACCCCAAACCATTCCGTGAGTCCATCTTGGGTGCGTACTGCACTCATGCTGTTGGTATAGATGGCTCTTATATTGTCTAGAAGTTGCCCCCTAACGTCATATTCTTCTAACGTTTTCCACAACTTGTTTCTATTTACTCTGTCGAAGGCCTTTTCTTGATCCACGAACACGAAGTTCAGTTCTTTATTGTGTTCGATAGTCTTTTCGCTCAGTTGTCTGAGAGCGAAGATAGCGTCAGTGCATCCTCTTCCTTTTCCCTAGTGTCCACACCTTCTGGAAATTGTGTGCTAGAAATTTCCTCTTTTCTAACACTCTTTGTTTCTGCTTTAATCCTTTGCTTTCTGTCAGTTCTTCCTATCATTTTCTGCCTTGCTGGTCCATTCACCTGTATGTGTTCGATAAAGTCTTGTGTACTTTATTTTAGGATTGATAACTGGGTTCATGTAT
>CM060307.1:8856263-8871263 GCA_030674185.1 Monoplex corrugatus
GTACAGTCACCCTTATTTCTGAACAGTGCTATCCTGACAGGTAGGTGGACAATAATAGTGTACAGTCACCCTTATTTCTGAACAGTGCTATCCTGACAGGTAAGTGGACAATTGTACAGTCACCCTTATTTCTGAACAGTGCTATCCTGACAGGTAAGTGGACAATTGTACAGTCACCCTTACTTCTGAACAGTGCTATCCTGACAGGTAGGTGGACAATAATAGTGTACAGTCACCCTTATTTCTGAACAGTGCTATCCTGACAGGTAGGTGGACACTAGTGTACAGTCAGCCAGTGGACAATAGTGTACAGTCAGCCAGTGGACAATAGTGTACAGTCAGCTAGTGGACAATAGTGTACAGTCAGCCAGTGGACAATAGTGTACAGTCAGCCAGTGGACAATAGTGTACAGTCAGCCAGTGGACAATAGTGTACAGTCAGCCAGTGGACAATAGTGTACAGTCAGCCAGTGGACAATAGTGTACAGTCAGCCAGTGGACAATAGTGTACAGTCAGCCAGTGGACAATAGTGTACAGTCAGCTAGTGGAAAATAGTGTACAGTCAGCCAGTGGACAATACTGTACAGTCAGCCAATGGACAATAGTGTACAGTCAGCCAGTGGACAATAGTGTACAGTCAGCCAATGGACAATAGTGTACAGTCAGCCAATGGACAACAGTGTACAGTCAGCCAGTGGACAATAGTGTACAGTCAGCCAGTGGACAATAGTGTACAGTCAGCTAGTGGACAATAGTGTACAGTCAGCCAGTGGACAATAGTGTACAGTCAGCCAGTGGACAATAGTGTACAGTCAGCCAATGGACAATAGTGTACAGTCAGCCAATGGACAATAGTGTACAGTCAGCCAGTGGACAATAGTGTACAGTCAGCCAGTGGACAATAGTGTACAGTCAGCTAGTGGACAATAGTGTACAGTCAGCCAATGGACAATAGTGTAGTCAGCCAGTGGACAATAGTGTACAGTCAGCCAGTGGACAATAGTGTACAGTCAGTGGACAATAGTGTACAGTCAGCCAGTGGACAATAGTGTACAGTCAGCCAGTGGACAATAGTGTACAGTCAGCCAGTGGACAATAGTGTACAGTCAGCCAGTGGACAATAGTGTACAGTCAGCCAGTGGACAATAGTGTACAGTCAGCCAGTGGACAATAATGTACAGTCAGCCAGTGGACAATAGTGTAGTCAGCTAGTGGACAATAGTGTACAGTCAGCCAGTGGACAATAGTGTACAGTCAGCCAGTGGACAATAGTGTACAGTCAGCCAGTGGACAATAGTGTACAGTCAGCCAGTGGACAATAGTGTACAGTCAGCCAGTGGACAATAGTGTACAGTCAGCCAGTGGACAACAGTGTACAGTCAGTGGACAATAGTGTACAGTCAGCCAGTGGACAATAGTGTACAGTCAGCCAATGGACAATACTGTACAGTCAGCCAATGGACAATAGTGTACAGCCAGTGGACAATAGTGTACAGTCAGCCAGTGGACAATAGTGTACAGTCAGCCAGTGGACAATAATGTACAGTCAGCCAGTGGACAATAGTGTACAGTCAGCCAATGGACAATAGTGTACAGTCAGCTAGTGGACAATAGTGTACAGTCAGCCAGTGGACAATAGTGTACAGTCAGCCAATGGACGATAGTGTACAGTCAGCCAGTGGACAATAGTGTACAGTCAGCCAGTGGACAATAGTGTACAGTCAGCCAGTGGACAATAGTGTACAGTCAGCCAGTGGACAATAGTGTACAGTCAGCTAGTGGACAATAGTGTACAGTCAGCCAGTGGACAATAGTGTACAGTCAGCTAGTGGACAATAGTGTTCAGTCAACCAGTGGCCAATACTGTACAGTCAGCCAGTGGACAATAGTGTACAGTCAGCTAGTGGACAATAGTGTACAGTCAGCTAGTGGACAATAGTGTACAGTCAGCCAGTGGACAATAGTGTACAGTCAGCCAGTGGACAATAGTGTACAGTCAACCAGTGGACAATAGTGTACAGTCAGCCAGTGGACAATAGTGTACAGTCAGCCAGTGGACAATAGTGTACAGTCAGCCAGTGGACAATAGTGTACAGTCAGCCTTATTTATGAACAGTGCTATCCTGAAATGTGGGTGAAATGTGTGCCATGTTGAATCACCAATAAACTAACAACTTCTCTTTGTCTGAGGCGGTACACACGCGTATGTACATGCATCCATGAGACAGAGAGAGAGAAATATATATAGAGAGAGAGATAGAGAGAGTTTGTGTTTGTGTGGGTGTGTGCGCGCGCGCGTGTGTGTGTGCGTGTGCGCGTGTGCGTATGCCTATATGTATGAAACAAGACCTGTGGAAGAACCAGAAACACAGGAAAACAGAATGAGAACACGTATAAAAAGACACATAAATATTCAGCCAACTGGCCCCTTTGTCAAGCGTTCACAACACACAACACACAACTAATACACACATCCCAGAATAAAAAGCTGCAAGATTTCCCTGATGTTCAGCTGTGAAGGAGAAAATGGCGGACGTTGAACAAAATTTGCTTAAAAAGCCATCAATGCACTCGAGCACACGTACACTTTTCAAGTTCATATTCCAAAGAAGAACGCTTAGAGTTCCATGGACAGCAAAAAAATTCAAAACAAATAAAACAACACAAAACAACAACAACAAAAACAGAAGAAGAAAAAAAAAAAAACAATCACAAACGAGACAATCTTGAAAGAGGCAAACACAAGAAGATCATTAGTAAAGAAGATTAGAAAAAGACAAGCAACATTTATAAGATATTTTATGAGGAAAGAGAAATTACAGCGCACTGGTCACAACAGGAAAAGCTGGAGGGAAAGACAACATCAGGTAGACCCAGGAAGAAAATATTGGACGGACTTGCAGGGTGGCTGAGGACAGACAGGGTATGAGATCTGCTTGCAGCGACAAGGGACAGATTCGTATGGAGGGCCATGATCGTCAACGCCATGCGGCACGGCACATGATGATGATGACAATATATCAAAGTAGGACAAGTCTGGCAGAATGGTTCAGACGTTCGCCTGTCAGTAACTAAACTCTAGGCTCCCGAGTTAGTTCCCCGTTGAGAACTCCAGTTTTCTCCTCAGTTTGACCGGAAAATCGAACTGAACATCTAGTCCTTCGGAAGGGGACGAAAAACAAGTCGAATCCGTGTGCCTTCTCCCCTGCGCACACGCCAAAGTCCCATGGCAGTTGAAAAGCACGGCATTTGCCCGGCTGATCTGGTATAAAAAAAATTGGAGAGAGTGATTGATTTCCCTGGTCCCTCCCCTTGAAGGCCGATTAGCCTTCTTGTCTTTCTGAAGTCTTGTAAAAAAAAAAGGGTGGGTGGGTGGGTGGGGGTGGGATGGAGCTGAAATGCATCGATGTGCTCTCAACGGGGGAAACGCCCTAGTTTCACATGGAAAGTCCACTGTGACATATGAATATGAATATGAATATGAATATGAATGTGAAAAAGGGATTGATCAGACAAGGATAATGTTTAAATATCTTGTCTGGACATACTGTGATGATAACATTCATGGCAGACGGGACACCATAAGGTAACACCACATGTGTCTCACACACCGTCAGAGTGACAAGGACTTGCTGTAAGACTGGTCCAATGTGACCTAACGCTACTATCCTCGAAAAGTTAAGTGTTTTGAATCTTAAAGTTTGAAGTGGACATTCTCCCCAACCTTCAAATACGATGCTGCACATCAGTTATGGCGATACAAGTATGTAGACATCTACATCCATTCGTCAACATCCATTCCTCAAAACAATCTACATCCATTCCTCAATACATCTACATCCATTCCTCAATACAACATCTACATCCATTCCTCCATACATCTACATCCATTCCTCCATGCATCTACATCCATTCCTCAATACTTCTACATCCATTCCTCAATACATCCATTCCTCAATACATCTATATCCATCCCTCAATACATCTACATCCATTCTCAATACAACATCTACATCCAATCCTCAATACATCTACATCCATTCTTCAATACATTTACATCCACTGCTCAACATCCATTCCTCAATACAACAGAGAGGTGGAGGAGGGAAAGTCAGGAATTGGAGGGAGAGAGACGGAGGAGGGTGAGTCAGTAATTGGAGGGAGAGAGATGGAGGAGGAAAGTCAGGAACTGGAGGGAGAGAAATGGAGGAGGGAGAGTCAGGAATTGAAGGGAGAGAGATGGAGGAGTAAGAGTCAGGAACTGGAGGGAGAGATGGAGGGAGAGTCAGGAATTGAAGGGAGAGAGATGGAGGAGGGAAAGTCAGGAATTGGAGGGAGAGAGATGGAGGAGGGAGAGTCAGGAATTGGAGGGAGAGAGGTGGAGGAGGGACAGTCAATTTCTTATGACCGATGGGCAACTGGATTTTTCCCATCTCAAAACTAAGGCATTTAGACTACAACAATTCACAAACTCTCTCGTCTTCTCCACACTTCCCTTTAACCCTTTGACTCCCGCACCCTATCCACCAACTGCAAAATCTTAACCCTTTGATTCCCTCACCCTGTCCACCTGCTTCCTGCAAGAAGCTGGTGGATAGGGTGAGGGAATCAAAGGGTTGAGTTTTTGCTTTGCTAACATGGTTGACAATGCAGGATGCTGATGGACAGGGTGTGGGAGTCAAAAGGTTAACAGTAGTAAATGTTTGTAATGCCGAAGTGC
This sequence comes from Monoplex corrugatus, assembly GCA_030674185.1. Taxonomy (NCBI): domain Eukaryota; kingdom Metazoa; phylum Mollusca; class Gastropoda; order Littorinimorpha; family Ranellidae; genus Monoplex; species Monoplex corrugatus. The sequence continues at coordinate 8,860,985 of CM060307.1, forward strand.
TTGAAATGCTGAACAGAAGAATCATGCTTGAATCACCAGCACTAAACATCCATCAACTGTCTAGGTCCTTAACTGACCGACCATACGGTCATTAGGTATACCATACTCCTACCCACGTTTGGCACAAAACCACCAACCCCTCCTTCCAATTTTTTTTTTTATAGATGTACACAAACAAGACAGGAGTCTGCAGGTTCAACCGTCACTCCACTCTGCAACCTGCATTCTTGTGTCGCCACAGATATTTCATCACTGTGTCAGTGCCTGCATTTTCCCACATTCACATCCACAATTTCAATATATATTTTTGTGTTGTTGTTTGTTATCGCTTTCATGACTTCTTACGCAATTTCGCAGCCACACAAGACCGGAACTTGAAGCACTGCTAACTGGAATAATCAATTACCATATTCTCTTTACACACACACACACATACACACACACACCACACACACACACGCGCCGCGCGCGCGACACACCACACTCTCTCTCTCTCTTCCTTCCCCCCCCCCCTCTTTCTAACAATTTCGCAGCCACATATGGCTGGAACTTGAAGACTTGAAGCACTGTTAAGAGAATGACCAATTGCCATATTCTGTTTACACACACACACACACACACACTCTCTCTCTCTCTCTCTCTTTCCCCCTTCCCCCCTCTCTCTTACACATTTGTCGTCTGAACCTTTCACTGGAACTAATAGCAAATTGATTCATGTCACACTGACCAATACAAAAAGTAAGTACAGTCACCAATCACATGCTGATTTTTATTTCACAAAAAACACACGTCATTTTTCAGCTCACTTAAAAACAGACACAAACAAACTAAGAGTTCCAGTCATCAAAAAGGTGGCAACATCTCCAAAGACGACAATATCTTCTGACCATTAGATATAAAAACTACATGAAGATTTGGACACAACTAAGGGTACATTATTAGATCCCTATTAAACAGATATGTTCATGTGCGAGCAACGAAACTGCTTCTAAATGTTATGTACAGAAAACAGCAATAGGAGAAATGTTGCTCATTTTATCAACTTCAAAGATAATACAACAACTTTTCAAACACTGTTGAAAGTAAAGAAACCCAACGAAATGTACATATGTTTTTATACACGAGTCCATGGTAATTTTTTTCTTGTTTTGTTTTAATGATTATACAAAAAACGAGTATGTTCACACATCTACATTCTTAATGTCATACAACATGTTAGCTATCAATTCATACAAACTGACGACTAGAACAAACCAATGATGAAAACAACAACAAACAACAAAAGGGACAATGATACTTTATTTCCCTATGACAGAAGTCATTATAAGCTAAAAGCCATTTTTTTCAAACTTGCCGTTGCTTGGTGTTTTCTCAAACACTGACATGACTTACAGGGTCTTTAACGTGCATATTTGATATTCAGCACGGAGAGAGAATTAAGACGTTTGAGAGTGAAATATGTCAACAGAGTACTGAGACGTGCTGCCAACAAGTCGACAACAAACAATCAAACAAACAAACAAACGAACAACTCAAAACAACTCAAAACAACTGTAAATTCTGCAAATAGCTGCACTGACAAAAGAAAAGCAGGTCAAGAATTATCTCTCTTCAACAAGCTGGTTGGTTGGTTCTCTTGATAGAGATGTGGAGTCAGATCTGATAACTCGAGTTCGATCTCATCCCATAACGTTAAAAACTGGTCTGTTCACTGGCCATCTTAATGTGTCCATAACATGGTGGTGTCAACATTTCACAGAGCTTCCCCTTCCACCACATTTCAAGAACTTGTCAGCACTCAGAGTTTTGTGCAGGCTCAGGGAGTCTTATCAGATACCTGCTGATAAATTCGGGTGGAGCGCATATCGAACTGTCCGACTGCAATGAATCCCTCTTGAACACGATCCAAACTCTTGACACTTTAAAGCACGCAATTGTGAAATCAATGCCCTGAAAATGCACACATCTTGTATAAAACAATAATTCATGGCGACTTCTGCATGATTCAGCATCAAGTTGAAGAATGACGTAATGGTTACAATCCATGACATCCTGATCAACATTTTGGAAGTCGTCATCAAAAATATGAGGTACCTATCAGTTTTATTCTGTCTCATCTTATACACTGTCTCGGTGGCATCACTTTAACGCTGTTCATTTCACCTCACCAACACACTGCCACGTGCAGCTTCAGTCATTCTGTCGTGGTGCCAACAGTGCATGAAGAGCTATCAACATCAAGTCGTCATGACAGCAGAGAAGACCCCGCACTGCCAGTGATTCACTGTATGGAAGGTGACAAGTGTCTGCTATGATACAACATTTGCAGGACATCGCTACCATGGCCTCTGTGGAGGGATAACATTTGATGATTAGAATGGATACTGATTCCTGACCTTGCCAGTAAAACAACAAGAATGGATACTGATTCCTGACCTTGCCAGTAAAACAACAAGAATGGATACTGATTCCTGACCTTGCCAGTTAAACAACAAGGAAGAAATGTTTTACCTTCAAGTCCACTGTTACTGTTTAAAAGCCCATGCTGACTGCGTAGAGCCATATCAGGGCTATAACCGTTTCAAAACACACACAACTCAACAAAAAAAAAAAAAAAAGGAAATCAAAATCAAGTAAACATATCAATGCATTCGCACACATAATCCAAGAAGATGCCCCCAGCGTTGACCAGTCCGTCCAATTTATCGCACAGGGGATTTAAAAAAAAATCACCTGAATACAAATTGAAACCTAGGGAAGGATTCTAAAACATATATGCCTGGCTGAAAAGAATAACACTTTCAGGACAAAAACCAGGGAAGCCTTGGGGATCATGCAGTCATGTCCATCTTTGAACATAAAATGTGGCTGTGATTGTGTGAAGTAGTCAACATGATTGTAATCAAGCAACAATCGCGTCACGGTACACAGGATGCTAACTCACTTCGGAATACTACTCATTCTACATGACTTAGTCTCTCAAAAGGGCTGAAAACTTGGACAATGCCAACCAATAAAGATAAGTTCGTTCTCGCCGTGAGAACATGGCACAAAACAACATTAAGCCTGAGACACTGTCCACAACACACACTGAGTCATGAAGATGAGGATGATGCTATGAATTGAATTTTTGTTTCCTTTTAAGACTGCACGACATGGCTGTACTTTAACATTATCATAGTATGATGTACTATATCCTGAGTGGTGTTAACCAAGCTCGAGAGATAGGACTAAATGTTTGCCAAACTCTTGATTGTGTGGTCCTAGTCTTCTCAACCGAGTCCACAGCATATTCAGCTCTGTGAGGATATGCCCAAGTTTAACACAAAACAATAAAAAAAACTCCAAAAACCATTTTTTAAAGCTAGGGAGCAGAATTCCCGTTGGTCTCCCATATCCCATGTGATAACTGTTATGCCACGGTGACTGTCAGATCTTCCTGTTCGAGGTTCCAGGGTTCGTTCCCCTGTTGAAGCCTCGACTTTCTCCTCAGTTTGACCAGAAAATCAAACTGAACGTCTAGTTCTTCGGAAGGGGCAGAAAACAAGCCGGACCCGTGTGCCTTCTGGAACGCTAAAGATCCCATGGCAGTTGAAAATCGTGTAGAGCAGGGCTTTTGCCCGGCTGTCATGGTAAAACATTGGAGAGATAGGCTCAAGTCCCTCCCCTTGAAGGCCAATTAGCTTTCTTCCCTTCTGAAGTCTTGATTAAAAAAAAAAGAAAAAAAAAAGATGGAACTGCACTGCTGCTACGCGCTCTCAACAGGGAGAGCAACGCCCGAGTTTTTACATGGTAAATCCACTAGGACAAAAAAGAAATAAAATGGGAAAAATATGAATATAATCGTCATGTTTGCTGACTTACTGATTGATCAGACAAGTAACAATGCTACTGGAATCAACACATCTACAATTTGCAGGAAAATCCTCGCTGAGAAATGATTGCAGACGTATTGCCTCGTCTCAAGTCTGCGTCAACACGATATTTTACTTCCCAAAAAGACACACATGTATGCATCCACACACACAAGGTCGTCTTTTTTTTTTTTAATACGCCACTAAAAGTATTGTCTACGATATATTCAATACAACTTGTTCACACAAAAATAAGGCCATGAACAGTTCGTGGTACTGGTTTGAAAAATAAAAGCGAAAACATCGTAAAAGAAGAAAACTTTGTAAGGGAAGAAAATATGGTGTAACAGCTGAAGATTCCTTCTAACATCGAAGCCATTTCATTAAAAAAATCCACCCAAAGAAGACTTTCTGCAGTTGTAGCGCCCTCTCTAGCGGTTTGTGTCCCTTTCCGCTTGCACTTTCTCCATGATGTGTCTTTGCAGGTCGAGGGCTGCTTTCTTTCTGTAGTACATTTCTTTCATCCGGCGTCTGCTGGCCTGTTTGAAGCGTTCGTACTTTTCAGGGTCTTGCCTCACGTGTTTCTGCCAGTACTGTCTCTGTCGCTCGTTTCTCTTCAGCCGGCTATTTGTCATCAGGTCTGCAAGAAAAATACACAGGTCTCAGGCTGTTATACACAGAGCGTTCCATCAGGTCTACATCGCCAAGCAATGGAACACTTAGGCCTACCGTTCTAGTTCATGAAAGTTGTGACAAACTATGTCTACTACTTGTTCCCATGACAATCCAGCTACAATGCATGTTTTCACATCTTTGCAGACATCCAAGCAGCGATTCTTCACACCGGTCAACATGAACAAAATTTCCACCATTTCGCATAAAACTCAAAACAAATACCAAACGGAGAAAACACGTTTTCAAAACGCCGATTTACAAAACAATGCAAAACCTTCACTGATACCAATGATAATGATCCGTTTTCATGTGTTTGATGACAGTGATACCAAAACTGACTTAGGAACATTCAGACATTTACAGCATCGTCGCATAAATCTGTTATATGTCGACAACAGACTTGGCACAAACTCCTCCATAAAAGACCGGCAAATATTTCTCGCAATTTTTTAAAATGTGATGTACATATGCGACCCAAATTTAGGCCACAAAATTCAACATTACTAGTCTTCTTAACAAGCTTAAACTTTGTACTATGTTTCGTGTTGATTTGTCTATAAGCAACTGAAAAATCCTTGCTGACCCATTTTGTTCAACGAAAATTGAAATGTTCAATGTGAGGGCATCAGGTCCAGCTGTGTTCTTGCACCAATTTGTTGTAGCAGCTGAAAAATCTGTTGAGACCTTCTGACGCATTGTGGATCACTAATTCAAATTATGGACTGTAGTCAGTAACTCGTACAATATTCATGAGATTTATGTAGTAAACATCATCTACAAACGACCCTTGCAATTAATGCCAGGTTCCCTTTCTGAGCCACTGTAACCCCAACTGCTGCATTTGCCACTAATCATTAAAACGTGCCGAATACCACATGTGGTTTGAAAAGACATCTAACAGTTGAAAAACCTTTAATAACACAATGTAACTCTTTCATACATATGCACACATGCAAGCAAGCAAGCAAGCACACACACACATACATACACACACGCACGCACGCACGCACGTACACTCACTAACACACACACACGCACACACACACACACACACTCACTAACATACACATACACATACACACACAAACACACACACACACACACACACACACACACACACACACACACACACACACACACTACACTGACGTACGTCCTGGGCTTATGTCGACTGGAATTACTGCACTTTTCAATAACAAGGAGGGAGAGACGTTGATTCAATACATAGAAAGGAACAATTCAATACATAGAAAGGAACAATTCAATATATAGAAAGGAACAATTCAAAACACACTTTGTTTTTTCTGGGGAAGTGGAAGACGTTGGGAGGTTAGGGGGGGGGGGGTATACCAACAAGAGAGCACTGGGTCTTAATGAGTTGACTGTTCACATATTGATGACTCGTAGAAATCTGTTTCTAAAAACTTTAAAAAGAAAGAGCTTGTCAGCTGATCTGTGATCACATAATGACCTTTACTTGAGAACTCTTCAAATGATTGTTGTTGGTTTGTTTCCTTGAATTGTTTGGACGGCTTTCTCTTTGTGTTTGTTTTGTGTTCTCCTTTCCCTTTTCTGACTTTTCTCCCATTCTGAACATAAACTGTTTTGCTCGTTTCATGACTTGATAACTAACAATCAAGATCTGACATCACATGTGAAACGATTATTCTTATTCTTACTGTTGTGTTGAACCATATCAGGGCTATAACCATTTCAATACACACACAGTAATTCAACAGGGGGGGGGGGGGGGAGACAGAAAATTAAGTACACATATCAATGCAATTGCGCACATCATTCAAGGACATGCCCCTGGCGTTGACCATTCCATTCAATGTGAAACGGCATTGTGTGACCGGAATTGGAAATCTTGATAAGGAATGCTAAAAGGTCAATGGCAGACTGGTGCAGTATCGCTTCTTGCCGCATTCCCATGAAACAATACCAACAGCAGTCCCTTCACAAAATGCTATTAAATGATACATTCAACAATTAGTACTACAGTCATGAAATGTTATTTACTTCTTTTGATGCTTGTAATAATCTGTTCATTGCATGAATTTGTAGAGTACTTAACAGTCTGTTCAAACGATGACTGCAATATTTGGGGGTGGGGTGGGGGATGGAATGACCTAATAAAGCCAACAGACTGTATGAAGCTCTATGTCACTGGCTGTATTTATGACCTGCAGACACAGTAAGGGAAGTAATGTAAACATCAGCCAGCCATTGCAAGCAACCCTAAAATTGTCTGAAATGCCCAAAACATGGTGCAATGTCACCAACAGACCTCAAGTCATGGTTTAGTTGTAAACACTGACCGTGATGAAGGACACATCAAACATGGGTATTCATGGCGCTCACAAGACACACAAGACTCGTACAAATCCACTCGTACTTCATTAAGTAAATAAAAAGTAATATTCACACCAGTCGCCGATATGTAGTGATTAGTACAATGGACTACCGACTGGAAGATCGTAGGTTCGAATCTCCATTGGTCCCTTCAAAAATCATTGTGAGGGTTTTCGGCTCCAACCAGCTCCTACCCAGAGTTGAGCGAGCTATGGGCCCCCTGGGAAAAGTGGGACCATACCATCGAGTCTCATCCACTTCAAAAATGCGTCATTGAGGGTACTGCCGAAATCGTCTGACCAGCATCGCAGTAGTTGTATCTCTCAGGCCTGGTTGACAGCAGGAATAGTAAGCGTACAGGACAGCCCTGTCACAGTCCCAATTCTAAAAGGAACCCCATAGCATCATGATCATAATTCTCATCGTCATTATCATCACTGCATTATAAAAACTGTGCCAACTTGTATGGCCATTAAGGTGGCGTAGAAAATACGTCTGTGTGGGAGGGGGGAGGTAAGCACAAAGGACATCTTTGCTTGTTCGTTTTCATACAAATCTGCCAATACTTACTTTCTGCGTTTTCTTTTTACTCACTTAGCATTCAACACAATACAGCCACAGGTTCTGGCCAGCTCATTTCAGTCTACAGCATCAGCATCACTCCTCGGAATGTTGGCTGCCCATACTGCTCTCCGGGTCTCTGTCCTCCATATCTGTCTGTCCTCAACCAGGTTGAAAATCTGTGGACCGTTACGACCTGTCCACTCCTTGATGTTTCCGAAGTAATCTGTTTGTGGTCTTCCCCTTCCTCTTTTGCTCTCGACTGTTCCCTGACTGACACCTGGCTACACAACGACTGGAATAAACATCCCAGATAAGCCTACTGTGGATCATAGATTTTCTGATTTATCGAACTAAATGTGTGCGGTATAAAACGGCTGTTTCCTGTACTACCTGTACTAGGCCCATTTTGAATGGTTCTCCTCAAGGAAATGTCTTATCACCTACTCTGTTCACCCCATGTATAGAGATGACAACTCATTTCACAAGTGAAATATTGTGATGGCACCACAGTTACAGACATACCAAAGCCTGACAACACTTACTTCAAGCAAGTCGAAAGGTTTACATCTTGGTGTCGTTAAAACCATCTTAATCTCAATATTACGAAAACAGAACTACTCACAGATTTTTAGGTCATCCACAGTCATTCCAAATTTATAAATTAAAGGCAATAAAGTCGAGCGTGTGAACAGTATAAGTGCCTTTGAACTGTCTTCCATAATGAATGGAATTTCACCCCCGACATGGATCCGTTTAACCCTTCGACTCCTTCGCACTATCCACCAGCATCCTGCTGTGAATGTAAATGGAAAGATCACTGGTCATAGACAGAAAGTTATGTGTGGTTTGTATAAATGAAGACTGGTCCAGAAAGCAACAAAGATTGTGTCTTATAAAAGTCGTATCTTTGCAAGTCATTTCGAACGGCTACCAACAGGTCGACTTTACTGTTCTTTAAAAAGCAAAACCGTTCGAAGCAAACTCATCCTGATTTCAAAATGTTGAACATTAAAATCCACCTGGCTGTAAAAAGAGAACATGTGCATGCCATGCTTGTGTGTGTGTGTGTGTGTGTGTGTGTGTGTGTGTGTGTGTGTGTGTGTGTGTGTGTGTGTGTGTGTGTATAATCAATGTATTTAAGAACAATTTATCACGTTGCTCGTTCCTAATGTTTTGTCACAAAGGTTTATGCTCTGATGTCACAAATTGACTGTTTATTGATTGATTATTATGACTAATTGACTAATTATCGACTGACCGATCCCCCCCCCCCCCAAAATGTACGAATGATGACCAGAAAGTAATCTCTCACTGACAAAATTAATTTGAAATGACTTTGTTTTATGAACAAAAAGTACTATTTGCTCGTTTGTTTTAACATAAATTCGACAATATGAAAAAAAGTAACATTTGTTCGCTAGCTTTCCACTGTTGACCACAAGCTTATAGCAGTAGCAAGATGACACAGAAGCAGCTGTCTACCAAGAGGTGTCGTCAGCCATTGTTTCTGTCATGTACCATGTGGAGTGTGAGAGAAGGGACTACAGGGCGAGTTTTGCCCGGACTCCATCTGTTTCCTTTTGGCGCGTAGTTTCCTGGAGGCCATTTTGATGGCTTCTCGACGTTGCTCATACAGCTGAGGGTTGGCCTTCACCTTCAGGTAGTGGCGCCGGCTGCGGATCTTCTGCAGTTCTCTCTGGCGTGCCATTCTAGTCATGTGCTCTGCAAGACACAAACAGCACTGCTTACACCGGCACATCCCCCACTTTCATCGCTCTTCCCTCTGATGGCAGCCACTAGGTGTTAGTACAACCACATTTACTGTCCTCACAGTACAACCACCTTTACTGTCCTCACAGTACAACCACCTTTACTGTCCTCACAGAACAACCACCTTTACTGTCCTCACAGTACAACCACTTTTACTCTCCTCACATTACAACCACCTTTACTGTCCTCATATTACAACCACCTTTACTCTCCTCACATTACAACCACCTTTGTGTCCTCACATTACAACCACCTTTACTGTCCTCACAGTACAACCACCTTTACTGTCTCACAGTACAACCACCTTTACTGTCTCACAGTACAACCACTTTTACTCTCCTCACATTACAACCACCTTTACTGTCCTCATATTACAACCACCTTTACTCTCCTCACATTACAACCACCTTTGTGTCCTCACATTACAACCACCTTTACTGTCCTCACATTACAACCACCTTTACTGTCCTCACATTACAACCACCTTTACTGTTCTCATATTACAACCACCTTTACTGTCCTCACAGTACAACCACCTTTACTGTCCTCACAGTACAACCACCTTTACTGTCTTTATATTACAACCACCTTTACTGTCCTCACAGTACAACCACCTTTACTGTCTTTATATTACAACCACCTTTACTGTCCTCACAGTACAACCACCTTTACTGTCTTTATATTACAACCACCTTTACTGTCCTCACAGTACAACCACCTTTACTGTCCTTATATTACAACCACCTTTACTGTCCTCACAGTACAACCACCTTTACTGTCCTTATATTACAACCACCTTTACTGTCCTCACAGTACAACCACCTTTACTGTCCTCACAGTACAACCACCTTTACTGTTCTTATATTACAACCACCTTTACTGTCCTCACAGTACAACCACCTTTACTGTCCTCACAGTACAACCACCTTTACTGTCCTCACAGTACAACCACCTTTACTATCCTCATACTACAACACCTTTACTGTCCTCATACTAGAACACCTTTACTGTCCTCATATAAAACCGTGCTACCATACATTGCCTCAGGTAACCAAAAGCTC
>CM060307.1:8878763-8973763 GCA_030674185.1 Monoplex corrugatus
ACAAGACACGTCACTCCTGACAAATAGGTCAACAAGACATGTCACTCCTGACAACAACCAGGTCACAACAAGACACGTCACTCCTGACAAATAGGTCAACATGTCACTCCTGACAAATAGGTCAACAAGACATCGTCACTCTGACAATAGGTCACACGTCAAGACTCTTCACTCTGACAAAAGTGTCAACAAGACACGTCACTCCTGACAACAATCAGGTCAAAAGACACGTTCACTCCTGACAAATAGGTCAACAAGACACGTCACTCCTGACAATTAGATCAACAAGACAAACCTTAATGACAATTATAAAAAGGCATCATCAAGCATGTCACATTTGACAAATTGGCCAACAAGATATGTCACTCTTGATGAATAGGTCCAACATCTTGTCACTCTCTACATGTAAGTCAACAAGACATGTAACTCTCTGACAAATAAGTCAACAAGACTTCAACAGGCATGTCATTTATGTCGATTCAGTCAAAAAGACATCTTTTCCTATCAAATGTACAACCTGTCACTCCTGATAATCAGTCAAAAAGACATCTTACTCCTGTCAATGTACCAACATGTCACTCCTGATAATCAGTCAAAAGACATCTTACTCCTGTCAAATGTACCAACATGTCACTCCTGATAATCAGTCAAAAAGACATCTTAACCCTGTCAAGTGTACCAACATGTCACTCCTGATAATCAGTCAAAAAGACATCTTAACCCTGTCAAATGTACCAACATGTCACTCCTGATAATCAGTCATAAAGACATCTTAACCCTGTCAAATGTACAACATGTCACTCCTGATAATCAGTCAAAAAGACATCTTACTCCTGTCAAATGTACAACATGTCACTCCTGATAATCAGTCAAAAAGACATCTTACCCTGTCAAATGTACCAACATGTCACTCCTGATAATCAGTCAAAAAGACATCTTAATCCTGTCAAATGTACCAACATGTCACTCCTGATAATCAGTCAAAAAGACATCTTACTCCTGTCAAATGTACCACATGTCACTCCTGATAATCAGTCAAAAGACATCTTACTCCTGTCAAATGTACCAACATGTCACTCCTGATAATCTGTCAAAAAGACATCTTACTCCTGTCAAGTGTACCAAAATGTCACTCCTGATAATCAGTCATAAAGACATCTTACTCCTGTCAAATGTCCAACATGTCACTCCTGATAATCAGTCAAAAAGACATCTTACTCCTGTCAAAGTACCAACATGTCACTCCTGATAATCAGTCAAAAAGACATCTTACTCCTGTCAAGTGTACCAACATGTCACTTCTGATAATGTCAAAAAGACACCTTACTCCTGTCAAATGTACCAACATGTTGCATCCTGATAATCAGTCAAAAAGACATCTTACTCTGTCAAATGTACCCACATGTCACTCCTGAAATCAGTCAAAAAGACATCTTACTCCTGTCAAATGTACAAACATGTCACTCCTGATAATCAGTCAAAAAGACATCTTACTCCTGTCAAATGTACCAACATGTCACTCCTGATAATCAGTCAAAAAGACATCTTAACCCTGTCAAATGTACCCACATGTCACTCCTGATAATCAGTCAAAAAGACATCTTACTCCTGTCAAATGTACCAACATGTCACTCCTGATAATCAGTCAAAAAGACATCTTACTCCTGTCAAATGTACCAACATGTCACTCCTGATAATCAGTCAAAAAGACATCTTACTCCTGTCAAATGTACCAACATGTCACTCCTGATAATCAGTCATAAAGACATCTTACTCCTGTCAAGTGTACCAACATGTCACTCCTGATAATCTGTCAAAAAGACATCTTACTCCTGTCAAGTGTACCAAAATGTCACTCCTGATAATCAGTCATAAAGACATCTTACTCTGTCAAATGTACCAACATGTCACTCCTGATAATCAGTCAAAAAGACATCTTACTCCTGTCAAATGTACCAACATGTCACACTCGTGATAATCTGTCAAAAAGACATCTTAACCCTGTCAAATGTACCAACATGTCACTCCTGATAATCAGTCATAAAGACATCTTACTCCTGTCAAATGTACCAACATGTCGCTCCTGACAAATCGGTCAGCAAGGCACGCCACTCCTGACAAATCAGTTAACAAGATACGTCACTTCTGACAGTTAAGTCAACAGGACACGTCACTCCTGACAAATAGGTCAACAGGTTATGTCACTCCTGAGAAACAGGTCAACAGGACACGTCACTCCTGACAAATAGGTCAACAGGTTATGTCACTCCTGACAAATAGGTCAACAGGACAGTCACTCCTGACAAACAGGTCAACAGGTTATGTCACTCCAGGCATACAGGTCAAATGTAAGACATGTTACTTCTGACAAATAAACCAACAAGATATGGCACTTCTGACATCTAGGTCCACCATAAGACGTATCGTTTTGATAGATGACAAATGTAATTAATAAAGATACATTCCTCTCAGTCCTAAGTACACTGCAAAAGAGGCTGAGCAAGTAAAAATACAATCTGGATGGCTGATGTAAAACTGACTCCTCTCTCTCTTTCTCTCTCTCTCCTCACACACAACACACACACAACACACACACACACACACACACACACACACACACACACACACACACACACACACACACACATTCATTCTCCATTTCTCTCTTTCTTTGTCTTCTCTGTGTTTTTCTCACTGAAGGCTGGCTAATAAGCTGACATTTCACAGTTGACAGGCAAACGAGCCACAGAAGGACACCTTTACATTGTCAAAATGTTCGTGTTCACTATACGACTATTACCTGAAGGTGCGTGCATGGATGTGAGGATGGAAATCTGTACGTGTGGCCAATGGGGTCAGTGCACAGATGATGTCAAAAGTGTGCACTGCAGAAAGTACTGATGACCCTTTTCTTTTCTTGATTAAAAGAAATCAGGACAAAATCTGCATTACAAACATTGTACAATTTCCCTACTCACACTTATCAGACACTCATATAATCATTATCAGACCCATTCAACATGGCTAGTCGCTGGACGCTTCTTTTCAGTATTTCGTTATTTAGGTCGAAGTTCTGTGAACAGTTATCTATCTGGCCTAGAAATGCGCTGAACACTTTTTAGCTGTCAATTTCTCTGGCTTTATACAAGACTACTGATGTAAAATGCGCTTTTTTAGTCACAGTCCATTGCTACTTTCTCTTCAGATAGCAGCTGCACAGCAGAAACGAGCATCAGAATGGCAACAGCACTGGCAGCAATAAATCAGGTTATACAGATTGGTGAAGCAATATCATCACTGGACGAATCATCTCCACGAATGTGAAACTTGGACACTGTTGGCTGATTCGGAGACGAGAAATCACGCCGTTGAGACTTAAGTGCATGTGGAAATTGCCTCTGTATGACATCTTGAACATAAAGCCAATGAGTACACAACAACTTTGGTGGGTCTACTTGAACCGTGTCTTGGTTTGGTCACATCATCCACCATGGCTTGTGGTCCTAGACATCCTTCAGGGTTCCTTGAACAAAGGCTGTCCCCAAAGATGACAGGAAGAATTGCGTTGTACACATCAGAGACTGAACTCGACTGACTGTTGCTGTACTCAAAAGACGAGAGGAAGGAAACCGTCTGCTGCCACTTCCCGTCAGTCTCCACAAACGATCACACTGGTTACCGGTTTTCATGTTGACGACCTTTTCGGTGCCACGAGTATATGCAGAATCAAAAACGTGCTGAGTGAGGTGGTTGCCTTGCTGACAGTGCAGCTGCTGATTGTCTGAGACTCCTCTTCCTGGCTTTGTAGGTTCTGTTAGCAGCTCTCATCAGTTCCCTTCTCCTGGCGTACCGCTGAGGATCCTGTTTGAGCCGTTGATAATGGAGTCGGCTGTAAACACGGTTCTTCTCTTTCATCGTCTCTCTTCGTATCCAGTCTGCAAGAAACCACCAACACCCGTTGATTAGAAACGGTTTCTTGTCCTACTGTTGTTCGTCACACTCTCACAGTCTGCTTACATTTAACTGAAAAAGAATTCACTAACACTGCAGTAACATAAAGCAATCCATTGTTTTGAACTGTAAATATTCTCAGATCATCTGACGCGCCAATATACAATTGTTTACGTATCTAGTGACACAACAAAATTGCCATAAGTCTTACAAATGAGCAACTATGAAAATCGAAGGAATGCCTTTACATCACTGCCAACACCAGGAACATCCAAATCCAGACTAAACGAAACCGAGTTCAAATGCAAATCCAGTAGAAAAACACAAAAACTTTAATTTCAAAAGGGGGTAAAACAGACGTCAGAGATGGGCTTGGGCTTCCTGAATCTCAAGAATGTGGACCTTGAAATAAAAGAAATGAAAAATACTATTCGCAATAGTTGCTCTCCAGTTTTCATAGTTTCAACTTATACGCTGCAGACAGTGTACCGTCACATCGGAGATAAAGTTTTATATCAGCAACATGTTGTCATTGTACTGATTTCACTCTGCTGACGTTCTTCATGATGTTGAAGATGCAGTTACTGGAATGACCAGAGAAAATTTATTGCTCTCACCTACTTCACAAATGTTAAAAGTAGGGAAATATGCTTTCTTACTCTCTTTTCATGTACTTTGTCTTTTCGGTTTAGTTTTTATTTTTATTTTTGTTTAATATCTGTATTTCTCTTAATGCACTTATTTTGATGCTGGTAGTCCATTTAGAGTTGGATTATTTGCTAGTATTTGGCATCAGATTCCCTGTTTATCACTGAGGTAAGGGTCCTGGGGGATGTTGTCTGTGAGCCTGATTTCTAGCTTTGGTGCGCATAGTGATGGACTGAATCCGCCTGGCGTATCTCTGAGGATCCATCTTTAGACGCTCGTAGTGTCGTCTGCTGTAGACACGATTCCTCTCCCTGATCTTCTCTCTCCGTGCCAGTTCTGCAAGAAACCACGTACACCTATTACCACCCTAAAACAGTAACACTCCACTCGCCTGAATGGCTGTCTGACACGGTTCAAAGATTGTTCAACTATCAAATGGTAGCTACCTGTGGACAGGCTGAAATCAAGCCCAGTCCACCATCATGACCAACCAGCACAAAGTATTCTGTTACTGCTTAGTTCGTATTTATCAACATTACAACGTAAAACGCCAACAGTAGCAGAAGAAGAAATGGATAGAAAAGCAACGACGGTGATGATGAAGTGATGGTGATGGCGGTGATGGTGCTGCTGCTGATGGTGATGGTGATGGGATTATGACCACGATGATGGTGATCCTGGAATGTAGACTGATTCCACCCCCCCCCCCCGTATGTCAGTTGCTAAGTTGTCTACGTTTCAACCTCTCTCGAGGCCATCTTCAGGACGAGTGTAGGATCTGTCTTTGTTGGCTGCATGGGTTCAAGTCCTGTAATAAGTCTCTGGAACGGTCAATATATAGAAAACATCAACAACCAGCTGACGCTGGTAAAGACTGATTCACTTGCAACGATTAGAATGATGGTGATAACTGTAATAACAACAATAATACTGATAATAATAACAAGAAGAATATTAGTGATAACCCGTAAAATCAGCGAAACACTGTTGTTTCTTTCAATGTGGAAATAGGACGGCTGCTCAATCGATAATGACGAACTCCAACACAGTAACAGTAGCCTTTGTATGTTTGTGGATTTCTGTATTCATCAAAGGAGTCTGTGGTTTGGTATGGCGTTCTATGTGGATTCTGATTTTTCAAACTCTGGCCCTTCTCTTTCATGCTGGTAGTCTCTATATTCAGCTCTATGAAAACATTTTTTAACATTATGTGATGCCTTTTTGTGGGTAAGGAATGGCATTTCTGCTTAAACAGACTGCCAGTCAAAAATGTCTGTGTGTGTGTGTGTGTGTGTGTGTGTGTGTGTGTGTGTGTGTGTGTGTGAGTGTGGGCGCGGTGCGTGCGCGCGTGTGTGTGTGCGCGCGTGAATGAGTGAGTGTATGTGTGAAGAGAATGAGGGGGAGAGAGAGAGAGAGACAAGAGACAAAGAGAGAGACAGAGACAAAGAGAGAGACTGAGACAGACACAAAGAGAGAGAGAGAGACAGAGAACGATAGCGAGAGAGTGAGGAAAGAGGGGGTACGCCTGCAGCCACTGAACCCAACGGAAAAATCAATAGTGTTATTTGAGACTTGTCTTCTACGATCACCAGCACTCTGCCACCACAGATGTAACAGTCAATGAACACTACCCCAGTAAGTTATCTTGATCGGTACTACATGCAATAGGCACAAACAATTCACTTGGATGCTCTGTCTGTCTGTTAGCCTAACCCTTTCACTCCCGCATCCTATCCAGCAGCTGCAAAAACAACCCTTTCACCCCCTTATCCTGCAAGTAGCTGGTGGAAAGGATGAGGGAATAAAAGAGTTTTTTGCTTTGCAGTCGTGACTTACAATGTGGGATGCTGGTGGATAGGTGAGGAAATAAAAGATGAAGTTATTCCTTTTTTTTTTTTGTGCTGCTATGGCTGACAATGCGGGATGCTGGTGGATAGGGTGAGGGAGTCAAAGGGATAAATTTTTGCTTTGCTGTCATGGTGACAATGCGGGATGCTGGTGGATAGGGTGAGGGAGTCAAAGGGTTAAATTTTTGCTTTGCTGTCATGGTGACAATGTGGGGTGCTGGCGGACAGGGTGAGGGAGTCAAAGGTTAAATTTTTGCTTTGCTGTCATGGTGACAATGTGGGGTGCTGGCGGACAGGGTGAGGGAGTCAAAGGATTAAATTTTTGCTTTGCTGTCATGGTGACAATGTGGGTGCTGGCGGACAGGGTGAGGGAGTCAAAGGGTTAAATTTTGCTTTGCTGTCATGGTGACAATGTGGGGTGCTGGCGGACAGGGTGAGGGAGTCAAAGGGTTAAATTTTGCTTTGCTGTCATGGTGACAATGTGAGGTGCTGGCGGACAGGTGAGGGAGTCAAAGGGTTAAATTTTCTACTACATGGAAACAAATAGGAGAAACAGGTGGGGTCGAACAAACCAACCACAAGACATGACTGGTGAAGGACAACCATCGCCTGACTGGGAGAGTGAACGATGCAGCTGTGACAGACAGACTGGAACATGTGTCTACTGTAAGGAGATGGTGAACCAACACTGCCTGCAAATCAGCACCCTGAGGACAGGAGGTTGTGGGTTGGAACTCGCATCACTCAAAAATATCATCCTTTTCTCTCTCTCACTGTTTGTCTGTCTGTCTGTCTCTCTTTCTCTCTCTTTCACGCGCGCGCACACACACAGAGACATACCACACAAAGTATACAGGAAACCAGTTAATATTTATATTTATTACAACAGACATGTTTGCAAACGAGAAAGAAAGAGAGAGAGAGAGAGAGAGAGAGAGAGAGAGAGAGAGAGAGAGAGAAAGAAGAGAGAGAGAGAGAGAATGAGAAAGAGAATTGATTGATATGGTTCAGTTTTTACGTCGACACCCACCCCAGGTGATATGGCCGACGGGGATAACCATCCCAGGGAAGTGGGGGAAGGGGGACTTATCTAATCCTATACTGATACCACCAGAACAACAGTGATGTTAAGAGAGGGCAGTGAGAAGGCCAGTTTTAACGTACCACACCCCGGGATTCGAACCCACAACCATCAGCACGTGAATCTGACACTCAAACCAACTGAGCTACTGAGGCCCGAGAGAGAGAGAGAAAGAGAGAGAGGGGGCGGGCAGGCAGGGAGGGAGGGGGGCAGGGAGTAGGGAGGGACAGAGGGGTACACCTATAGCCAGCCACTGAACCCAACGGAAAAATCAATACCAGCGCCTGAGACTTGCCAGTAAGGGACAGCTGCCTCAATAAGTTGTCTTCACAATGAAATAAGCTGAGAGAGAGAGAGAGAGAGAGAGAGAGAGAGAGAGAGAGAGAGAGAGAGAGAGAGAGAGACTGACAGACAGACAGAGAGAGAGAGAAGAGAGAGAGACGCCATCGTCTGGCGCTATAAGCATTAAACTCACGGAATAATCAATATCTTCTATGAAGCATGACGGCCATGAGCACTACCAGCCCTGCCATCAAGGATCCAACAACAAGCAGTCACTGAATGCCCGCCTAATGCAGTCAATGCCCACATGATTTATGTTCACCAATATCCGCTACAAGTACTATCAGGCACTCATGAATCACATAGACTGTGTAATGAATTGCTGGACTACACACACACAGACACAGTTAGACACAGACACAGACATAGACAGACAGGCAGACAGACGATAGACACACACACACACCACAACACCACACACACACACACACACACACACACACACACACAGCCTAACAAAGAAGAGGTGAAACACTGCCTGTTTGGTGACTGCTGTTCGAGACAGACAGACAGACAGACAACACACACACACCAACCACACACACACACAACACACACACACAACACACACACACAACACACCACACACACAGAGCCTAACAAAGAAGAGGTGAAACACTGCCTGTTTGGTGACTGCTGTTCGGAGACAGACAGACGGGAAAGATAATGTCATCAAAACGAGAAACGGGATGGTGAAGCCACACCAGTTGTAAATCCTGTCTACAAACTTACCAGTCACCATGGCTGTCACAACTGTTAACTCTTTGACTCCCGCACCCTGTCCACCAGCATCCTGCATTGTCAACCATGCTAGCAAAGCAAAAACTTAACCCTTTGATTTATTCACCCTATCCAGTAGTTTCCTGCAGGAAGCTGGTGGATAGGTGATGGAGCCAAAGGGTTAAGCTTTTGCAGTTAGTGGATTGGGTGCAGGAGTCAAAGGGTTAATTACAGCTGACTGAGGACTGAAACTGTGGAACTGTGGATTCAAACTCACATCAGTCTACAAATATCACGTGTTAACATTTCCAGCCCCAAGCAACAGCTACCCAGTGCTATGTGCTCATCTGGAAATGTATGAGTGCTCCGTCCTGTCATTCAGCTTCAGCTCATCACCATCATAATTCTTAAATTCCAGAAAATAAATCTGCGAGTTTTTGCCAATTTCAATTTGAACGATTGTCTGATGCAAATTATTAATAATGAAAAGAACGTTTTTTGTTCCACATTCTCTCTTACCACGAACCTGCATTCGACAAAACTTAAAAATTCTAAAAACATAGTTGGTACGTACACATGCACACATTCCTAGGGGTTTTACAGTTTGCAGAATTTGTACATGTTTCTTGTGTATTCATGATTCAGCCATCTAAGTTATTTTGAAGTTTTCATAGTCACTGCAAAGACAAGTAAGTCACGCTTAAAGCTGATATCCGTTTCTTGCTATTACTTCGAATATAAAACAAGTAATTATAATCTTTCTTTAAAAAAATGACAACAATAAGTTTCAAACTGTGGTTCTAACTCTAAGTGACCTGAATAAACTCTATATTCCGTTCATGACGCCAATGGAAAGTTCACTTTCTTGTTCCATGTGATAAAACGCTAACAAGGAAAACAACTGGCATGAGTTCAGGAATAATTATCATTACTGGTCACACTCTCACATGTTTGGTCTATTCAGTCTGCCCAGTCCTTGGAATGTACCGAAATCTATTTGCCACCTACATGTTGACATCATGTGCACATATCAAGCACAACCTCAAACGTGTCCGCATATTAAGGAAGTAATGTGTCTTGTTATGTAACTCACAACCGTTTTATATGTCAGATACACAGAATACATACATGTATGTTTGAGTTGCATGCACGTGTTAGCATGCAAACATTTACAAAAGTATCTATGTGCATGCGAAAACAGTCTCTTTCTGTCCGTCTGTCTCTCTCTCTCTCTCTCTCTCTCTCTCTGTATGTGTGTGTGTGTGCGTGTGTGTATGCGTGAGAGAGAAGAAAGAAGACAGACAGATAGTAGATAGATAGAAGATAGAGACAGACAGACAGACAACGATAGGTAGATAGATAGACAGATAGAGAAGAAGACAGACAGACAGATAGGTAGATAGATAGACAGATAGAGACAGACAGACAGACAGACAGATAGGTAGATAGAGAGAGAGAGAAAGAGAGAGAGAGAGAGAGAGAGAGAGAGAGAGAGAGAGAGAGAGAGAGAGACGTCACACTCCCAAAGAAACAAAAAGAAAAAGAAGAGGATATAACAATATCTTTAATAAAACGTGCAATGTTAGGAAAGGACAACGTAAACACGAATGTGATCTGCTTTTCTATCAATAATGAAAACAGTAACATCACGCCTTCAAGAAAGTGCTCTCTCTCTCTCTCTCACACACAACACACACACACACACACACACACACACACACACACACACACACACACACACACACACACACACACACACACGTCCTGACACGCTCTTTCTCACACTGACTTATACAGGCCGCATCAAGGCCATACACCAGCCAGCATCACTGTCATGTACACATGGTCTGTCTTCATTTGTCAAACAGCTTGTCGTGCTGGAGTACTCCATTTTCTTGAAGTGTCCTGCTTTGCTCAGAAACGTGTATGCATGGTGCTTTGCCCACACTGTACAGGGGATATGTTGCTGGCTACTCCATCACTAATGGGCGTGATTGCTGGGTGTTTTCCCGTTTCCATACACCACCAGATGCTAAATTTGTCTCGCGGATCTTTAACGTGCATATTTGATTTCTACGTGCGTACACATACGAAGGGGGCTTGGCACTGAAGGTGCATACATGCTGATGTGGGAGATCGGAAAATTAACCATCAACAGGATCAAAACAAGATTTCCCCATTGGAAGTTTGTTAGCCATACCTTATATCATTTTGTATGACTTTGGAATCGTGCCACAGGAACCAGAAGAAAAAAACATGAAAATAGAATCAGAACGCGTATTTAATACAACAAGACAAGACAGGCGCATATTTTCGGCCAACTGGCCTTTGTCAAGCGTAAGTTCACAAACAAACAAACATCAGATACAAAAATCAGGAGAAAAAAGACTGAAACTTCCCTGCTGCTGTGTCCAAAGATGGCGCCAGCAATATATCGCCTGCACAATGTGGGCTAAACTTCCCTGCTGCTCCTTTTCTCACACCGGACGGAGCGGCAGTGAAGTTTCAGTCTTTTTCTTCTAATTTTTCTATCTGGTGTTTGTTTGTTTGTGATCTTACCCTTGACAAAGGCCAGTTGGCCGAAAATTTGCGCCTGTCTTGTCTTGTCGTATTAAACACGCATTCTTATTCTTTTTTTTTTTTTTCGTGTTTTTTTCTGGTTCCTGTTTGCTTGAACGCGGGCAGTCACACTTGTTTTTGAAATCGTGCCACAAGCCAACAAAATACTACTACAGCTCCTCACTTAATGTTGTTTATACTTTACTAGTCGTCACTTAAACTTCATTTTCCAGTAAAACTCTTTCATTCTCCACCTATCCAACAGCTTTCCAACCTTTTTACTTCCTCACCCTATCCACCAGCTTCATGCAGCTTTTCTAACCTTTTTACCCATTCATCCCATCAACCAGTTTCATGCAGCTAACGTTTTTATTCCCTCACCCTATCCACCAGCTTCCTGCAGCTTTCTATCCCTTTCAGGAAGCTGATGTACTACATGTAGACAAAGATGTGAAAAGGTTTAATTCCACAGCCGTGCCGTTTGATTCTAGCTCGTTCCCTTTGACAGATCTTCAAAAGGTTTATTTAACGAAGACGATGATACGGCGACAGAGTCCACAAGCTCTCCCGAGTATTCCTGTCGATTAATACTTTTCGCCCTACGCCGTTCCCTTTTGGCTCGCTTGTGCTGCAAATAGCGTGCATAACGCTGAGGGTCTTCTTTCATCCGGTGGTAGTAGCGTCTGCTGTTGACACGGTCCTGAGATTTTTTGTACTCTGCTTTCCACAGCCGTGCCATCTCTGCAAAACACAATGCCGTGTGGTTGAAGGTGGTGCTTTCTGAAGTTGAGATAAAGACATTCTCTTCTTAAAGCTCATTCTTGTATCCACACACACACACACACACACACATACACACGCACACACGCTCAAAGCAGAACCGGAAAACAGAAAATGCTGTATTTTCTTCTTTTTTTGTAACTCTTTGCATAAACTGACCGCGATGTGAAACACAATCGATCCGACATAACATTCAACCCATTCAGCGTAACTATAAACAAGAGCAAGTATGTTATTTCCGTTTTACATTGTGCATATACTAGTCTGAAAGATCCAAACTCTGAGACGGACATTCAGATTCTACACCACAGAAATCCCCAAACAAGTAGTGCAAACAATGAACTGAAGATAATGATCATAATTATGCAGTACAACTTCCGTTACCGTTAGTAATGTCACCCAGTGAACATTTTAATTACCGTACTTGTTTCTTGTTGTAATGCTTTTTGTGATGCAACCTTCAGCTGGCCTACGTGTAGAGTTTTTGTGAAGTCAAACTTCGTTAACATAATCAATACCAGTACATATTTCAGTTCTAGTTCGCCTCCTTAAAAACTATATCCAGTGAACATTATTGTCCATTTCCATAAACAAATTATATCCAGTGAACACTATTGTCCATTTCCATAAACAAATTATATCCAAAGAACACTATTGTCCATTTCCATAAACAAATTATATCCAAAGAACACTATTGTCCATCTCCATAAACAAACTATATCCAGTGAACACTATTGTCCATTCCATAAACAAATTATATCCAGTGAACACTATTGTCCATCTCCATAAACAAATATATCCAGTGAACACTATTGTCCATTCCATAAACAAATTATATCCAGTGAACACTATTGTCCATTCCATAAACAAATTATTCCAGTGAACACTATTGTCCATCTCCATAAACAAACTATATCCAGTGAACACTACTGTCCATATCCATAATCAAATTATATCCAGTGAACACTATTGTCCATTCCATAAACAAATTATATCCAGTGAACACTATTGTCCATTTCCATAAACAAATTATATCCAGTGAACACTATTGTCCATTTCCATAAACAAATTATATCCAGTGAACACTATTGTCCATTTCCATAAACAAATTATATCCAGTGAACACTATTGTCCATTTCCATAAACAAATTATATCCAGTGAACACTATTGTCCATTCCATAAACAAATTATATCCAGTGAACACTATTGTCCATTTCCATAACCAATTATATCCAGTGAACACTATTGTCCATTTCCATAAACAAATTATATCCAGAGAACACTATTGTCCATCTCCATAAACAAATTATATCCAGTGAACACTATTGTCCATTTCCATAAACAAATTATATCCAGTGAACACTATTGTCCATCTCCATAAACAAATTATATCCAGTGAACACTATTGTCCATTTCCATAAACAAATTATATCCAGTGAACACTATTGTCCATATCCATAAACAAATTATATCCAGTGAACACTATTGTCCATCTCCATAAACAAATTATATCCAGTGAACACTATTGTCCATCTCCATAAACAAATTATATCCAGTGAACACTATTGTCCATTTCCATAAACAAATTATATCCAGTGAACACTATTGTCCATATCCATAAACAAATTATATCCAGTGAACACTATTGTCCATCTCCATAAACAAATTATATCCAGTGAACACTATTGTCCATTTCCATACACAAATTATATCCAGTGAACACTATTGTCCATATCCATAAACAAATTATATCCAGTGAACACTATTGTCCATCTCCATAAACAAATTATATCCAGTGAACACTATTGTCCATCTCCATAAACAAATTATATCCAGTGAACACTATTGTCCATTTCCATAAACTGTATCCAGTGAATGCTGCTGTTCATCTCCATAAAAGAAACTGTATTTGGTGAAAACGATTGTCCATCTCCAAAGAAAACTGTATCCAATGAATGCTATTATCCGTCTCCATAGAAAACTGTATCCGAGAATACTATTGTCCATCTCCATAAAAACTGTATCCAGTGAATACTATTGTCCATCTCCAAAGAAAACTGTATCCAATGAATGCTATTATCCGTCTCCATAGAAAACTGTATCCGAGAATACTATTGTCCATCTCCATAAAAACTGTATCCAGTGAATACTATTGTCCATCTCCAAAGAAAACTGTATCCAATGAATGCTATTATCCGTCTCCATAGAAAACTGTATCCGAGAATACTATTGTCCATCTCCATAAAAACTGTATCCAGTGAATACTATTGTCCATCTCCATAAAAACTGTATCCAGTGAATACTATTGTCCATCTCCATAAAAACTGTATCCGAGAATACTATTGTCCATCTCCATAAAAACTGTATCCAGTGAATACTATTGTCCATCTCCTAAACAAACTATATCCGATGAATACTACTGTCCGTCTCCACAAATACTACTGTCCGTATCCAATGTATACTATTGTCCACTTCCATAGACAAATGTATCCAGAAAATATTTATTGTCCAGCTCCACAGAAAGTTGCATCCAGTCAATCCTACACACACACACCACTCTGTCTGGGAAGAAGGGAGCTAAAATTTGGCAAACACTCTAATCATGAACGACAAACTATCCTTGCCAATACACTTGGCTCACAGACACACATTTGGGTCATAAACGGACAGCCAAGGAAACAATCAATTCCAAGAGCAATCAGACATGCACACAGATAATATGATCAGAACTATTTTCTGCTTTGGCATTTGAAGAAAAAAAAAAGAGTTCTATGTTCCCCTTACAGCAATGCACACGTTCATACATAGAGATAATGAAAAAAAAAAAAAAAAAAGGCGATCACATTTCAGCTTTCTGGTGAATTTTGTGCCGGTGTGTGTTGTGAGGAGTAGGTCATCACTACACTGTTTCCCTCGTCAGTCCCTTGATTCACGGTGCGTAGATATCTGCTGACGTTGATGTGAGATCTATCTACCTGTGAGATTGTTAACAGAGAGACTTCTGTCGTGTGTGTGTGTGTGTGCGTGCGTGTGTGTGTGTGTGTGTCTGTGTGTGTGTGTGTGTATGTGTGTAGTGTGTGTGTGTGTGTGTGTGTATGTGTGTGTATGAGTGTGTGTCTGTGTGTGTGTGTGTGTGTGTGTGTGTGTGTGTGGTGTGTGTGTGTTGTGTGTGTGTGTGTGTGTGTGTGTGTGTGTGTGTGTCTGTGTGTGTGTGTGTCTGTGTGTCTGTGTAGTGTGTGTGTATGAGTGTGTGTCTGATAGAGAAAGAGGAGGGAGTGCGGGAGAGAGAGAGAGAGAGAAAGAGGAGAGAGAGACAGAGACAGAGAGACAGTGACAGAGATGGAGATACAGTGATAGAGAGGGAGACACAGACATGGAGAGAGGGAGAGGAAGAGGGAGTAAGGGAGAGACGATCCAGACCCAGAAGATGTATTTCAAGAAAGGCCCTTGTGACGGGGTGTGTGTCAACATATAGGCCTACAGTTAATTATAAAACAAAATCAAGGAGACATGAATCAGATATCAAAGGACATTTTCCAGGAGTAATTTCGCTACAATGATGCCGTTTCGGTATTCATTAAGATTTCTATGAAAAAAATGCACACCTTTTCGACAGAGAGAGGGGAGGGAGAGAAAGAGAGAGAGAAAGAGAGACAGACAGAAAAAAGAAGAGAGACAGGCAGAGACAGACATACATAATTATATACAAGAGAGACAGCACAGCCCAAGAACACACACAACACACACACGACAAACAGACAGAAACACACACAACACACGACAGACACAGACAAACACAACACACGACAGAGACAGAAGAGAGAGAGGTAGACAGGAGAGACAGAGAGAGACGAAGAGAGAGAGAGAGAGAGGAGAGAGAGACGAGACAGAGACAGAGAGAGAAGAGAGTGAGAGAGAGAGAGAATTTAATGTGACGCCAACAACCACTGAACCCAACGAAAAAATCAATATCGTTCCTTGTTTGAGACCTGGCCGCCATGACCATTTACAGCTGTGCCATCGAGGATCAACAGTCAGTCAGTGAATGTGTGTGCGCGCGGCGCGAGAGAGAGAGAGACAGAGACAGACGGACAGACAGACGACAGACAGACAGAGACATAAAGATGGAGTCAGAGAGACTTCTCTTTTGACACTAATTATGAAGTGTAGGAAAACCAACTCCATTCTTTACAACAGAAACGACAGTATGTCTCAGATAGAAACACACACACACAGAGATGCGCCGTCACTATGGCTGCTCACTCACTAACTGCATGGAAAAATCAATTCACTAGTGTGATTGTTGACCAGGGCGAACTGTATCAGCCCTGCCATCAAGGACTCGCCATCAAGGACCCGACAGTCTGTCAACCAGTGAGTAGTGTGCCAGTAATCTACATCGCCATACTAGCTATAACTAGTATAAGCACAATACAACAGGAACGTGCGACATGGATTGAGTGTCTGGCAGACTGTACACATGTACACTATGTACACTATACACACACACAAACACAAACAAGAAGAGACCATTCTTACAGAGAAACCACAGTAGCTGTAAGTAATAATAACAATAATAATAACATATAGAATAATACTGATGATGATGATGATGATAATAATAAAAAATATAGTAATAATAATACAATCACAGTAATAATAGTAATGATAATAATAGTAACAACAACGTTTATCAGGCGCCAAATTTTGATTCAAACATCCCTCTCATCATTCATCAAAGCAATCACCAACAACGACGAAACCTCCAGGCACAAACTGAGGGGGGGGGGGAGACAGCGGGGGGGGGGGGGGGGGGGGTTAGGACGTGTGACCCGTAACCCAAGCCGTCATCCTCCCTTTGTCTCACACACAGATACACACACGCACGCGCGCGCACAGACACACACACGCGCGCGCGCGTACACACACACACAAAGATGCTGAGCTTGGGACTAAGGGTACACTCAAACCTGATCAGTGAATAACTTTTGACCCAAGTTGTCATATTCTCTCTCTCTCTCTCAAACACACACACACACACACACACCACACACACACACACACACACACACACACACACAACAACAGAGTTCCAAAATGTTTACCCAAACACTTCAGAAAAACAAGGCTATTATTGGGCTTCAAGGGGAGGGAACTGGGAAACAAACCTATAAGTCCAATATCTTTACGCCAGGGCAGCAAGCTGGTGGATAAGGTGAAGAAGTCAAAAGGATAAGTTTTTGCTACTGGTGGACAGGGAGTGGGAGTCAAAGGGTTAACACGTGAAGCCCAATGAGCCTGGAGTCAATTGGGAATACATCACCTCTACATCCTTATCCTCAATCCTCATCAATCATCACGCCAGTTTTTACGAACAACTGATCTGAACGAACATCTACTTTGAATTCTTTTTACAAAATGATCCGCGCTTCCTCCTGTAATGTTACAGAGATAGATAAACAGACAGACAGACAGATAGATAGATATACAGATAGTTAGATAGATATACAGATAGACAGTATAGACAGACAGACAGATAGATATATATATATATACAGATAGATAGATAGATATACAGATAGATAGATAGATAGATATACAGATAGATAGATAAGATAGATAGAGAGATAGATAGATAGAGATAGAGAGAGATAGAGAGACAGACATATAGATATAGATAGATAGACAGATAGAGATAGAGAGAGACAGTCAGTCAGAGACAGAGACATACAAAGACAGAGACAGAAATAGAGACAAAGAGGGAGGGAGAGGGAGGGAGAGAGAAAGAGCGACAGACAGAAACACAGACACAGAGAGACAGAGACAGGAAGAGAGACAAAGAGGGAGAGGGAGGGAGGGAGAGAGAAAGAGCGACAGACAGAAACACAGACACAGAGAGAGACAGAGACAGGAAGAGAGCCAAAGAGGGAGGGAGAGAGAAGAGAGAGAAAGAGCGACAAACAGAAACACAGACACAGAGACAGAAGAGAGACAAGAAGGAGGGAGAGAGAAAGAGCGACAGACAGACAGAAACACAGACCAGAGAGAGACAGAGACAGAAGAGAGCCAAAGAGGGAGGAGAAGAGAGAAAGAGCGACAGACAGAAACACAGACACAGAGAGAGACAGAGACAGAAAGAGAGACAAAGAAGGAGGGAGAGAGAAAGAGCGACAGACAGACAGAAACACAGACACAGAGAGAGACAGAGACAGAAAGAGAGACAAAGAGGGAGGAAGAGGGAGAGAGAGAGAGAAAGAGCGACAGACAGAACACAGAACAGAGAGAGACAGACAGAAAGAGAGACAAAGAGGAAGGGAGGGAGGGAGGAGGAGAGAGAGGGGGGGGGGGAGAGACAGACAGACAGACAGAGAGAGAAATGCGCTATCGTTTGGCTACAACCACCAAATGAAGGGAAAAATCAGTATCTCCTGTGAGACTCAACTGACAGCCATGAGCACCGTCAGCCCTGCCATCTACAATCTAACAACAGCCACCCACCTATTGAATAGCACCCAACTAATAATTATATGTTCTCCAATATCGGCTACTATGCTGAATCAAGCACTGGTGGATCATGTGAACAGTCCTGTCTGTTGGAGAACACACACACACACACACACACACACACACACAAGCAAACACACACACGCACGCACACGCACACAGGTACACACACACACACATACAGAGAGAGAGAGAGAGAGAGAGAGAGAGAGAGAGAGAGAGAGAGAATGAGACATACGGAGAGAGAGAAGGAGAGAGAAAGAGAGAGGGAGGGAGAGAAGGAGGGAGAGAGAGAGAGAGACAGACAAAGACACACACATATAGACAGACGCACTGGGAGAGAGAGGAGGAGAGAGAGAGAGACAGGAGAGAGAGAGACAGAGAGAGAGACAGACAGACAGAAAAAGTAACACACACACACACACAAAACACACACACACACACACACACACACACACAACACACACACACACAGATGAACACAACTCGATATGTGTCTGCCTCCAAAATGACCTTTTGACTGTTTCACCCTGTCCATCAACTTACAGCAAGAAGTTGCCGGCACAAAGCCAGTGGCTAAGGCGAACAATGGAAAAAGTTTATTGTCTGCCAGTCAGCCAACAACATCCATGACTGCTGTCAGACCCTTGCTTCACAAGTCAGATCCCTGCTGTAAGACTGAACACAGACTGTGTGTGTGTGGTGTGTGTGTGTGTGTGTGTGTGTGTGTGTGCATGCGTGTATGTGTGTGTGCGTGCGTGCATGCGTGCATGTGTGTGTATGTGTGTGACACACACACAGAAAGAGAGAGAGAGAGAGAGTCTGTGAGCGTGCGTGTGAGACAGAGAGGGAGGGACAGACAAGGAGGGAGTAAGTTAGGGAGAGAGAGAGTGTATGTCTCTGTGTGAGAGAGAGGGAGGGGAGAGAGAGAGAGAAAGAGAAGGGGGGAGGGAGTTAGGGCGAGTATGGTTGAGACAGAAAGGGCCGAGACAAGGAGGGAGGGAGGGGTAAAAGAGACAGACAGACAGACAAAGAGAGTGAGCGCATATGTGTGAGACAGAGAGTGAGGGACGGACAAGGAGGAAGTAAGTTAGGAAGAGAGAGAATATGTCTGTGTGTGAGAAAGGGGGAAGCAAAAGACAGGGGAAGAGAGAAAAAGAGAAAGGGGGAGGGAGGGAGGGAGGGAGGAGAGAGAAGGGGCCGAGACAAGGAGGGAGAGAGCGGTAGGAGAGAGAAAGAGTGTCTGTGTGTGTCAGAGTCAAGAAGCTGCCGCCACATAAGTCTAGGGGGCAAATTCAATATTCCTGACACTTGAACGCCATGAACACTATCAGCCTTGACAGCCAAGATACAACAGTCAGCCAATGAATAATGATCACGTCATTCGTGTTCACCAGTATTATGGCCACATCATTCATGTTCACCAATATTATGGCCACGTCATTCATGTTCACCAATATTATGGCCACGTCATTCATGTCCACCAATATTATGGCCACGTCATTCATGTCCACCAATATTATGGCCACATCATTCATGTCCACCAACATTATGGCCACATCATTCATGTCCACCAATATTATGGCCACATCATTCATGTTCACCAATATTATGGCCACATCATTCATGTTCACCAATATTATGGCCACATCATTCATGTTCACCAATATTATGGCCACATCATTCATGTTCACCAATATTATGGCCACATCATTCATGTCCACCAATATTATGGCCACATCATTCATGTCCACCAATATTATGGCCACATCATTCATGTCCACCAATATTATGACCACATCATTCATGTCCACCAATATTATGGCCACGTCATTCATGTTCACCAATATTATGGCCACATTATTCATGTTCACCAATATTATGGCCACGTCATTCATGTCCACCAATATATTGGCCACGTCATTCATGTTCACCAATATTATGGCCACATTATTCATGTTCACCAATATTATGGCCACATTATTCATGTTCACCAACAGTATGGCCACATCATTCATGTTCACCAACAGTATGGCCACATTATTCATGTTCACCAATATTATGGCGACGTCATTCATGTTCACCAATATTATGGCCACGTCATTCATGTTCACCAATATTATGGCCACATTATTCATGTTCACCAATATTATGGCCACATTATTCATGTTCACCAACAGTATGGCCACATTATTCATGTTCACCAATATTATGGCCACATCATTCATGTTCACCAACAGTATGGCCACATTATTCATGTTCACCAATATTATGACCACATCATTCATGTCCACCAATATTATGGCCACGTCATTCATGTTCACCAATATTATGGCCACATTATTCATGTTCACCAATATTATGGCCACGTCATTCATGTTCACCAATATTATGGCCACATCATTCATGTCCACCAATATTATGGCCACATTATTCATGTTCACCAACAGTATGGCCACATTATTCATGTTCACCAATATTATGACCACATCATTCATGTCCACCAATATTATGGCCACGTCATTCATGTTCACCAATATTATGGCCACATTATTCATGTTCACCAACAGTATGGCCACATCATTCATGTTCACCAATATTATGGCCACATCATTCATGTTCACCAACAGTATGGCCACATCATTCATGTTCACCAATATTATGGCCACATTATTCATGCTCACCAATATTATGGCCACATCATTCATGTTCACCAATATTATGGCCACATCATTCATGTTCACCAATATTATGGCCACATTATTCATGTTCACCAATATTATGGCCACATCATTCATGTTCACCAATATTATGGCCACATCATTCATGTTCACCAATATTATGGCACGTCATTCATGTTCACCAATATTATGGCCACATCATTCATGTCACCAATATGTTCACCAATATATGGCCACATCATTCATGTTCCACCAATATTATGGCCACATCATTCATGTTCACCAATATTATGGCCACATCATTCATGTTCACCAATATTATGGCCAAGTCATTCATGTTCACCAATATTATGGACCACATCATTCATGTCACCAATATTATGGCACGTCATTCATGTTCACCAATATTATGGCCACATCATTCATGTTCACCAATATTATGGCGACGTCATTCATGTTCACCAATATTATGGCCACATCATTCATGTTCACCAATATTATGGCCACATCATTCGTGTTCACCAATATTATGGCCACGTCATTCATGTTCACCAATATTATGGCCACGTCATTCATGTTCACCAATATTATGGCCAGTCATTCATGTTCCCCATATTATGGCACATCATTCATGTTCACCAATATTATGGCCACATCATTCATGTTCACCAACAGTATGGCCACATCATTCATGTTCACCAACAGTATGGCCACATTATTCATGTTCACCAATATTATGGCCACATCATTCATGTTCACCAATATTATGGCCACATCATTCATGTCCACCAATATTAATAATAATAATAATAATAATTACAATATTTATATAGCGCAAAATCTTGATAAAATCAAATCTAAGCGCTGAAGCAGACACACACGCAAGCACGCACGCACGCACGCACGCACACACACGCACGCACACACACACACACACACACACACACACACACACACACACACACACACACACACACACACACGCACGCATGGCTATAAATGGGGAGAAAGAATAAAAGCAATAAAAGCAAGAATAAAACCAATGGAAAATTATAGAGAGCATAGCATATACAATTATATATTATAACCATGTGATTCCCTCCGAGCGGAGACAGGCTGCAGAGAGGGGGGGGGGGGGGGGTTGAGTGAGGTTAGGATTTTATGCAGAGGAGAAAAGGTGAGTTTTGAGAGCGGACTTGAAGGAGACAAAAGTAGGTTGCTGACGGACTGAGAGAGGAAGTTTGTTCCAGGAGAGTGGACCAGAAACAGAGAAGGCTCGTGGACCATAGGTATTGAGCTTAGTGCATGGAAAGCGAAAAGTCAGAGGATCGGAGGCAGAGCGGAGGGTACGTGAGGGAAGATAGATCTCAAGTAGGCTTGACAGGTAATCGGGGGCTGCGTTATTGAGGCTTTTGTAGCACATGGTGTCTAGTTTGTACTGTATGCGCTTTGATACAGGGAGCCAGTGAAGTTGTGCCAGGAGAGGAGATATGTGGTCAGCTTTTTTCTTTTTGAGTACAAGGCGTACAGCATTGTTTTGAATGCGCTGTAGGATGTGAATGGTGGAGGCAGGAAGACCAGACAGGAGTGAATTGCAATAGTCAATGCGAG
This sequence comes from Monoplex corrugatus, assembly GCA_030674185.1. Lineage (NCBI taxonomy): Eukaryota > Metazoa > Mollusca > Gastropoda > Littorinimorpha > Ranellidae > Monoplex > Monoplex corrugatus. The sequence goes on from CM060307.1 coordinate 8,901,489, forward strand.
ACATTATGAAGGAGAGAACGAGTTTTGCAGTTGTTTCGACAGAGAGATACTTCCTGATCAGCCTTATACGATGGAGATGATAGTAGCAGGATCTGGCAGTTTGAGAAACAAAGTTGTTCATGGAGAGGGTAGAGTCAATGCAGACACCAAGGTTTTTAGCTGAATCAGAAATTGGGACTGATGTGTTACATAATGGGAGAGAAAGAGGAGGCAGCTGAGAAAGTTTCTGACGGGTGCCAATGAGGATAGCTTCTGTTTTGTCGTCATTAAGCTGAAGTCTATTGTGTGTCATCCAGTTCTTAATGTCCGAGTAACACTCAGTGGTGCGAGTCAACAGGCGCTGTATATTATCAGGTGAGTCACTGTCTTGAAGTTGGGTGTCATCAGCATAGAAGTGGTGTTTTATAGAATGGGAGTTGATGATGGTGGACAGGGGGGAGGTGTAAAGAGTGAAAAGAACAGGGCCAAGGACAGATCCTTGTGGAACACCACAGGTCAGGTATGCAGGTTGAGAGTAAGTGCCATTGATGAGAACGGTTTGTTTTCTGTTTGATAGGTATGAAGTGAACCAAGACAGAGCAATGTCAGAGATGCCAAAAGTATGATGAAGTCTAGAAAGGAGAATACCATGATCAATGGTATCAAAGGCTGCAGACAGATCAAGGAGTGTGAGGAGAGAGACTTTGCCAGTATCAGTTGCAAGGAGGAGATTGTTGAGAATGTGTAGTAGGGCAGTTTCAGTGCTATGGCACTGGCGGTAGGCTGACTGGAAAGGATTGAGGAGATTGTTGGCAGACAGGTGAGAGTTCAGCTGGTTGAGGACGACTTTTTCAAGGAGTTTTGACAAGAAAGAGAGATTAGAGATAGGCCGGTAATTTTTCAGTTCATTTGGATCTAAATTGTGTTTCTTGAGGAGAGGGTGAACAATAGCAGACTTGAAAGAATCAGGGACAGTTCCAGTTTGAAGAGAAGTGTTGATGATGTCAGTGATGAATGGGAGGAGAGTAGGGAGACAGTCGGCGTAGAGAGAACCTGGAAGAGGATCCAGTTCGCAGGTTTTGAACGACATGGATCTGATTGTGTTGAGAATTTCTTCTTGTGAGACTGGGTTAAAAGTAGTAAGAGGTGTGCCAGAGAAGGAAGGGTCAGGTGGGCATGGTTGACAGGGTGTCCTGTCAAGCCTGTCACGAAGAGTTTGTATTTTGGTGGTGAAATAGTTGGAGAATACAGATGGGAGTTCTTCATTTGTATGTTTTGTTGGGAGAGGTAAATCTTTTCGTGTGCCAAGGAGATGATTCATGGTTGTAAAGAGTTCTTTTGAAGAAGAGGCATTCAGGATTTTGGTTTGGAAATAGCTTGTTTTTGCTGATGCAATGAGGGTGGATACTTTTGTTTTAGAGGCTTGGAAAAGTTGCCTGTGTACAGTGAGTTTGGATTTGCGCCAGCGGCGCTCTGCTCTGCGGCGGGCACGTTTTGCACAGGCGATCTCATGAGTGAGCCAGGGGGTAGGGGGGCGGTCAGGTAAAGGACGGGTTGTGGCTGGAGCATGAGTGTCCAGAAGATGGTGGAGAGTAGTATAGAATTCATCGGCAAGGTTATGTGACTTTTCAGAAAGGAGACGGGAGGCATCAGATGAAAATGTGGAGAGGTCGATAGATTTGAGATTGCGTCGAGTCACTGTGCGCATGGTACGGGAAGGAGGAGAAATGTCGAGAGAACAGAGAATTGCAGAGTGGTCAGATGGAAGGGCTGAAGTTAGATGGGTAGAAAGAACTAAGCAGTTGTCAGTAGCGGAATTGTGGTGATCACGAGAAATGATCCAGTCAAGAATGTGACCTTTTTGATGGGTTGGTTCAGAAATGTGTTGAGTCATATTGTGATTGGACAGAGAGTTGATGATATGTCTTGTGTCATAACGGTGAGTGTTGTCATAGTGGACATTGATGTCACCTAGAATGATGAGATTTCCAGGTAAGAGACAGTAGTAATCAAGAAGTTGATCAAAGTCAGAGAGAAACATGGATGTGGTGAGCTTGTTGGCAGAGCTAGGTGGAGGTCGATAGACACAGGAGAAGGTGATGGGGTGAGGGGTGGATTGGAAGGATACTTCAACGTGCTCGAAAGAAGGATGGGAGAAAGGCAGAGACTGCGAGAAAGACAGGCGGGAATGGAGTGAGTCGTTGTAGAGGATGGCGATACCACCACCTCGGGATATTATGGCCACGTCATTCATGTTCACCAATATTATGGCCACATCATTCATGTTCACCAATATTATGGCCACATCATTCGTGTTCACCAATATTATGGCCACGTCATTCATGTTCACCAATATTATGGCCACGTCATTCATGTTCACCAATATTATGGCCACGTCATTCATGTTCACCAATATTATGGCCACATCATTCATGTTCACCAATATTATGGCCACATTATTCATGTTCACCAATATGTTCACATGCAGAATCGAGCAGGAAAAATTTCCATCAAAGACAGTCTATCTGTTGGACTCAAACATATAAGGATAGTGTATGTGTTTGACTCAAACATACTAGGATAGTGTTGGACTCAAATATACAAGGATAGTCTTTCTGTCAGACTCAAACACACACACACACACACAATACACACACACACACACGAACAAGAAGGAACCCAATATACAGCGAGGCTACAGCAGACGGTTAACCCATCAGTTACCATGGCAACATCATTAGTTGTTCACACAGATGACGGAAGACAGGGCTGTGGTGGGTCTGACACTGTCAGGACAAACACATTGTCTGTGAAAGTTGTCGTGTAGTTACCACCCTGAGCTGACAGTGTCCTGGGCTTGCCTGGGAATGACTGATTACTCAGCACTGTCAAGTAGTTTCAAACCAACAAGTAACTCTGTACCATCACCAGTCGCCGTAGTGTTAGTGGTTAGTGCAACGGACTACCGACTGGAAGGTTGTGGGTTCGAATCCCCATCAGTCCCTTCAAAAAATAATTGTGGGATTTTTCGCCTGTAACCGGCTCCTACCCAGAGTTGGGCGTGCTATGGGCTCATTGGGAAGACTGGGACCACACAGCCGAGTCTCATCCACTTCACGGATGAGTCACTGAGGGTGTTGCACAAATCATCTGACCAGCACCGCAGGTGTCTGTATCTCTTGGGCTCGGTTGACACTGGGATATATTATGATATTAAGCGTAGAGTACAGCCCTGTCATGCAGTCTCAATCCTAAATGGAACTCCATAGCATCATGATTATCACCCTCATCGACATCATCATCATCGCATTGTAAAAACTGTTCCAGCTCCTGCGGCGTTCAGGTAGCGTAGAAAATGGGACTTAGAAAAGAAAAAAGAGTGAGCACAAAGGTAACCTCCTAAGTGCACTGATTAAAAAAAAAAATTAAAAAAAAACAACTCTGTACCATCAGCATTATCCTCAATTCCTCACAAATCCTTTATTTATTTGTTCTATTCATTTATTGTTTTCTTTGAAGACAAGGTACACAGATACACACGTGATTTCAATGTAACCAAGAACGTTCCAACGATAGACCGATAAAATACTACATGTAGTATAACATAAAAAAAATCATAGACTAGGTAGGACCTCAGGACCTGGCCAGCTCATGGATTTATGAGTAGACTTAAGGCTTGTGCCGTGATCAGTCTGGATCTTCTCCATCACATGGTTCTGAACGAAACATTTTCAGGGCTCTCTCCTATGCCAGACACCACACACACACACACACACACACACACACACACACACACACACACACACACACACACTCTCTCTCTCTCTCTTTCTCTTTTTCTCTCTCTCACACACACACACACACGCGCGCGCGCGCGCGCGCGCACACACACACACACATATAGAACACAATGTTTCTGTGTTCACTGTTTGCTGTAATTGTGTCTGCTGTCAGAGCCTCTCTTGTTTCACACCACAGACACCTATGTTGACTGTCACACTGCTGTCACACCCTCTCTTGTTTCACACCACAGACACCTATGTTGACTGTCATACTGCTGTCAGACCCTCTCTTGTTTCACACCACAGACATCTATGTTGACTGTCACACTGCTGTCAGACCCTCTCTTGTTTCACACCACAGACATCTATGTTGACTGTCACACTGCTGTCAGACCCTCTCTTGTTTCACACCACAGACACCTATGTTGACTGTCACAGTGCTGTCAGACCCTCTCTTGTTTCACACCACAGACATCTATGTTGACTGTCACACTGCTGTCAGACCCTCTCTTGTTTCACACCACAGACACCTATGTTGACTGTCACAACTGCTGTCACACCCTCTCTTGTTTCACACCACAGACACCTATGTTGACTGTCACACTGCTGTCAGACCCTCTCTTGTTTCACACCACAGACACCTATGTTGACTGTCACACTGCTGTCAGACCCTCTCTTGTTTCACACCACAGACACCTATGTTGACTGTCACACTGCTGTCAGACTCTCTCTTGTTTCACACCACAGACACCTATGTTGACTGTCACACTGCTGTCACACCCTCTCTTGTTTCACACCACAGACACCTATGTTGACTGTCACACTGCTGTCAGACCCTCTCTTGTTTCACACCACAGACACCTATGTTGACTGTCACACTGCTGTCACACCCTCTCTTGTTTCACACCACAGACACCTATGTTGACTGTCACACTGCTGTCAGACCCTCTCTTGTTTCACACCACAGACACCTATGTTCAACGCAAAACAATCCGCCTATGAGTTTGTGCTGAGGTTTCTGTCATTTTGAGAGAGAGAGAGACAGATAGACAGACAGACAGACTGACAGACAGACAAACAGACAGACAGAGACAGAGGAGAGAGTGAGTGTGTGACTGTGTGTGTATGTGAGAGAGGGAGAGAGCGAGAGAGAGAGAGAGCGTGTGTGTGTGTGTGTGTGTGTGTGCGCGCGCGCGTGCGTGTGTGTGTGTGAGAGGGAGGGAGAGAGAGAGAAAGAGAGAGAAAGAGTGAGAGTGTGAGTGTGTGTGTGTATGTACGTGTGGGTATGTGTTTGTGTGCGTCTGTGTGTGCACGCACGCAACCAAAGAGATGCAGGACGGGGCATGTTCAATGACGCTGACTCAGAAGAAAACCAACCATCATTTATTACAACAGATGTGCCGTCAAATGGCTACAACCACAAAACTCAGGGTTTGACCACCCTAAGCTCTATCAGCTGTGCCAACAAGGATCCAACAACAATGGCGCTCAATTTACCATCACCAGTCACACGTACTGTCAAACCGAACAATCCTATGGGCGGACAATACACATATTATATACATACACACGTTGGACTACACACATACATATACACACCAAACACACACGACAAGACAAACAAGAGACCTGCACACGGAAGCCACACCACTGTAAATCCCAGTTTTAATCTTTCAATCGGTGTAAGTTATCATCATCATCATCATGTGCCCTGCTGCAATGGTGTTGGCGATCATGGTCCTCTATACGAATCCGTCCCTTGCCACTGCAAGCACATCTTCCACCCTCTCTGTCGTCAGCCACCCTGCAAGTCCGTCCAGTATTTTCTTCCTGGGGTCTTCCGCAGGTTATATTACTTAACACAACAGACTAAGGACTGGAAGCAGTGAGCTCAAACTCAGATCATTCCAAAAATGTCACAGTTGTATTTCATGACCCTGAATGACTCCTACTCAGGTTGAGTGTACAAACGGTTTAGATGAGCAGTAGTCAGTCCTGCCATGCAGTCTGAAACCTCATCAGCATCCTTTGAGATCCTCAAACACCATGTGAAAAACTGTCTCTTGTTCTTCTCAAAACACATGTGAACATTGTTTTTGTTCTGTGTCCTTCGTGTCCTGTTTTCGTGTCTTTTGTTCTGTGTCCTTCATGTCCTGTTTTCGTGTCTTTTGTTCTGTGTCCTTCATGTCCTGTTTTCGTGTCTTTTGTTCTGTGTCCTTCATGTCCTGTTTTCGTGTCTTTTGTTCTGTGTCCTTCATGTCCTGTTTTCGTGTCTTTTGTTCTGTGTCCTTCATGTCCTGTTTTCGTGTCTTTTGTTCTGTGTCCTTGTTTTCGTGTCTTTTGTTCTGTGTCCTTGTTTTCGTGTCTTTTGTTCTGTGTCCTTCATGTCCTGTTTTCATGATGACCTCTGTTTCTTCTGACACTTCTGCACTTGGGTAGTTCACACCAAGCTGTTTTGTGATGGCGGTTCACAGGGACTGTCGCTAGAGGGGTTTATGTGAATGGTAATCTAAGTATTTCAGATCTGATCAAACTCCTTGAACTCAAGTAAAATAACAGAGTAGCAAAGTTGGCTTTCCCCCTTCTGGTATCGAGACCAATCAATCTTGATCTGTGTAACAGTATGTTTGAAAAAGAGACACCATCATACCAACCTTGCGAACAAACAATAGTGCTGCTTACGGTCTACTCTCCCAGTCCTTTTCATCCTCATACAACAAAATTTCAAAAATGAACCCTTTTACTCCCGCACCCTGTCCACCAGCATCTTGCATTGTCAACCAAAAACCTAAAACCCTTTGACTCCCTCATCCTATCCACCAGCTTCCTGCAGGAAGTCAAAGAGTTAAGTTTTTGCAGTTGGTGGATAGGGTGCGGGAGTCAAAGGGATAAAACTCTTTAACCCTTGGTGTTGCAGAAAATTGGGCAAAAAAATGTTTTCAGCTTTCACTCGTACACTTTGTTCAACTGTATGCCAACAAAACCCAGACACGAACACTAGTTACTAAATTATAATAGGCCTACAGACGACGATTCTGTTCGCTGAAAACTTTACACTGTAAAAGAGGAAATAAAAAATAACAGACGTTAAAAGAGTGGCGGCCTATTTATCTGATCTCACAACCCTGCGGCCACAGCACATCAAAGTGGGAAAAAAAAAGCTGCCGATTACTTCTGAAGCAAGGTGTGTCCTAATGTTTTTAACAGTTTCCGCTGTCTGTACTTGCGGTTGTTCTCTCTGTTGGCTGCTTTCCTCTTGGCGTATAATTCTGGGTTCTGTCTGAGTCTTATCCACCTCTGTCTGTCATATTCTCTCTGGTCCCATACAGCACAGCCTGCAAAACACAAGTACAGTCTGGTGTTACGTCCCCTGATGATAGTCCCCCTTTCATCTTAAAACCAGCTATTTTTCATACGACTTTTCCCGGGACATTTTCATCGAGATGTCAGTTTGAATCAAGTCACAATCCCAGTTAGCACAAAGTCAGCAATACAAACAGGTTCTGCCCTGAACACTTAAGCAGACAGTAAGACAGTGACTGTGCAACGAGTTTCTTAAGGGATCAATCATGAGGTAACGCTCCATTAGCGTGAATGCTTCCCCTGACTTGTTTTTCTTCATGTTTTATCACACAGTTCAGTGTGAATGCTCTCACCCTTCACGTTTTATCATACAGTTCAGTCTGAATGCTCCACCCTTCACGTTTTATCACACAGTTCAGTGTGAATGCTCTCACCCTTCACGTTTTATCACACAGTTCAGTCTGAATGCTCCCACCCTTCACGTTTTATCATACAGTTCCCGTCTGAATGCTCCCACCCTTCACGTTTTATCACACAGTTCAGTCTGAATGCTCCCACCCTTCACGTTTTATCACACAGTTCAGTCTGAATGCTCCCACCCTTCACGTTTTATCATACAGTTCAGTCTGAATGCTCTCACCCTTCACGTTTTATCATACAGTTCAGTCTGAATGCTCCCACCCTTCACGTTTTATCACACAGTTCAGTGTGAATGCTCTCACCCTTCACGTTTTATCACACAGTTCAGTCGTGAATGCTCCCACCCTTTACGTTTTATCACACAGTTCAGTCTGAATGCTCTCACCCTTCACGTTTTATCACACAGTTCAGTCTGAATGCTCCCACCCTTCACGTTTTATCATAAAGTTCAGTGTGAATGCCCCACCCTTCACGTTTTATCACACAGTTCAGTCTGAATGCTCCCACCCTTCACGTTTTATCATACAGTTCAGTGTGAATGCTCCCACCCTTCACGTTTTATCATACAGTTCAGTGTGAATGCTCTCACCCTTCACGTTTTATCACACAGTTCAGTCGAATGCTCCACCCTTCACGTTTATCATACAGTTCAGTCTGAATACTCCCACCCTTCACGTTTTAATTACACATTCAGTCTGAATCCCCACCCTTCACGTTTTATCATACAGTTCAGTATGAATGCTCCCACCCTTCACGTTTTATCATACAGTTCAGTCTGAATACTCCCACCCTTCATGTTTTATCACACAGTTCAGTATGAATACTCCCACCCTTCACGTTTTATCATACAGTTCAGTATGAATGCTCCCACCCTTCACGTTTTATCATACAGTTCAGTCTGAATACTCCCACCCTTCACGTTTTATCATACAGTTCAGTATGAATGCTCCCACCCTTCACGTTTTATCATACAGTTCAGTGTGAATGCTCCCACCCTTCACGTTTTATCACACAATTCAGTCTGAATGCTCCCACCCTTCACGTTTTATCACACAGTTCAGTCTGAATGCTCCCACCCTTCACGTTTTATCATACAGTTCAGTCTGAATACTCCCACCCTTCACGTTTTATCATACAGTTCAGTATGAATGCTCCCACCCTTCACGTTTTATCATACAGTTCAGTGTGAATGCTCCCACCCTTCACGTTTTATCACACAGTTCAGTGTGAATGCTCTCACCCTTCACGTTTTATCACACAGTTCAGTCTGAATACTCCCACCCTTCACGTTTTATCATAAAGTTCAGTATGAATGCTCCCACCCTTCACGTTTTATCATACACGAGCCTTCTCTGTTTCTGGTCCACTCTCCTGGAACAAACTTCCTCTCTCAGTCCGTCAGCAACCTACTTTTGCCTCCTTCAAGTCCGCTCTCAAAACTCACCTTTTCTCCTCTGCATAAAATCCTAACTTCACTCAACCCCCCTCTGCAGCCTGTCTCCGCTCGGAGGGGAATCACTTTGTTTTAATATATAATTGTATATGATGTGCTCTCTGTGGTTTTCCATTGGTTTTATTCTTGCTTTTATTGCTTTTATTCTTTTCTCCCCATTTGTGGCCATGCATTGTGTGTGTGTGTGTGTGTGTGTGTGTGTGTGTGTGTGTGTGTGTGTGTGTGTGTGTGTGTGTGTGTGTGTGTGTGTGTGTGTGTGTGCGTGCGTGCGTGCGTGTGTGCGTGTGTGTCTTTTCGGCGCTTGGATTTGATTTTGTCGAGATTTGCGCTATATAAATATTGTAATTATTATGTATGCATGTGCGTACGTATGTATGTATGTATGTATGTATGTATGCATACGCTTAGATTTATGTATGTATGTATGTATGCATGTATACGCTCAGCTTAGATTTATGTATGTAAGTATGTAAGCATGTATGTATGCATGTATACGCTCATATGTATGTAGGTATGTAAGCATGTATACGCTCAGCGCTTAGATTTGATTTTATCAAGATTTTGCGCTATATAAATAAAATATATTATTATTATTATTATACAGTTCAGTGTGAATGCTCCCACCCTTCACGTTTTATCATACAGTTCAGTGTGAATGCTCCCACCCTTCACGTTTTATCACACAGTTCAGTCTGAATGCTCTCACCCTTCACGTTTTATCACACAGTTCAGTATGAATGCTCCCACCCTTCACGTTTTATCACACAGTTCAGTCTGAATGCTCTCACCCTTCACGTTTTATCACACAGTTCAGTCTGAATGCTCTCACCAACCTGACTCTCTCTTTGTCTTCAAGGCTTTTCCTAACACACAGCGGCAGCCAAACGATCTCAAACATCAACAGCATTTATTGTTAGTTGCTTTCATTTCACTTTCTTTTGACCTGCAGTAATTTATCCATGTTGCGTAGACAAAAGGCAATGAGTAGTATGAAGCAGGTACGAAGAAAATAAGTGACGACAGATTTCAGTTTGAAATGTTTCTTTTTATTGTAATAACATACGAATATTCATACAGATTCAAGAAACCGAATATGCTATTTCAGTTTAACAAAAATGTGAACTGTCCATTCACACACCTGCTGGGGTAATTAATTCAACTGGCGCAGGAACGTGGCAGGAAAAAGTTTACACAGAAAAAACAACAACATTCTAACCTTAAGGGGAACATAAAGTTCCCCCTGTTCCTCTCGTTTTCTAATTTGTATAAGTCACTTCTCAGCATGTGCCATTGTTATTTTTACTTTTGTGTGAATGTTTTTTTGTTTGTTTGTTGTTGTTTTTTGCTTGTCTATTTTGCTTGTTTGTTTTTACTGTGTTTACTGTTTGTTTTTGAAGTGTTGGTTATATGTTGAAAAGACAATGAGTAAGGCATGATGTAGGTTACTGACTGACGAATGTTTCTGACAGGCAAACTGAACTCCATCTGGTTGTAGTCAATCTGTCTGACCCACAACGTTTCTTGTCACTGGGTATTCAATTATGTCACTGACAAGGATTGGATTCCTCACTTCCATCTTTTTTCTGACTCTGTTAATCATGTGGTGTATGCATGTGAGAGAGAGAGAGAGAGAGAGAGAGAGAGAGAGAGAGTGAGTGAGACAGAGAGTGAATGAGACAGAGAGGGAGGGAGACAGAGGGAGGGAGGGAAACAGAGAAAAAGACAAAGGAAAGAAAGACAGGGAAAGACAGACGGGGGGGAAGAGAGAGAGATCACTGGCTCGTTATGTGGAGATGGAACTATCTTATCGGTGTGCGTGTGATAATGCATATAGGCAAATCTACGCTGTTATATTAGTGGTCTCTCTCGCATCATCACCCTTCCTCCCTCTCTCTCTCTCTCTCTCTCTCTCTCTCTCTCTCTCTCTCTCTCTTCTCTCTCATGCCTATGCAAGCATATGCACTTCAAAAGAAAGATGTCCGCGTCTAATGATTACAAAAAATATGTGCTTTGCAGCAGTTTTTCCATTCTCATTTTATTGCAGAGAAGTCACTCACAGGAAGGCAAAGAACAAAACCATTACAAGGAAATTCATCATCCTGTGAATCTTCAGTACATTCAAGTCTGCACGATTAGTCTTTCTCTGTCTTTCAAAGATGCTGGTTGGACTACAGACATTTTACATGGATTACTTGTACACTTCACACAAAATACCATTGACATGACATCAAAACAACTCATAATATTTGTTAATGTCAAGCTAACAAAGCTGTTTATGATTGACACAAAATTTGGCTGTCCATGCTTGGCAAATATCAAAATGAAAACTATACACACAGCTATTCATGGATTTGCCACTTTCCCTAAACATGTAAATTTCACTAAACATGTAAATTCTAACAGACTGGAGAATAAACAACCAATGACACTGAAGATCAAACAACTTAAAGTCATGCACACATCTGTATGAATCACAATATAAATATACACTTCGTGCTGGAGATCCTGTAACTTTTAACAAGACGATAAACATCTAAAGTGAAAATCTCGGAATGCACAGGATTTCTAGTTTGCGATAACAAGAAAAAGTGAATACTTTTAATACAAACATAAAAATACAGACCTGACAAACAAACAAACAAACAAACAAACAAACAACCGTAAGATTTCTTGAGGGCAACACACTGAAACAACTTGCTACAACTTTAGAAGATCGAAATTGTCATCTGTTCAAAAAGCTTATTTTTCACCTCCAAGGCATCATCTGGAGGGAAAAAAGTTTTAAATTCATGAAGTTAAACTTTGCACTTGGGGTTCCCGTGCTCGCATTGCGAACACATAAGGATTCTTCTATTTTTGGTAGGGCAGAGAAAAACTATCCAACACAATATATGGTTAGGGTTACTACAGTGACATATGAAGTATGGAGCTTAAAACTTTGATCTGATAGTATAATGATGATAATAATTATACTAATAACAATAATAATAATAAAACATTAATAATCATAATGAATATGATGACGATAATGATGATCATACTACTACTACTAAACAAAATAATAGTAGTAATCGAAACAATAATGCTACCAGTATTACTATTACTGTTGCTACTACTACTACTAATGATAATAATGATAATCATATCATAAGAACCGTAAGCACTTCGCAAAAGCATGAGAGACAAAGGTAAACAAAACAAAAGCATGAGAGACAAAGGTAAACAAAACAAAAGCATGAGAGACAAAGGTAAACAAAACAAAAGCATGAGAGACAAAGGTAAACAAAACAAAAGCATGAGAGACAAAGGTAAACAAAACAAAAGCATGAGAGACAAAGGTAAACAAAACAAAAGCAAATACATGACAACAGACAGCTGTAATAATACAAAGTGAAAGAACAAATAAAAAAGAATATCGACCGCAATCAAGCCGTTGTTACCTGTTTTCCTAAAACAGTAAGAACAGTTAACCCCAGCCACCAAGTGCAAAAACTTAACTCTTAGACTCACTCACCCTACTCACCAGCTTCCTGCAGTATGCTGGTGGACAAGGTGCACGAGTCAAAGGATTAAGTCAAAAGAAACCGTTGGAACTTACAACAAATGATGTATTCGATATGACAGAAAATTCACTAGAAAATGTTTCAAGCAGAAAAGACTTAATCTCCAGGAGAGGGATACTCAATTTCTTTATATCAAATGGCACTAAATCATATGGTAGATCTTCCACTTACAGAAATGTGTGTGTGTGCGTGTGCGTGTGCGTGTGTGTGCGTGTGCGTGTGCGTGTGCGTGTGCGTGTGCGTGTGTGTATAATGAGAACTGTAAACCGCATACAATTCAAATGTCCCTTTCTGGCGTTAGATCGTTGTAAAAACAGATGGCAAAGCGATCTGATTTTTGAGACAGAATACTGAATTCATTCTCTAATGATAAATGGCAATGTGTCAAGTTTTGTTAAACCCTATCCATTGTGGCATCATGACTGAATCAACAGAGTAGCCAAATGTGGAGAAAGGAATACAGAGGCTGCCAGACTATTGATAGTCGATCTTTTAATGAGAAATGAACAACGTAATTGAGGATGAAGCAAAAGTACAAGGTAACTTCTGAATATGTAATGTAAACTATCAAACTATAACCGTTTCAGTAAGTAAAACAATCAAACATATCTGCAATGAATCTATAACAGAAACCCCATCTTTCATTGTCAGAAAATACAATCCTATTATTTCCATCACTTGCAAAGGTAAATTAAGAAGATACTTTCTTTGTTTTTGCAAACTACACAGTATTCACTAAGCTGTTCTTTAGGTCGTTTTCTCCAACTTTTCTTCCCCAAATAAGTTAATGACTAAATTTGCCTAATCTTTGCTTCTTTTTTCGTTTGTGTGTTTGTTTGTTATGTTCAGCTGACCTTTTTCAACAGCGCTGTTTGATTTTCCCTCTGTATTTTTTGCTTTGTATTCACATTATGTGAAGACATTAAAAGATGAAAATGAAGTTTTTATGACTGATCACTTTAAACGAAAATACTTCATTAACTGCCTGTAGTTTATTCACAATCCAAACAGTGTAGAAATTAGTTTTGAAATAATCCAAAGCTGTTCAGTATAAAACCATTCCATAAGAAACGTACGCTTGTTTTAGTCACACCCGAAATCTGTACTTCATGAGTTTATGTTTACGGTCTACTTTTTCATTGCTACTTGCCACATTGTTGATGATTATCAGGTTATGCTTCCCAAAATATATTAAGTAGGGCCTACTTGTTGAATATTTTCAAATTATCAGTCCCAAAATCGATTGAGTGATCTTTCACGTTTTAACTCCTACTCCTTTTTCTTATACTGTGATCGTCATTTCAAACCCTGTTCATTGTTGAGATCGGAGACCATCTGACGAATCTTTTTCCTCATTCTGCTCTTCCTGTTGATCTCTCTCATGGTCATCTTCCATTTCTCATAGCGCTGAGGATTCTGCTTCAGCTTCAGCCAGGCCTCTTGTTTGTACTTTGAAGGTCGGGCTGAGTTCTTGCCACATTGCCCCACATATGCTGGGGGTCTGGTTAAGTCTTGGCTGTACTGCTGGCTGTACGAGTATGTAGGCAGCGTCAAAGGTCCTTCTAGCCAGTCTGAAAGATAACAATACAAGGCACTCAGCTTCTTCCACTCTCTTCACTCTGCCATCTGTAGAAGAAAATATACCAATGGCATTGCAATATACCCTTGCAGATTTTCATGCACAATTTATACATGAAAATATTTCCTATCACTGTCGACAGTAAGCTACAGACTTAACTTTCTCGTTTATCTATTGGCTCTCAAAATTTCAGATCTCCAAAGGCCAGCAACCCCTATTTGACATCCTTATATATATACAGGAGTTAACAGATTGCCTAACAAAGGCCACAGTATGCCACTTGAGCAAAATAAAGCAACAATGAAAAGGAGACATGCATGGCTCTGGAGAAACAACTGGGTTCTCTAGTATCTCACTAACTGAAGACCTGATTTCATGAAAAAAATATTGACCACTACCTTTAATAAACCCTACCATGTTGCTGAGAGAAAAGAAGTAAATCACCAGTAGGAGATACACAATAAATGCTAATGACATAAATAAATGCGTAAATAAATAGGCCTACATGAAAAAAAATTAGTTCACAAGTTCACATTGCTTATAGCCCAACCGACTACTAAGCCATATCAGGGCTAACACCAGGTCAAAAACAACCCCATTAAAATAAAAGACAACAGTTAAAAACCATGCTCACTGTTAACCTTGCAAGTGTAAAATGCAATTAGAAACAGCCGTAACATCATATCAGGTGAACTATGTTAATATAATTGTCCCTATTAATATCTACTGAACGCCCTGCTTGCTATTAATGAAAATATCCGCTGAGAATGGCGCGGGACAGAACAAGTTTCTGAATAAAGATCACTGCACACCATTAAAACTTCTCTGTACAAATTGTTCACAATCATCATCCTCCATCAGATTAGACAGACAGACACATAGATAGACAAATAGACAGATTGTGTACCGATAGATAGATGCGAGAGAGAGAGAGAGCAAGAGCGAGTGAAAGAGACAGACAGACAGACAGATAAGATAATTTCTTCTAATGAGGCTCACGTTTCTTAAAAATTGCTCACAATCATTGTTGTTAAGGAATGTCAGTGTGATGTACTGAAAAAGATATGCCTGTCCTTGTGCACGTAAAAATGTTTGTACCTGTTAGTTGTGTTCATGCATATGTATACCTGAAAAAAAGTAAAATGATGTACAACATTAAGCTTTTCTTGTGCCCGATTTCCAAATACGATAGCCTCGTAGTGTCCCAGCAGACATGAACAGATGGACATGAACAAAGTTGTCCATGTCTCTCTGGCCCCATAGACTGGCCAGTTCGGGGTTAGACACAGTGATACCAAACAGCTTTCCTCAACATTACCTGGTGACGGTTCCAACATTACCACCACCACTGTATCTTGTCACTCCGCTCTCCCCGCATTTCGTTCCCCTCTATCTTCATAATGTTACTGTGTGCATATCGCTAACATCAGGAAAGAGAGAATAATGTCTCCTCCCTCTCCACTCCCTCCCCCTCCCCATCCAATCTATTCTCTGTCTTAAGTAGTTGGTACGACTGAAATGGCAATGTTCAAACTAGTGACGGACCCGTCTTTTACAAGCCACAGAAAACTTCAAACTGTGCTGAGCCTTATTCGTTGTTGAATATGAATAATTTTAATAAATATGAACTACTTCATTCCAGAAGACCTACAGCATCAATTGGGCATGTTTTGACATGCAAGTTATGTAACTCTGTCACTGAGGACGATGTTCATCTTGTTTACAAGTGTCCTGCTCTTACTGACATAAGAAAAGAATTCATATAGACAGACAGACAGATAGATAGATAGATAGATAGATAGATAGATAGATAGATAGATAGATAGATAGATAGATAGACAGACAGATAGATAGACAGACAGATAGGTAGATAGGTAGATTGGTAGATAGACAGATACATAGAAAGACAGGTAGATTGGTAGATTTATATAGACAGACAGACAGATTGGCAGACAGATAGACAGACAGATACAGATAGATAGATAGATAGATAGATAGATAGATAGATAGATAGATGGATAGACAGGTACTTGGATAGACAGGTAGATATACACAGACAGACAGACAGACAGGTAGATAATAGATAGGCACTGGAATTTTCCTACATATATTAGCTTAACTCTACTTCTCTCAAAAGGAATAAAACAAGCAATAAAACATTGATGTTCTTGCATGAAACTCTTAAAATAATAAACATATTTCATAGACGTACATTCATATATTCTTTATCTATCACCTTTATACATTTTTTGTGACAAAACAGAACTGCTTTGATGCAGAGTGCCTAGGAGCTTGCAGCACATGTATATAGCTGTATTCTGATGTCTTAGTTTGTATATATGGCCTAACCAGTAAAACCATTTATATCAGAATGTGCCACATTACATCGTAAGTAATCCTGGGGTATTGCGGATACAGAAATTACTCCTGTTCTGGAACCACAAGAGCTGTCTAGTTTGTCTAGTATGACTGCCTATAAGGGGGATAAAGAACTGTCATAGATGCAAAAGCTCACTTCCTCTAATGTTTTGTATGAATGCATGTCCTTAAATAGGGAGCGATGTACTTGTACAAGCCCTAGCTTGCGTAAGACGTCCTGAGTTAATGTTCAACTTATCAGTGTAAACAAGGGTGATCAGGCTCAGGTGTCTTCTGACATTTTAAGACAAGCTTGTAATCATTCATGCTATATGTATCTCCACAATTACGCTGAGACGGGAATTAATGACATGGACGGACAGCAAGCCAGAGATAAATGTAATGAGACTGACAGATAAACAGAAAAGTATACATTCCACTAGCAATGAAACAATATCAAAACGTAATGCCACACTGCAATCGTGCTGATTTTTATTTTCCAGTCAGTATGATTTCGCTATGTAGACTTGGGAAAACAAAACAAAACAAACAAAAATAGTAGACGTCTCTGTAACAGACATCATTTTTCTCTTATTCAGCATCTACACGGTCAGGCCACATATGACGATGAACGTGGCCATGTTTTTACAGTTCCTGCTGGCTCCACTTGATAGCTGTGACATAGCTGCAATATATGTTCAGCTGTCTGGTCTGTCTGACCACGGGCCTCAGTAGCTCAGTTGGTTTGAGCGTCAGATTCACATGCTAATGGTTGTGGGTTCGAATCCCCGGGTGCGCTACATTAAAACTGGCCTTCTCACTGTCCTATCTTAATATCATTGTTGTTCTGGTGGTGTCAGTATAGGACTAGATAAGTCCCCCTTTCCCCACTTCCCTGGGACGGTTATCCCCGTCGGCCATATCACCTGGGGTGGGTGTCGACGTAAAAAATTAACCAAATCAATCTTTCTGACCACAGGGGGCAGGTTGGTGAAAGTATCAGTTTGAACATGTGGTTCTTCATACGGGCATCATGCGATTTGTGGCTGGTATGGAGTCTCATCAAGATCACTTGCTGCTCTGTGGACAGAAGATGGTAGTCGTCCCTTTCTGTCCATGGCTAAAGGAGTGTTCTAATGATCTAATGATGTTCCTGTTTTCACTGAAACTGACGCTGTTGCCATGTTGATTTTCATGGACTCCTCTTTTAGTTAAGATTATCTATAGTCTCTTTTCCTAGTATCCCATGGTGAGCAGTGATCCACTGAAGGATTACTTTTCTGGTTCTTCTGACTTGCTCGAATGTCTTGGTCTGATGGGGGAACCTGTCATTCTCCAGGACCTCCAGACAGGGCATCTGTGAGAGGACCACTCGACAGCATAAGTCATCTGTATTATGATTCATGGAGGCTGTCTGCACAATGCCTCTGTCTGTGCTCAGTAACTGGTGCAATGTTTGCACACAGGAATATTGGCTGTCGTGGTTTGGGTCCCTGGGAGGTTGATTAGGATACCAACCAGCATCCCTGATGGCCGCAGCGCTGGTGGTGGGTACATGCAGACAACATAATGATGATAACAATGACAATAGCAACGAACAGTATTTTGCTTCTCAACTGCCACAAGTTCCATGAAGAAATTTTGATGGAAAATACAATGACAAAACACGCACACACACACACACCCCCTCCCCCCTTCCAAAGTTTCTAGCTGATCCTGGTCTCTCTATCAAGTACTGCTGACACTGTGATTGTTACAATACGAAGTTCATCACTCTGAAGAAAATGGTGCTGTCAATAAACAAACAAAAAATTCAGGAACATATAAAGGTTTTTCATTTGAGCAACATGCACTTTACTCTCATGTGAGTAACATGCACATCAGCCTACAGCCTGAGCTGACGCATATATAATTACAATCTTGCCTTCTGTGTGCTTTGGCGTATATGAGATGGTATCACTAAGGTTCAAGATTACAAGAGAATGAAGAAATTCCGGTCACGAATCTTGCCCATTCTTTTCTGCCAGCAAATGAATACGTCACCAATTTTTAAAAAAAATGGAAAAAAAATAAATCAGAAAAACACCAAAATAGAATCAGAACGCGTATTTAATACAACAAGACAAGACAAATTTTCGGTCACTTTGTCAAGCGTGAATGTAAGATCACAAACAAACACCAAACATATTAGGAGAAAAAGACAGAAACTTCCCTGCTGCTTCGTCCAGTGGGAGAAGAGGATTATATGAAATTGCCATGTGTTTGTGAGTAGAGGTAAGAAGTGGGGAGAGGGGAGGCAAATACGATGTCAGAGGGGAAGTGAGATGAATTCTGCAATTTGAAAACTGGTCATGCCATATTAGTATTGTTTTGTCCGACAGGGGTCCAGGGCTATAACTATGAGAGAGGTAAGGCTGATGTAAATGGATCGTGCCGAGTGCAACGGATCCAGTCTGACCTTGGAATAGGAAGAAAAACATCCAAAACCAACAGTCAAGGGGCTCATGGGAAAACCGGAGTACCTGGACAAAAAAAACCCTTAGTCAGACACAGCTGGGCCTGCTTGTGAAACCGGATAAGACATGGAAAGGGGGACACAAAGTATCATAAATCATCATCGAAATAAAATATGCATGGACTTAAGGGCACATTAAAAGAAGAATCTGTGCATTAATTTATCCAAGCAGTACAAACATAAACTATGTGTGAAGGACAAGGAAGTTGATACTTATATATTCCAGCCAACACACACACACACACACACACACACACACACGCGCGCGCGCGCGCGCGCACACACACGCACGCACGCACACACCAAGGTAAAAGTACATGAACAAAGAGCCATGTCCGGATAAAAGTACATGAAGTCGCATTAAAACTGAATTCTGTTGAGGAATTCTTTATGGTTTGTCATTGAGACCATGTGGCTTGCGTGTTCCACGTTTATCTATGAGATGGGATTCTCTGTCTTTCCTGTCTATGGTGCTGTTATTGTATAAAAGCCACAGGCCTTTCACCCAGATGTCGTTGATTCAGTGGTCTGATCAGTTGAAATGATTTGAGATAGTTTTATCTCTTTGATGTCAGATATCAGCCAAGTGTTCTATGAAACGTGTATCGAGGGTAAGTCCAGTTTCACCTATATACAGCAGAAAACATTTACAGCAGCTGATCATGTAAACAATGTATTGATTTGACAGTTAAAATGTTTTCTAATTTTCGTACGAGATTTGGGGCCTCTGACTGTGGTGGCTGGGCACACGAAAGGGCATGTCCTGTATATAAGTTCGTTACACGGAGAGGTTCCTGGAGGTTGGCTGGCTGGTTTTCTGAGACTTGAACGTACCAGCAAGTCATGGAGACGTGTCTCTTTTGTAGACAATTAAAGGGAGCTGGTAAAAAATTTCAGCTACAGTAGGACTCGACTATAGAATGTCCCAGTTGGACAAGATAATCCTTTTCATGCAGTACATAGACGGGTGATAGACTAAACTGAGAACTGGACAATCCTCTGTGGCAGCTTTAGCTCAGAATGGAGGGCATTTGAACGAGAGACAGTTGACTTTTTTCCGGGCTTCATTGATGACACTGAGCAGAGGCATCATAGTCGCAAGAGCTGAGAGTAGGGAATGCTGTTTTTGGTGTTGGAAGTGTGGGATGATCGAAAGTCCAGATACGAATGTAAGTCTGTTGGTTTGTAGTGGACTGTAGTAACCAGTTTTTTCAGATTGAAGTGAAACTTCGATGTCCAGAAAACACACAGATGTGTTTGAAATTTCATATGTGAACTTGATGGATGGATGAAAAGTCTGAACGTAATGAATGAATTCAAAGAGTTGGTCATGATTGAGGGATGTCACACCAATGTTTAAAACCATCTGAGAAGGTCAGAGGAACAGGAAATCCCATCACTGTTGAGGTGATTGTGACATTTTGTGCATTCTTAATTTCCTCTTCTCAATAATGGCTGCTATTCTGCGCTTGTAGCGTTCTGGGTCTTCCTTCAAGCGCTGCCAGTACTGCTGATCATACTGTCGCTTTTGTTCTTTGATCTTGTGTCGTCTCCATGTCCCCTCCATCGAGTCTGCAAGAAAGAAACACCAGGTCTAGTATCTTCAACAAGTCACCCATTGCCTTTCTTCCAAACAATACTGTACTGATTTTCTTCCAAACCAAATGTTCTGATTTTACCTTTCTTATGGATTCTGCTGAACATGAAGTCCTTGTTGAAAACATGATACTTTTCATCTGACCCACACTATCTGAATCAATGCTTCTGGCATAGGCCTACTTTGAACAATAGGAATCATCTGGTGAACATGAAATGCTTTAAAATATTCTTCAGAGAATGTTTACAATACATTCTTTAAATCACTATGAACGGTCAATATTGCCTGAAAGTTTCACACAGCACCACTATACTTCACATGTACAAACAGTCTCGACCACTACTGGTTGCAGCAACGCGTAATTCTGTGAAAAGTTTCTGTTCACTGATAAGTTAATGATAAAGGCACCTTTACGTACAAGTTTTGGAAGAAATGTTGTTACTTATATAGGGCTACACACAACACATCTTTAGTCCCTTTATCTTCACTTTTGGCAATGAATCGACATGAGTTTGTGAAACTGCAGGATTCCTTCCATCTTAGTGTGAGAAACACAGTGAAGAAGAGTGCTTCCAAGCGGTCATAGGTGAGCTAATGTAAAAGTGTTGTTGGTTGGGCTGTAGTTTGGAGTCTGTTCACAAAGAAATTCATGGCACATGGATCATTCTATATGTGCTCCATCCATATCTGCCAGCTATTATCTAGCAGACTCCTTGAACCTGCACACAACCCTTTACACTGGCAAGTCTTGAAATGGGGAGGGGGGGGTGAAATAACCAAAGGAACACAAAGCTCACACCACCAGAATGATGGAAACATTAAGTTGGGCAATGCTGCACAACACTGAAACTATTTATAGTACACTTAAATACTTTCAACTTGTGTTGACATGTAAGTAGCCTTAATGCTATTAACAAACACAGAATTATTCTGTGGTATTCAGTTCAACTGTATAATCTCACCGACATGTGATGTAACTAACTGTGTATCCGAAAGATGGAACCTAGCATAGAGCAGCTCAGATGTTAGGCCTCCGCATAGCTCACACTTGCAGACATACTGACAAAAATATCAAATCGATTTGAAGTTGTGTATGGAGATACATGTGTGTCACATGGGATGGTTTGCAACTGGATTATTGGTTTCAAACGATGGAAAAACTGCCTGAAAAACAAGTACTGACGTGAATGTCCAACTGGACTTGTTGGTTCCAGCAAACCTTTTCGCAGGTTATGAGAGTAGTTGAACAGGATGTATGCATTTCAGCTCATGACATGAAGCTCATGTTCTTCCATACGGCACAGTTGGACGGATCCAGTGGTATAGTTTGGAGTTAAGAAAGTGGCTGCCAGATGGACACATTTTCTGACAGAACATCAGAAAAATGCAGAAGGTTCAGAGTTCTAAGTGACTGTTTAAGTCAGAGGACACCAAACAAATCATTGACGCGATCACAGATTATGAAAATTTATGTGGATCACTTTCTATGGCTCCCAAACCACTAGCTCAATCAAATGTAGGAGAGCATTAATGACATAGGACCACTTGCACTGAAACCTGGTTTTCAAAGCCAGAAAAGACCTTTCCCTAGTTTCTTCAACTCTATGCCTCTGTAACTGTATATTTTGCCTTAAGTCTACTCTTAATGGCAGATATTATGTAGAAGTGTTCTGTCCAAAGTTCTGCAGTCCATCCATTAGTTGTGTCCAAATGTTGGTGTCAGCACCATAAAGCTAAGGTCGCTGTGACCTATCTACAAGAGCAATCCATTCAAGTTCTCCCTCACCAACCCTACAGTCCTGACTTGGCCCCACGTGACTTCTGGTTGTTTCCCCTTCTGAAGCAAAACCTGTCTGACAAGAAGTTGTCAAAAATCCAGGACGTGAGAAAAGCGGTGAAATCACAGCTTGCTACTATGTCTCAATCAGACTGGTTATCAAAACGCCCTTTTGTCTAAAAGGGCTGAAACTCAGTGTGGAGAGAAAACGAGTATTTTGAAGGGCCTGAATGTTTTTGTTGTTGCTGTTGTTGTTGTTGTTTTTGTACTTAAACTTCCCATTTTTGTTTGGCAAAGTAAATGACAAGACTTTTGTTCTGAATCAGCCCTAATATAAGTGCTTTAGCTGTGTACTTCCATCATGGCTCACCGCCTCTACACTGTTAGTCATTAATGAAGTCTAACCATTCTATGCCACACACGTATTTATCGAGTGTTGTTCTTGTCCAAACAATCACCACTGATTTGCAATCCTGCTTAAGAAACCACAGAGAAAAACCGGCACAGCTGGGGAGTTCTGCATACTGCACGTTTGCCTTCAAATACAAGTTCAAGTATCCAACGTTCAACATCACTGTTTCTCTTCTGGCTTGCTCTCTGCAAGATTCTTCTGACGGGAGCGGAAGATCCTCATGCGCTGTTTGCTGATCTCTTTGAAACGTGCGTACCACTCTGGATCCTGCCTCATCCGTTGCCAACGCAGTCGACTCATCACTCTGTTTCGCTCTTTCCTGTTCCACTCCTTCTGGTAACTTGCCAGCTCTGAAAGACACCAGTCAGCAGTGTCAGCTTCAGCAACACCACAATACACCTAGCAGGCCAGCAAATAATGTATGCTGCTACTCTTCCTATGGGCTCACATTTTTCAGTGAGAATTTTCCACTTAAATGTTCTATCATTGGGGAATCATTTTCACTGTTTCCATTTCTCTATGTTCTGAATACAGTAAGCAAAATGAACATACCTGGGTTATTTCCATTCAAAGGTATACATAGCAATTCTAAAAGTGATAGCAAAAAACACAACAGTCAAGCCCTCCTGAATCCCTTTTTCATATACCCCCCCCCCCCCAACACACACACATCTCTCTTTGACATACTTTTCCAGAGAGAAACACATGAAGAGAGAGAGAAAAGAGAGAAAGAGAGAGAGAGAGACAGAGAGAGCGAGCGAGAGAATGTATGACTCTATGCGAGAGAGTGAGAGGCACAGAGTGTGTGTGTGTGTGTGTGTGTGTGTGTGTGTGTGTGTGTGTGTGCGCGCGCATGTGCGTGTGTGTGTGTTTATGTATGTGTGTTCGTATGCGTGCATGCCTGCGTGTGTGTGCTTGAGTGTGGGTGCTTACACGTGTATGCTTATTTCATAGGACAAAAAATAGAAAGTCATAACCGTACTTTAATCTTTTGTGTCAAGCTTTGCCAAAAAACAGAATTAACTGTATAATGTGTACCGCGCCATTTGCTGTTGTTGGTTTCCTTGCCGCACAGGCCGCTATTTCTTTGACAACGACAATTCAGTGACGAATATTTCGTTTGTGCAATCATGTTTGCAAGATTATTTCTGCATCTATTTCGAAAATGAAATATTAAAAACCTCTATTTTCTCAACTCCATGTTGCAGCACACAGACGATTCCCTTACACTAACATGCAAACACACTGCCATAGAAAAATCCACAATAACCATGGTATACATGCCACACGCCTGTGCAAAACCCTATACACTGGTCAGATCTTGAGGTGCTACCTAATGGGTTCCACTGTCTGTTGATTTGTCTTTTACGTTCATTTTCAGTCTTTCCGTGAGAGTCTACTTAACCCTTTGACTCCCGCACCCTGTCCACCAGCATCCTGCACTGCCACCCATGCTAGCAAAGCAAAAACGCAGGAAGCTAGTAGATAAAGCGACGGAGTCAAAGGGTTAAGTTTTTGCAGTAGGTGGATAGCGTGCGTAAGTAAATGGGTTAATTAGAGTCCCAACTCCCCGTCTCCACCTTGACAGCCATGACAACAGTGACGTACATCTATCGGTTCATTGGAACAGGACGCCGACATCGTAAGGGCAAGGAGCACTCCAAACCTTTCCATCAAATCGGACCAAACTCTTTATGTCTGAAAGGCAATCAACGTCTTTTTTTTTTTTTTAATTTCAAATAGTTATTTTTTGCCTGCTCCCCCTCTCTCTCTCTCTCTATCTGTCTCTCTCTCTCTGTCTCTCTCACGCACACAGCATGGCATGTACCCGCACAAAACTCGGACTTGAAAGAACTAATTTGTCGTGACTGTCAACACACATTTCAGCAATTTTGTTGTTGTAACCTTGAAACTGAAGCAAGGTCAGTATACTTCTATTACAGTTATTACACACACACACACACACACGTACACACACACACTAATATATATATATATATATAGAGAGAGAGAGAGATAGATAGATAGATACAGAGAGAGAGAGATAGAGAGATATAGATATATATCGGTCAAGAAAGTCCCCAGCCAAAAATCTGTGTTAAACTTATGTCGATGTAATTTTTTTTTTCTGTGCACATATTGCTCTCTCCTCTCTCTCTCTCTCTGTCCTCTCTCTCTCTCTCTCTCTCTCTGTCTCTCTCTCTCTCTCTCTCTCTCTCTCTCCTTCTCTTCTCTCTCCTCTCTCTCTCTCTTATTTCATATATAGAATAATCGTGTTAAAGCCTGATATATAAATCAAATCAAAGCAGGCACTCACCACTCATCAAAGCATTCACTCGTAAAGACAAGAACTCCAGGCTACAAAACACACACAGACCAGGTGGAGGAGGACACAAGGACAGTGGGCACATAGAGGGGGGAAAACAGCAAGTCTTCAAATTAAACCTGAAGGAAAACAAGAGTATGTGACTGTCGAACTGACAGGGGAAGCTCATTCCAGTTGTATGGACCAGGCACAGAAAGAGCTGCGACCCACTGTGGAACATTGGTAAGAGACCGGAACCATCTGGAAGAAAACATCGTAAGAGCACCAACTCTTGAAAGCTTTAAAAGACTAATAACATCCAAACAGTGAACCTGCTAAGCTGCGCACACCCCCACCCGTCGCGATAATGCCATAAATCTTGGCGACAGCGACGTATTTCACAGATACAGATTGGTATCAGAAACAGACAGAAACGAAAAAAGAGGTCTGGCATGGGTGTATATTCGGAGGTGGTCACGAAGATAAATAGGTGCGGTACCACATACACTTGTAGCATAATAATATACTGATTTTGTACGAAATTCTTTCGAGAAACAAGCAACCAATGGAAAAAGTGCAGCAAAGGATGATATGATCATGCATACCCACATATACGTACACACGTATACATGTATATACACAAACGTACACAAACACACATCCATGAACTTTCATGTTCTTTCCCACTGTTAGGTAAATACGTGCGTGAGTCAATGAGAGCGACAGAGGGGGGGGTGGGGGGGGGGGTGGGGGGGGGGGGGAGAGAGAAATAGAGAGGAGAGAGAGCAAGCGAGCGAACGTAGTCAGACAGACAACAGACAGACAGACAGACAGAGAGAGAGACAGACAGACAAGACAGACAGACAGACAGACAGACAGACAGACAGACAGACAGACAGACAGTATCTTCACAAAGACAAAACAACAATGGATTCTTAGCAATTTATTTCCTTCAATAACAAGATACAAATGGAGTAGAACTTTAAACATGTACACATACTTAAGAACAAACGAAATATAAATTCGAAAGAAACAAGTATTTCAATGGCAATTTTTTGTACGGTAGCATGAACAAACACAAAACATGTAATATGAAACAAAGTGTCACCAAACACAAGCTCAAACAAAAATACCTGCTGTTTTAGCAGGAATCATCAGTACCGCATCGTCTTATGCACTTTTGTCAATGAAGTATTCACCCCATACACATTATAAAATACTAAGAATAATTCTAAAATGGATGTATTGTGACCAAAATTTTCACGGTCTGGGGAAAACAAAAAGGCCAAATACTCTTTATTAGTGTCTAGTGGTATGTTTGTGTAGCAGTGATCTTTAACCCTTTTGACTCCTGCACCCTGTCTACCAGCATCCTACATTGTCAACCATGCTAGCAAAGCAAAACCTTAACCCTCTGACTCCTTCACTCTATCCACCAGCTTCCTACAGAAAGCTGGTGGATAGGGTGAGGGAGTCTAAAAGGTTAACTTTTTGCAGTTGGTAGATAGCGTTGCGAGTCGAAGGGTTAAAACATTCTTTCTGACAAACAGAACATGATCTATTGTAACAGTAAATAAACATCATTACAGATGACAGTAAACCAAACTGTACCCACAGCCATCAGAGAAACTAAACCTTAAATTGGCTTAATGTTCACTGCTGAAAAGGCATTTCTAAAAATCTGTAAATGAAGTATGTTAAACTAAAAATAGACGTCGTTAAGAATAGTTCACTAAATGACTGCTACCACTATCATTAAACGTAATGGGTACAGCAATCATGATAAATTGTGAACGTAATAATACTGGGAATTCTGCTGCACATTACCTGTGGAACTGTTCACGTTTCCAGAATTTTTAGAATTCAACATTTATTCCATTGAAATGCAAATAAACCTTTACAGTTAACATTTTTCCGAAATAATGTACTGCTCAGCATTTATCAAAAATGTAAAAACAGGTCGAATTATTTTATCTCATCATGCTTGTTGGAGGGACTGTACTCTAGAGTGACTGAGGGCAGAGAGGGTAGGAGATGTACTTACAGCAACAAGGGAGACTCGTATGGAGGACCATGATCGCCAACGCCATGCGGCAGGGCGCATAATTATGATGATCATGCTTGTGAAATCATTTATGTATAAACGTAAGACTGACAAATGTGTTCCCATTGTATCTACATTTAAATGACAGTTAAATATGATTCAATAAATGTAAGACTGACAAGTGTGTTCCAATTGTATCTACACTTAAATGACAGTTAAATATGATTCAAAACTAACAAGCGTGATGGGGGGAGGGGGGGTGGGGGGGGGGGGGTGGGGGGGGGGGAGGCTGATTGTCCAATTCTAATGCTGTGTACATGCCACTGTTTTCTCAAAATAAGAATGACTGACCACCATTCCATGTACATACTAATGTTGATGTTCACAATGAATCTCAAGAGTCAAATACTCTTATCAATGCCAACATTACTGTTTTCTATATACTTGATTTATACCACCATCTGTTACTACATTATTAATCTTTAAATCAAAATGAAATGATGTATATGTCAACAAAAAGTTGTGACTGTAGCTATGGTTTGCCATTATGCATCATGTTCTTTTTCTTAGGTGTATAAAAACAAGTCTGAAAGGTAAAAATTTACCAAAACAAAATGGCAACAATACACAGTCCGGCTGCCTGTTGACATGCCATCTTTTCAAGCTAGTAACTTCTGATTCTGCACTTCATTAACTCTTTGATTCCCACACCCTGCCTACCAGCATCCTGCACTGTCAACCACACAAGTAAAGCAAAAACTTAACCCTTTGACTTCCTCACCCTATACCCTGTAAGAAGCTGGTGGATAGGGTGAGCAAGTCAAAGAGTTAAGTTTTTGCAGTTGGTGGATAGGATGCGGGAGTCAAAGGGTTAATTTTAAAATCACATCCTCTTCTGGTTTTCCAAAAAAAGATTACAACACCCATACATGTCATGTACTGGAACTTAGTGGTTAAGATCCAAATATCCATGATTGTTAGTCTACACTGATGACCCCATTCAATCTTGCATCAGTTGACAGTTATCACCACATTCAATCTTGCATCAGTTGACAGTTATCACCACATTCAATCTTCCATCAGTTGACAGTTATCACCACATTCAATCTTGCCATCAGTTGACAGTTATCACCACATTCAATCTTCATCAGTTGACAGTTATCACCACATTCAATCTTCCATCAGTTGACAGTTATCACCACATCAATCTTCCATCAGTTGACAGTTATCACCACATTCAATCTTCCATCAGTTGACAGTTACACCCTTTCAATCTTCCATCAGTCAACAGTTATCACCCTTTCAATCTTCCATCAGTTGACAGTTATCACCTCTTATATCTTCCATCAGTTGACAGTTATCACCCCTTTATATCTTCCATCAGTCAACAGTTACCACCCTTTCAATCTTCCATCAGTCGACAGTTATCACCCTTTCATCTTCCATCAGTTTACAGTTATCACCCCTTTAATCTTCCATCAGTTGACAGTTATCACCCCTTTCAATCTTCCATTCCTGTGAGTTTAACCAAGACACCAGATGAAACAGAGGTCATCAACAAATTGCTGACTGGCTATTAGCGATATGTCTACTCATTGTCATCAAGTGCCCTGCCGCATGGCGTTGGCGATCTCAGCCCTCCATATGTATCTGTCCCTTGTTGCTGCGAGCACATCTTCCACCCTCTCTGACCTCAACCATCCTGCAAGTCCATCCAACATTTTCTCCCTCGGTCTACCTGGTGCTCTTTCCCTCCAGCTTTCATGTCGTGACTAGGTGCTCTAATTCCCCTTTCCTCATAAAATGGCCTTCAAATGTTGCCTGTCTTTTCCTACTACCAAACATAAAAACCAGATTTTATTGATTGGCCCTTCTCTGTTGTCTTGTCAAGTTTGGAAATAACTGGATCACTCAAGAGGGCTGGATCTACAGGTTATAAATATGGGCATCTTGAAGATTAGTCGTCATTTAGTCACTTTCTTTTCCATAAGAAGCATTTTAAATGCGAGATTCCTCACTATACACCAATGCAGCATACACCGACCTACTGCAGTCTACAAATTATCCTGAATACTTTTGTGAAGAAACCACTGTACATGCTGTGCTTTTCTCTGAGCTCTCAGCTTCCTCATGCCTTCCCTGGCCGACATTCTGCGCCGTTCATGAAGATGGGGATTACTTTTGACCTTTTGCCAGTACGACTTGTTCTTTTCTCTGTTCTTCAACCTCCACAGCACTGAAAAAGGAAAATAATTTACCAAGGTAATCATCGATATTTTAAGATAACTGCAGTAGTTATAATCAGTAAAATCTGACTGATACTCTGCAATATCATTAAACAAACTTGAAAATTTCTTGTCTGTTCGACCTCAAATAAACAGTTTTATCATCTCATGTTCAGTCTCCAACTGCATCCCTCTGGATGCAATTGATAATTTTTCTTGTGATAGCCTTTTCCAAACACTCAGTCTGGGCATTTGTTTGAGTTGTATTTTTATACCTCTGTGACAAGAGCTGGTATCAAGACAATCATCTGAAGTTTACCGGGGATGTGTGTGAATACATGGCTGTGAGAAGTAATTTGTATCACCATCACAGTAACATGCTGATCCTTTCACTGCCTCACTTTGTCAGTTCTGCAAAGAAGCTGATGGATTAGGTAAAGGAGAATAAGAGTTAGTCAACAGACCATGACTGCAATCAACTGGTCAAATGTTTAACTCTCCTGCTGACATTATAATGAAATATGATGCACAATTAGATGCATACATGTATGCTGATGTCAATCATCGTTTTAATGTCAGCTGTATAAGTCATGGTTAACTGCCTTTAAAGGCAATTGTATCAGATTTACACATATTTTTC
This sequence comes from Monoplex corrugatus, assembly GCA_030674185.1. Taxonomy (NCBI): domain Eukaryota; kingdom Metazoa; phylum Mollusca; class Gastropoda; order Littorinimorpha; family Ranellidae; genus Monoplex; species Monoplex corrugatus. The sequence goes on from CM060307.1 coordinate 8,931,441, forward strand.
CAAATGTAATTGTATCAAGTTTACACGCATTTTTCTTACAATGCAAATGTATCAAATTTACACATATGTATACAATGTATAAAAACAGCAGTATGCTAGAAAATAAGAAATTCTTCATACAGTGCTCAATAGCAGTTTCAGAAAATTATTTCCTACCACCTACTAGTCACCTCTCATCTGCTTAACACGATCATTATCAAAAACACTATCAGTGTGTATGTGTATGTGTGTGTGAATGTGTGTGTGTGTGTGTGTGTGTGTGTGTGTGTGTGTGTGTGTGTGTGTGTGTGTGTGTGTGTGTGTATGTGTGTGTGTGTGTGTGTGTGGTGTGTGTGTGTGTGTGTGTGTGCGCGTGTGTGCGTGTGCGTGTGTGTGTGTGTGTGTAATATACATCTGATAAAAGGACTATCCTAATATAATCAATAAAATAGTAAATAACAAAAGGGGGAATATTCCCATGGAAAAGATTTATAATAACTGGCACTATATTTTTACTTAATTCATGATACACAAACCGACACAGCGCTAAAAACATTAGAAAATTACAGTGATACTATCTGTAACATGTAACTCTCTCTCCAGCATAAAAAAAAGACATACCGAGACTTCTACGACAGGCCGGCCAGACCAAAGCACAAAGCACAAAGTACTGATACGTCATTTTTGAGTTCTAGTTCACCACTTTTAACAGTTCACAAACTGATGACCACAATCATTGTTGCTCCAAAACACTAGCTTGTTGTAGTACAAAATGAAGACATGTGTAACGCACGATTCAAGACTTTGTTATCAAAATCCTCAAAACCACAGACCGAGCAGCAGTTTTGGGTCCATCAAAGGACAAGTTGTTACTTGAATAGAACCAATCTTGAGCACCACGACAGCACAGGCATGGTTGGTTAAAAATGAAAGACAAACATAGGGCTATGCAGCAAAGCTAATAATAAAGGCATATTACCGCCTTCTCTGTCTAAATGTCTACCTACTGCACATGCAGCTGGTTAACTTACACTTTTTAATTGTCATTTTTTTCCCTGTCTGAAATGGTGGCGCCCAAATGGCGGCTATGACGATCTTTCGCTATCCCTATCCTTCCCAAACGATAAGTCCAGTGTGCAAGAAGAAGAAAAAAAGACAAAGAACAAAAACAAAAACAATAAAAAGAAACGACAGTAAATTAATAAAATATTTAATCTGAGTCTTCAAAGAAATTCTGATGCTCAAACAAAGCTATATCTAGTGATAAATTTCCTTTTATTTCTGAACTGAATCTGACAAAAAGGGATCTATTCTAAGTGACTGTGCTGAAATCACGGATCTTGTGCTGCTGCTTCTTGTAAGGCTGGTGAATCGGCGGTCTGAAGAGGACTCTTCTTATATATTCTTCGAAATCTCTCTGGATCCTGCTTCAGACGTTCGTAGTAACGTCGATTTTGTACACGTCGTTTCTCCTTCTCATATTTCTGCTTGTCATACAGTAGGGCTGGAAAATAAACAAAATAGTCTTCTCACAAGAAAGTATCAGCTTCAATGGCTGTAGTTTACACAATACATGCAAGTTTACCTACACCAACAATGTTAGTAGCGTACCAGTAATTGCTATGGCAAAACCGTACAGAGAGTGGTAAGAGATTAATCCTTCTCCTCCTTCTTGTGCAGGCTAGAGCTCCTACAAGCACTCCCTATCATAACATAAAAATCCATAAAATCTACCTAACTAGCAGAGGCAGCAGTTTCCTGCATTTATCACTGTTCTTTATCCAAACTTAAAGGCAGTCATACTCCATCTTTGGGGAGCTAAGGAGAGATTGTGGAAGAAATACAGGTGAATGATCCGGAGGGCAGAAATTGAAAATAAAGTCTTGCGAGGAAAATCGAGCGCGACAGGAAAAAGGAACCCCCTAACTAGCCTAAAGCAAACTACACAGCTCCTGTGGTTCCAAAACAGGAGAGGACCTTAATTTCTGCATCCACAGTTCCCTATGCAGGAAGCCAATAGAATAATGATAATAAAAAATGTGAAGACACGTGAGTGAGGAAAAGCGCACAACTAAAGAAACCAAAAGAAACCATGACATTATAATCTGGTGTGTTCTAATGTACGGTGCGATTTTCACGAGTTCCTTCACACTAACAGTTATCACAACTATTGTTCTTATTTGAAACAGCATTTGCTGTCTTCTTCAGCCACATCTGTTTTAATACACTGAAGCACTTGTGTAGCTTCTGTACAGTCGTTTTTCAGCGCTCTCTTTCTTTCTCGATATCTCCTCATCCGTTCCCTGGTGGAGAGTTTCTCACGTTCATATCGTTCTGGGTTGTTTTTCAGTCGCTGCCATGCTGTCTGTCGCTTCGTCAGGTGTAACGACAGTCCCAACCGCACTGCAAGTAACAAATGGCTGCTTTCAGTTATCAAGTCTACAAATGTTGAGTCCCATGTTAAAGCCAAGCTTAGTTCATTACAACATGCATAATGGTAACCACGGCTTTGGGTCTTGAGATCAATGCCAGCAACTACTTTCTTTTCCAAAGAATTTTTATTTCAGAATCTGCTTCTTTTGTTTGTTTGGGTTTTTTTTCAGTCACACATGATCTCATTGGTTATTAGTTTTCCTTTTGTTCCATGGCATGTAGCGGTCCTTCAAGACCCGAGCACAACGTTCTGGATCATTCCTCAGTCGCTGCCAGTAGCGTCTGTTTATTTCTCGTCTCCTAAGCTTTCTGTGCCATGCTGGAAAAAAAAAACAACCAAATTTGTCATCCTTTCAAAATGTAAAAGAAGACTGGAGTTCTGCTGATTAAAGTCAGTCAAGATAAAATAACATTTTACACTGGGCTTCTTTATATAATCTTTTATATCTGACCAACACAGTCACAGAATTTGTCAGATTTCCTTCCCGTTGTCAATGACTAGTGGCAAGCACAGCCAGTAAAAAAAAACTTGCTTTACTATCTAGACTACTATTCAAAGGTCGGAGGACAAAAAGCTGAGCTCAATAATATGCAAATAGCAGATAGTGGATTTTGCAGCAACGGACACTGCAGCACATGATGTATGGGTGGTTGTGAAACAAGACCATCATGACTCAATTAATTACTGAATTATTGTTGCTGTTCAGCTTAAATTTTGTTTTATGGACATATTTTCAGCATGTAACTCTTTCATTACATACATTGAGAAATGTGTGTTTCCCGTGCTTGTCAAATCACTCCCCTCATTACGTACTTGGTCTTTTAAGTCTAAATTCATGGTATCCCATCTATGAGCTCTATATTAGATTAATACTAAAGTGAAATCAAGCACGATAACGAAGCTTCAGATTTATGTTCAAAGAAACAGATTACAGCAATCTAAACATTGCAGCTCAAAATTCTTTGCACAAGTGTGTGCTTATTGCATTGTGAAAAGTCAAACCGTTACAACCATTACAAAGGATCCTTCCAAGGTTTCACTCTTCTTCTACACAACTTTTGTGGTATGAATTCATGAACAAATAGCTGTACTATCAAGATTTTAGCAAGTGATTGTGACTCAAAGACATCTATAAGCTGGCATTCCTACAGGTAACTTGGTTCATAACTGTCAATGATTCAGAACTGTTATTCATAAACAACCAAGAAAGTTTGGAACAACTGGGGTATCTGCAGACAAAAACATGGGCTATGCTAGGTTATACTCACTGAACACAGATAGTTCCTGATGGACTCTGTATGGCATTTATTGAGATCCACCATAATTGTATTGCAGAGAACCATAGTAGACAATTTCTGATTTCAACGATTCGATCATAAGCACACAGTATACCAATTTATCGCTATGCATACCAGTCATGGCTGAAGCTTACTTGATAAATCCAGTCAAACTGTTGAGAAATTACCAACTCATGCATAAACAGATCACATCATTAATCTAAAAAGTGAAATACTGGAGGGAGGGGGGGGGTACCGACACCTATCATATAATTTAACATGATCCGATGGGAATGATCCTCAGTGTATAAACCAGTCAGTCTTCATTTAATATTCGGTATGCACTTGCAGCTAAATCGCGCAGTTCCTATTCAGACTAGGGTTATTAACATTCAGCGACAAAGAGCAGAATTTTGCAAATCAATAAAATGGGCATGAAACATGCAGGGAGTCACAACAGCTACACCTGTGGGACAGGGTGAAAACAGCTTCTCTCTTTACTCATGAAATATGAACCCAGTCTACTAAAATATTCAACAATCCCAAGTAACAATAGCTTAAAATATGCTTTACAAAGGAGAGAAGACAGACTGTTAGTATGGCTTTTTTTCCAATCCATTTTTATTTTACAAAGCAATGCATGTATGTGTTTCAGATTTTCTGTTTTCAAAAAAAAGCTGGAGTTCACTGGTTGACCAAATAAAGACATGCTATCTGCATGTCATAATGTGTGTGTCAGGTCACTCTGTGTGCTTATAAAATGGATGCTTGCCACTATTTCTTACCCATTTAAATCTGAATTTTCTCATTTCAGAGTTACCACGTTTGTTTGCAAGGATTTCTCAATGGGTTAAACATAGACGGGATGCATGAACCACAAAGAACAGTCCTTTCCCACTTTAACTTACACAAATCATGTCACATTTATTCAATTTTAATCCCAACAACAGCGTGATAACACATTTTGACACTGTTTCAGCTCCAACAATAATAACAGTGTGATAAACTAAACGTTGGTTAGAAACAATGCACACATTTTCAAAGTCGGTTGAAAACATAGCACACATTCACAATTAAAGAACAAATCAAAACTCAGGTCAGTTCAATTGTTTATTGTTTTGAAAGTCTTTTAGAAACAGATGTTACAGACATAGCAAACATCACAAATCAAACACACTTTCCCCGCGCTCTGTGTGTGTGTGTGTGTGTGTGTGTGTGTGTGTGTGTGTGTGTGTGTGTGTGTGTGTGTGTGTGTGTGTGTATGTGTATGTGTGTGTGTGTGTATGTGTGTGTTGTGTGTTGTGTATGTGTGTGTGTGTGTGTGTGTGTGTGTGTGTGTGTGTGTGTGTGTGTGTGTGTGTGTGTGTGTGTGCGTGCGTGCGTGCATGTGTGTATGCGTGCGTGCATGTACGTGCATGCACGCGTGTGTGTGCGTGCATGTGTTCAAGAGGATGAGAGGGGACAGAGACAAAATGAGACAGAAATGGTGGGTGGACAGCAAGCAGTGGGTTGAGTCCCTCACCCTACCCACCAGCATCCTGCATTGTCAACCGTGAGAGCAAAATAAAATCCCTTTCGCTCCCTCACCCTATTCACCACCTTCCTGCATAACTTTTTCACTCCCTCACCCCCTGGAAAAGGCCGACTTCCAATTCAGCGGCAGGGCGACCATCCCCAACCCAGGAGGGTCACAGGTGGCAGATAGTGAAGCCCTTCAGATATGGAGGGTGGCTGTGAATGAGCTAGCTTGCTAGCAAATAAGCAGTCCCGGACCAAACTGGCGGTGTTCCTATCAGGACAGGGTGGGGTAGCAGGTGGCGCTGCTATCCTTAAGAAAATGCCCCAGGTGACCTATGATGGGTTCATCAGCGGGTAAGGGCCGCTGTAAGCCCTAGCTACAGGGTGGGATCCCCAGAGAAACAATCCCCCCTGTGCTCCCAGGGCAGGACGTACAGGCCAGAAGCTAAGGGCGGGGCAACCCCTACAGAAAACCTCGAAGGCTGAAGACAGAGGTACCGGGCCTGCGTGCGCCTTCTAACAAACCACGGTACCATGCACTTATTGCATAATGGCTACACACTCATCGAGTTCAGACGAGATATCACCCGGACTCAGCTGATTGTGTAGCAGCGTATGCCAAGAAGAAGACTCCCTCACTCTATCCACCAGCTTCCTGCAGGAAGCTGATTGATATGGTGAGGACGTGAAAGGGACAAGTTACTTTGCTGCTTATGAATAGGCTGGGGGAGTGAAAGGGTTAAACTGGTAACACCAAAAGTTTTTAAATGGAAATGTGATCAGTATCACCCTTTAACTCCCTCAGCCTACCTACTAGCATCCTGCTTTGTCAACCATGACAAAAAAGCAAAAATTAACCCTTTGACTCCCTCACCCTATCCATCGGCTTCCCGCAGGAAAGTGGTGGACAGGCTGAGGAATCAAAGGGTTGAATTACTGCTGGTGGTGGACAGGGTGCTGGAGTCAAAGGGGCAGTGTCAGTGACATGCCAAATATCGTATGACCTGTAACTAACACATTTATTTAGTCCGACAGTATGATGGCATTACACAATGACCGAGAGAATCCAGCGACACCCATATTCCGTCACAGTTTTTAAAACAAAACTCATCCCTCACCTCATGACAGGATATGTGTGGGCATGTGGTGTGTGTGTGGTGTGTGTGTGTCGTTTGCCCATTACACTTCTTCAAACACTTGAAACATACAGCTTTATTTTTATTTGTCCTTGCCCTACAAGAATATAATACAAGTTTCACAAAAACATCTCCATACCATGGGCTCTTGTGAACAAAATACTACAGGAATGTCCTGCAGTAAAAGTTCATCAAATGTTTCAATAAACAGGTTGTGTGTGAGGAAGATGCAACATAATATAACTTGTTCAATCACTGACACACAAGATAACAAACCTGACATTCTATACAATGAAAATAAATTAACACAATACATCACAAAATCAGTATATGGGTCATTCTACAATGCTGGTCACTCTGAGGGGTCACTCATTTTGATGAATAAATTATACATGAAAAACACGATTTTCTGCTGTTGTGTTTGGGTGTGTGCGTGGAGTATAGTTTAAAAAACATATTATGAGAAATTGTAAAAAAAAAAAATGTATAAAAATTTTGCAGACTAAAATGCCATGTGTCACGCAAAAATAGCAGCCAAAAACGGGAAAATCAACCCTGTTACTGTTGAGCCCCTACAAATTTTTAAAAGATTTCATTAAAGTTGCTTGTATGGGTCTGAACACATTGATAACACATAATACTTCACCTTGTCATGCATAAAACACACTGACAACGATTTATTTTGTTGCACAAGACAACAGTTAAACCCTAAATTTTCGACAACATTGGCGTCACGTCACGCCTGTCAGGAGCGTTCAATACGGCTCGACTCACGCACAAAGTCCATTTTGACTTGGTAGTTGTCATAGTCTGATTCAATTCATTGTTGCAATTAACGTTTGCCATAAAAAGTTATAGAAATACCAATAAAACAAACGCAATGCTTGCTTAAATTCCATGTGTCACACGTGTCACGAGCATAACGAACGATGTTTTCCTCTCGAGTCCATTCAATCAAACCATCCGGGAGACCGAAACACCTCAAATATTTTGGCTTCATTGTTAGAAAAATAGACCTGAGCCTGAAAGAACCCGGATGTTCTTGTGTGTTACTTCCCCTAGGCTTCATTTTGTAAACATTGAAGAGATCGGACACAGGTCACGAGCGTTCATAGTACACCAAATCAAGAAAATTCCTTGCCTTTGAGGGGCCATCGGATGTTGAGGTGAGTAAATGTCATAATGATAAAACATTCATCTCTTTATCATAAAATATCATTTAATCAATCGATTTCTGCTGTTTTGTTAGTAAATTTATCGTTTAAACAGACTTAGTGGTTCTGTGACTTCCGACGAGCATGCCAATATTTTTGTTGATCTTTGATTATTATCGATTAATTAAACTGTTTAAGCCTACTACATTTAAAAAATTATATTACAGACATGCCTTTAAACAGTCACAAAACTTACACAGAAAATTAAACTGAACATTCACTGATTCAGTCATTCTAGGCAAAATAAAAGCACACAATAAGGACTTGTGTGCTTTGTTTCAGGTCTACCAGCAGGATGGTGAAACAGAAGTGGAAGTGGATTTCCTCAGGTTCAAAGGCAGCAGCTACACTTGGCCACAAGTTCAGGATGTGGCCTGGATCCTGAAGTCTCAGATCACCAGACTGATGGACAATCCCGAAATATCGGACCGTGGCCACTATAGATTCTAATGATTGTCCATGAAAACATCAGCTGTGATCAGCAGAGTGTGACTTCAATAAAGATCTGACCTGATATTGGTTGTTCAGTCTGTAATTTAAAAATTCCATTTCACGCGTGTCATGTCACAAGCGTTACCCATCTAAAAACTTTGTTCATTAACTTTGAAAATCTGAGTTCATTTTACTTATTAATTATCACTGAGTTTCTTTCCCTTTAAGTGATGTATAAAACACAATTGTTCTACATTATCAAATATTTGTTGAAATGCAACAAATAAATTTACTCAAGGTGTAACGCTTGTGACGTGTGTCACATTTTATTAGCCACACATTAATAAAGTGCCTCATGAAATCGTGTCACAGCCATATATTATCAATTCCTAAGTGCAATAGATACTACACACAAAAAATCAATTGCTACTGTCATTTTTTTTTACTCTGTATAAAGCACTTTGAGTCACAGTGTCACAAGCATAACAAACACACACATCCCTTCATTATCCCTACACACCATGGACGCGACTCGTTTGTGTATCTTTTTTCCAAGTATGTGTGAAGATAAAAATGTTTTGCATTGTTAAGCAACCATTTTAAATGGTATATGACCATTTTTTTTTTTTTGCATGCAATTCACTTTGAGTGACCAGCACTGCAGCATGTGTGTGTGTGTGTGTGTGTGTGTGTGTGTCACTGTGGTGTGTGTGTTGTGTGTGTGTGTGTGTGTGTGTGTGTGTGTGTGTGTGTGTGTGGTGTGTGTGTGTGTGTGTGTGTGGTGTGTGTGCGCGCGCATGTGCATGTGTGTGTGAGAGTGTGTAAATTAGTGTGAGTTGGAGTGAGTGTGTGTGTGTGTGTGTGTGTGTGTGTGTGTGTTTGTGTGTGTGTGTGTGTGTGTGTGTGTGTGTGTGTGTGTGTGTGTGTGTGTGTGTGTGTGTGTGTGTGTATGTGTCCATCCATCCGTGCATGTCTCTGTATGTGTGTGTATGTATGTGCGTATGTGTCCGTTTACGTCGACTGTGCACATGAAACATCCACTTATCAAAACTTTCATTTGACTGTCGTCATGGAATATGCTCAGACTCAGTGCTTCCTTTGAGTAAACTAACAGGAAATCATACAACTCTTATTTCTCTTTTTAATGTGAGAGAGAGAGAAAGAGGGAGACAGACAACAGAGAGGGAAACGGACAGACAGACAGACAGACACAGACAGATGAACAGACAGACACAGACAGGCAGAGTGAAAACCAAACATAGGTTTAAGTTTCATATTTCTTTTGATGCATTTGTGTCTGTAGGAGTGTCATAGATGATAGGGGAGAGAACTGACACTGGAAGATGTAAGTCCATTTACTTCATTGCAACGTAAACCTTGTTAAAGTAGATGGAAAGATGTGCATATTTTGCAGATTCCATTGTATAAATGACAGTGACACAAGTACTCATTCTCTATGTATCCTGAGAATTCAAGCGCAAGTTACTCCTCAGTCTCTGCTGGTTTTCTTTTCTCCTTCTCCACTCCATGGCTTTGCGCATGTTGTACAAGCGACGTCTTTCTGGGTCCTGTCTCAGACGCCTCCAGTATAGGCGACTGTTGAGCCTGTGTTTCTCTGCTGTAGTCAGTTTAGCCGTGACACCACCTACACCCAAAGCTGAAGAGGACAAGTTGCTCCTTTGATGTGCCAATGCTGAAGCTGTGGTTATGTAGTTGCTGATTCGACAAGCCACTCCCCAGCTTTCTTCCAAGACTGGAAAGAAAGAAAGTCTCTGCTTTCATTTTCCATAAACATGCAAGATGCAGAACTATTTTGCTGTACAACAAATACCTGACAGTTCCTTATCAAGGTTCCTACTTGTGTTTATATTTTTCCTACAACTATTTCCTGTAACCGAAGAGTTCTATTTTCAAGATCAGCCCACTCATGACACATTTTAACGCTGATTTAGTGATTAGTATGCACTGTCCTCTTTATTCCTAGGATTGAGTTGACAAAGGGAGAAGTTTCAGAAAGTGATGTGCTGACTGCCACTCTTACCCCAATCAATTCCTACCCCCTTAAAAAAAAAGTCCCTATCCTGTGCCTTGTTTACTTAACTTAAACAAAATAAAAAAACAAAAAACAATGATGCATTTGAAGTCAAAAATAGTAATAGAAATCAAATCCTTGACTGAATTAATGTGAATGTGCAAGTCCTTTGTTTTGTTGTTTTTGAGAGTGACTAACATTAGTCACTTTTTCATATCTAATTTCTTGAAGTTTTCAAAATTCCTATGACTGAAAAGTTTTATTAAGAAAATCCTACTGTGCCAATCAATAAATTACAAAAAGGTGTCTCTTTCATAATGAACTGTGCAGCTGGTGTGTGCAGTATTTTGACGATGTAGTAAGACAGAACAAGCCTGCTGTCTGGAGAAAAAAAAACATCACTGAGAGCTAAATCAGTTTAATCAGAAAAACATACACATTAGGCACGATGCTCTCTCTGTGAACTGTGTTCTTTCATGTCTAGGAAAATCCACGGTCACACAAAGATGCCAAATGAAGGATTTCTATTAATAAATTTCCATCATCCACAAAAATCCTTAACTACGAGTGCATAGTACTCCCCACTTGCAGTGTCAAGATCCCTTGTTTAAGTCAATAAGAATGGGTTCTAACCATATACGCGCTTGGGAACACATGATCCCTTTATTAACCTCTCACAGTCGTAGATGGAGGGCAACTTACATGTTATTTCTATACACCAGTCATCAGGCGTGTTCTGTGTGTACTTTTTCCCTTTTTAATTCATTCTCAAATTCTGTGTGTACTTTTCCCCTTTTTAATTCACTCTCAAATTTGTGACAATCTTTCTGTTCGTTTTCTCCAGTAGTTTCTCATCATTCTTTTCTTGGCCTTCAAAAGGTAGGTCTGGTATCTTTCTGGGTCTTGCTTGATGCGCTCCCGATACAGACGGCCTTTTTCTGCACTCCTTGAACGCTTTTCACACATCTGGGCATATGTGGCACAAGGTCCCCCTCCATAGCCAACGTGGAGCATTTCCGAGCTGCCACCACCAGTCCATGGTTCTGGAAGACACAGGCAATACTTTATCTGTTGAGGCTTTACCACTTTGGTAATCATCCATTTCCTTAAGCGTAATTCCACTGTGCTTCAACCACTACTTTGTATGTTTGAGGAATTCATTTCATTACTACAGACATTTTCCATTACTACTATTAAAGAATGATATTACTGTGTTTTTAACAACATTTGGAATAATAGTTTGTATAATCCCACATCAAAGTAAACCATCAAGCCATGCATTTTCTCTTTTCTGCAACATCTAATGAATTTCATATGCTTGTCACTGCGAAAATTAACTGGTACTTAAAATAGTAATTAAAGTCAAGATTATCTGACAGGCCAAAATTCAACTCATAATTTGTTAATATCTATCATAAACTTTTGTTAAAATCTATCATAATCATAAATCTTTTTCTACAGTGCTATTCTTCAAACTACTTGAAGTCACTACACACTAAACATAATCTGACTTTTTAGTGGCGCATGCATGCAGAAGTCAATGTGTTAGGCATGCCAACCACAATCTGCTATGTTGTTACACTGTCTGCATCTCTGGTATGATTGCATGCTGAGTGTTTTTACCTTTCCATAAGCTGGCCACTGCCATTTGATCACCTGCATGTGTATACACATGAAAAGTGTCTGCACTGGTAATCCTACACACGAATGAGACAGACATAGAGAAAGACAGCTTCAAAAAGAAGTGGTGAAGGCATCTTTTCTGATGGTTTCTTGCAGGAGCGTGCTTATTTACCCGTGCATGCACACGCGCACACACTCTCTCTCTCTCTCTCTCTAACACACGCGCGCACACACACACACACACACACACACACACACAGAGGGATAATGTATTAACTACAATTAACTGGGGATCCATCCATATCAATCAAAGTAATTGTCAGTGTTCAAGCAAACAGAAACACGCTAAAATGGAATGAGAACATGCATTTATTTAAATTAACAAACTTCAGCCAGTTTGGGAATTCATCATTTTAAACAGAGACTTAACCCTTTGACTCCTGCTCACTATCCATCAACCTGCACACTATCCACCAACAGCAAAAAAGGAATCCTGTGATTCCATCACCCTATCCACAAGCTTCCTGATGGAGTACAATATCACCATCTGCTGTAGTTAAAGTGGCCGTTGTTTGGAGTTTAGCCTGCTTGCAAAACTGCCTGTTCTTGCCCACAATACACCTGTCCACTTTTTTGCAACTGTACTCGAGATCAATCATCATCCACTATCATGCACTATTGTTTCACCGAAGTCACATATGCATGGGTCTCCATGCAATATATGTAAGTAATACATATTAAGCACCTTTTTAAAAATTCACCATGAAAAATACTTGAGGATTCTGCTGTCATCTGTCAAACTAGCCCCAAAACTCCCTCGAAGTCCCTTGGAAGAAAATGGCAGACAAGCATGTGGCAGCGCATCACCAAGAGGACAGAAGGCCCAGGAAACCTGCAGTAAGCAATCCTGGCTTCCTCAAAATCACCTGTGCACTAAGGAGCATGGTTTATGTCATACGCTCCACTTACAGTTAAGAAGCCTTATCTGATCAGCGCTATGAACCATGAACAATCTGCTTTCAAGTACCCCCTGTGACTAGTACATGGTTTTGTGTTGTCTTGTGCAACAAGTTTTATTTTCACCATAATAAGTGCTTTACTAGCCATAAGTCATTAAAGTGCTGTATGTGCATTTCAATTATGCTATTTAATATGTATGGATTGTTAAAAATCATGACTTGAAAACATGTACTTTTTTACACTAATATCATAAATACCGCTTTTATCACATTATGGTAACAGTTGTTTTACATAAAATAAAATCCACAGAACTGTTGATTTTTCTTGCACATAAGTACCTTTATAAAGTTACGTTTATTTCCCACCATCACTCAATCACACACAATCAGCACCGACACTGTAGACATGACCATGCCAAACGTGGATGAGTCTAAACTAATATCAAAAAAGTCACACATCAACACCAAAAATCTGTTTCAGCTGTTCAAGTCTCTTGCGTCTTTTTCTCATGCAATCCTTCAGCTTGTACTCATAGTACTTCCTTGGATCCTGCCGGATTCGCTGTCGGTATCTGCGAGCTGCTTCTGCATCTGATTGTTTTTTTCTAATCTCTGGATCTAGCCCCAATGCCTCTGCAAGAGACAAGCCAGTATGGAGTAAGTAGTCAATTTGGAAGAAATACATTGAAAAACACTTCTTTTTTTTTTTTGATGATCAAGTGTACATCTTTATTCTGAGTAAGTTTAGTTGTTACCATGGCTCTGTCTCTCGGAGTGTATGAGTGTGTGTGCGTGTGTTTGTATGTGTGTGTGTGGTGTGTGTTGTGTGTGTGTGTGTGTGTGTGTGTGTGTGTGTGTGTGTGTGTGTGTGTGTGTGTGTGTGTGTGTGTGTGTGTGTCCATGTATGAGAGAGAAAGTGTGCATGTCCGTGAATGAGAGAGAGAGAGAGAGAGAGAGAGAGAGAGAGAAGTGAGAGAGAGAGAGAGCATACGATGGAACACAAGGTGATTATTGAATGAACAACTTGTTATCTTTATGAGCAAGAGGTAAACATACTTTTTGTGGACAAGAGCTCTTCCCTTACAAGTGCTCCCCTTACAAATTAAACAGGACACAGAAATATTCATGTAGACACAAACACATGAGGACTAGGAAAAGCGGTGGGGCGGAAGAACCTCTAGCAACAATACAGGGCTTGTCATTCTTGGGAAAAACTTTTCAAGAACATATGTTTTTCACACTGAAAGAGTGTGCATGCATGTGTGTGGACAGCAAAAATGCAAGAGAGAGATTCCTATTAGTTTTGCATTTCTTATCATTAATTTTACTTCAGTAACCTGAGCCCAGGAGTCTCATCTCAAAGTCTTCTGTTTCTCCAATAATTTCTTGTGTTTCTTTTCTTAGCCTGTAAAAGATAGTTGCGATATCTTTCTGGGTCTTGTTTGATGCGTTCCCGATACAGACGGCATTTTTCTGCATTCCTTGAACGATCTGCGAAAGGCTGGGCAAATGTGGCAGGTGACCTCCACGCAGGGTCAATGTGCTGCGATTCTGACCTGCCATCCCCCATCCATGGTTCTGGAAGACACAGGCAATACTTTATCGGTTGGGGCTCCACTGTTTCACTAATCATCCACTTTCCTCATTCATTTCTCACTTTTTATTCTAGACTTTTAAGTTTACTGGAAGTTTTCAGAGGTTTTTTTTATATATAAATGTCAAGTTCTGTTGTATAATCTAAAGAATAAAATACATACTGTAATTTAAACATTGTGTTTTTCTATTTCCTAACTCTACAATTTATTACAATTCTATTCTGCAAAACATATGATAATGAGAGAGAGATTTCGAGTTCCATTATGAACATACACACTTTCACAAGTACATTTATATCTCAATCTCTCTCTCTCTCTCTCTCTCTCTCTCACACACACACACACACACACACACACACACACACACACACACACACACACACACACACACACCAAATAACACTTTCGCAAGCACATTCCTGTCAGGCATCGAGTAAAACTGTCATAAATACTTTATATATCCACACACCAAGTAACTCTTTCAAAAGTAGGCCTACCTTCATATCACAGATCAACTAACACATTTACAAGTACGTTTATATCATAAACCAAGTAAACAGTCCAGGGCTTAAAACAGGAGGAGGGAAAAAACCACTGAAACTAGGGGGGTTTGGGGGAAATCAGGGGCCATAACTTGCGCGCCGTTGGTATGAACGCTTGCAAGCCGATCACGGATGCCTTGCTCCTTTCGGTTTTTTTGTTTTTTGTTTGTTTGTTGTTGTTTTTTTTGACAAACCGAAATCGCGGAATTCCGCCCAGACGCGGAATGTTTTAAGCCCTGTAAACTTTCACAGTAAGTTCGTATCACTCAAAGGAACTGCAAGACAGAAAGAGATGGGAGAGAGACACAAAAGCCCTGTTCTAGGAGACATGAGACCTGTGTGTGTGTGTGTGTGTGTGTGTGTGTGTGTGTGTGTGTGTGGTGTGTGTGTGTGTGATGTGTGTGTGTGTGTGTGTGTGTGTGTGTGTGTGTGTGTTTTGTTGGTGTATTGTGGCCTGCAGTCACGAGTGAGAGAGGGAAAGTGAGCGAGCGAGAGAGACAGACAGACAGAGATAGAGAGAGGGGGAGAGAGATGCTGACAGAGTAGGAGATACAGAAACAGAGTGGAGATGGGGTGCACTGAGATGTTTAAAGCACTGTTTGACTACTCCATGGAACAAGACAGATACATATATACTGAATCTGGATGGGGTACAGTCGGAAGTGCAATTCCCAAAACCTAACATTTCAATTGATGTCCCTTGCCTCACAGATACATTCACCAGCTGCAAAAACTTGATCCTTTCACTCCCTCACTCTGGTGGATAGGGTGATGAGTTAGTGAAAAGGTTAAGTTTTTGCTTTGATATCATGGCTGAGAATGCAGGCGGATCGGACGAAGGAGTCAGACTCCGAGGCCTGTTTTATTATTCTAATGTAGAGTGACAAATGATAATCACAGAAACAGAAACTCCCAACCTATTTCAGAAAGCATTTCTCAGTTATCTATAAGCAGACATGTTTGGGGTAATTAAATGACCTTAAAATTAATACATGTAAAGAACTTGTAATGTTTACAGTAAGACTGTTCAATGTCAATTGTAATGAATGTGCAGCAGCGTAAATCCATATTTTATAACCATGCCACAGAGTGCAGTCAAAGAGTGATGAAAGAGGAAAACAGTGTGTGTGTGAGAACACACCACACACACACACACACACACACACACACACACACACACAGAGAGAGAGAAGAGACAGACAGACAGACAGAGACAGACAGACAGACAGACAGACAGACAGAGAGACAGACAGACAGAGACAGAGAGACAGAGAGCAAGCACATGCATGTATGGTCTTCAGTATGTGCATCCACGTGTGCTGCCCCAGTCATATTTCTTCTTTATAATAATTTATGAATATGCAGATTTGCTCTCTCATGCAAACTGCTCCCACCTGATCTCTCTATAAGCCAGCAAGAAACTGCCAATGACCATTTACTACTAATACATGTCGTGTGTGATTTATCACTTACACACACTGTGTGTGTTTAAAAAAAAAAGTTTAAGACCAGAGTATTACTGAGGCCGACTGAAAATAATCTGCTGCTTTAACTTTGGCCGACTACAACCCAGAATGTGTTATGGACTTAACCCTTCAACTCCTGCACCCTATCCACCAACTGCAAAAATTTTACCCTTTGACTTCCTCAACTTATCACCGTTTTCCTGTAAGCTGGTGGATAGGGTGAGGGAGTCAAAGAGTCAACTGCAAATTTTGATCTAACCCTCTGACTCCCACATCCTATCCACAAACTGCAAAAAGTTCAACCTTGGACTCCCTCACCCCATCCCCCAGCTTCCTGCTGGAGTAGGAAGCTGGTGGATAAAGATTAAGTTTCTGCTTTGCTAGCACAGTTGACAAAGCAGGATGCTGGTGGACAGGGTGCAGATGTCAAACCGCTAAAGTCAAAGACATTTTATTTAACAATAAACCCTCAACAAGTACACATCAAATTACAGAATTGCTGAGACATCAGACCAAAAAAAAAAATTTTCAAATTTATATTACTATACACATGCACGCACACATGCACATACATGCACACAAACACACGCAGTGATTTTAAATTATATGTATTTATTTTTCTAATACAAAAAAGGACACAAACATACAAACAAAATGATACAATCATGTTTACAGATTTGCACATTACCAGAAGAAACAAATCAACCAAGCTATCTTCAAAACATTTGGAATTACCAAAAGAAAGCATCTTTTACAAAAGTTTGAAAGACATTACCACACAGAATGAAAACAATGAGGTATGACAATGCATGACATACTACAGGTATCAGGTACCGATACTACAGCATGGACATTCCATGAAAATGTCAACCCAGGGGGTGACCAACTTATTTTGCATGTATGGTATTAAAATTGTTTTTATTTTTTATTTTTACTGAAGATTGGTTCATTCACTGCAGATGATATTTTTGTGCTGAATGCATGTCATGTCACTGGCGGCTATTTTGAAAATAGGCAGTCCAAGCAGAACCTCAAGTTCAGTCAGCCCTGAAAGGGAAACCAAACCCCTGCTTGCTGTTTTCAAAATACTCTTCAGGTACGTTTAACTGTATATTCATATCAAACAGACTTTCCTCTTCATATTTAAATGAATAATTCAGCCTCTACAGTGATCATCACAACTTTTGAGCTGTTTGAATTCATCTTTAACATGACACTGACAGTGTTAAAAGTTTCATTGAATTTTTTTAAAAACATGAAATGATTCTCCTGGTGTTCCTTAATATTTGAGTATGTGACAATAGTAGGACATAAAACATTCCATTTGAGCTTCTATTTCATATATTTTTTATGGTAACTGACGCAACCTTTATCTGATAACTGACCAACATATCCCAAGTATTGCTGATACAATGTAAAGTATTTTGTGACATAATTGTTAGTAATGTTTAATGATTTTATTGTTCTCATTTCTTGAATTGAATGAATTGAATTGAATTGAATTGAATTGAATTGAATTGCACTCAGATCTAGATCTATAAAAGACTTTCTCTTTATGCTTCAGAATGCCTAAGTCAGTGGCAGAGAAAATGAGAGACTACAGAGCTCACATGAATGACGAAAAATGACAACAGATGAGAGACAAGAACAAAGCGCAGCAAAAGAAAAGTCAAGACAAATGGACTGAGGCAAGAAGAAGGATTGAAATAGAGAAAAGTAAAGAAAGAATGAAGAAATCTAGACTAAAAAAAATCAGAAAGGAACACCCAAAGCGAATCTCTATCTCCATCTGCATCCTCCGTGTCTTCATCTTTTGGAAGAAGACAGTTGTTTGGAAAGGCCATGAAAAGAACTGCAAGTGCTCTTCCAATCAAGACTGTGACTTTACAACATGTTCTTACAAACACTGGAAAGACAGCAAGAAAGCTTGAGTTGACAGCACACTGGATGGAGCCAGAGCAAAACTCTTGGAACAACTGTGCACCATGAGACGCCATTGCTTTATAGCAAAGACACAGCTGTGTCAAATAAAAGCCATGAAGTCAAATTTGAAAATCAATGAGGCCATCCTACACACTGATTTTTCAAAGAACTTTCAAATCAAACAAGACGAAATCATGGCTGCACATTGGGTCAGTAACAGCGTAACCAAATATACTGCAGTCCTGAATACTCAAAATGGAGCAACATCATTTGCTGTTGTAAGCGATGAGCTTAAACATGACAAATTCTCAGTGGCAGCTTTCAATAGAGCCATTCTGGATGCAACAACATCTGACATAGAAAAGTCTGCATATTTTCACTGATGGTGCTGACAGTCAGTTTAGAAACAGATCTACCTTATCGAACCTCACACAACCGCAACTGATTCACCAGAATCTGAAAGATGTGGACTGGAGCTTTTTTGCAACAGTGCATGGGAAGGGACCAGTTGATGGGGTAGGCGGGACAGTCAAACGAGCAGTGTGGAGAAGAATTCTGCAGAAACAGGCACTAGTGAACACAGCTAGAGATTTTGCAACTGTTGCAGAGAAAGCATGCTCAAGCATAAAGGTTCTTTTTGTCTCAAGAGATAAAATTACAGACGTTCAAAGAGAACTTCAAATGGCATGGGAAGCAAACGAACCAAGAACATACCAAATATCCACAGTATACACTTCTTCCGCAAAAAATCTTTGAATAAGTTGGAAAAGTCAGTCATAACTCCTTACTTTGTTGAATTTCATGGAAAAGTAACACTTGAGAATGTCATCATCTTTGCACCATGCACTGCAACAGCATCCTCTGATGACTAAACGATGGAACAGAAGCCTGGCATCAATTGTGATGAAACATCAAGACCAGATATCAAGATAATACAAGTGGAAAAATACTTCGCTGTCGACTATGTTGAAAAATTCTATATCGGGCGCACCACTGAAAAGAGACAGGAAGGCTTCTGGACCATGAAGTTTTTACATCAAGGATCAGTCGCTGGAGAACCAATTTTCAACTGGACAAGACAAGATGACAATGATGTTGTGCATGAAAGTGCTATTTTCTTTGGACCTGTCAGTCTTCATGGCTTTCTGAAAGACTTTAAAGTCCCAGTGTACAAGGACATTGAAGCTGCTTTTTAAAAAAAAGTGAAACTGAACAGAAAATAAAGATTTCAGCCCTGGGTAGTTACCCAGTATTTTAGGACTATTGTTTGGTTGGGGCCTTTATTCACTTATACATGTGTTTAAGTTCAAAACTATTGTGTTCTGGATTTTCATGGTTTGTTATCATGACTTTTTTGTTTTTATGTTTTCTTTTTAATTTTTCTAATCAATCAATTAGATTTTTTCACGAATAGTTGCAAAGATTTTCCATTTTTTAAGTGAATGCTTCAATCCTTGCCTTATGCCGAATACTGGCGATAATTGCCATATTTTGCGTATCTGTATTTTTCCCTACATATCCACTGCTGTTAATATTTAAAAGTTCAGTCGGTTACTACAGTATCATGCTTTCGATATTATAAACATAACTCAGCTGATGTTATTCAAAGTAAGGAAAGTGGATAGGAATAGGAATGTAATGACTAAAATGTTTTTGGCAGTTCTTTAAATTTTATTTTCAAATGTAATGTGTAATAGCACAGCTTTTCAGTTATAAATCATTCAAAATGTGTACTATCAGGGTCAGTTATATTCATTTTAATTTCAAGTTACTGATTTGTACATCTAACATATTAGATATTTTCTACATGTTTTAGCTCTTTTGGTGAGTTGAAGTATTTAGAAATCCAGAGACTGCTGCGTCAGTTACCAAAAATGTTGCGTCAGTTACTGCAGATTCCATGTTCTGAACTGCCACATTAAACATTTTCCAAGTTTTATCTCTATGTTTCTATGCTCTGGTTTATTCCCAAATTTGACACAAAAATTGGAATTAAAATTGCAACAAGTTTCACCGAGTTCAGTATTTGTAATTTGTGTATGTTAAAATGCAGTATTGTGCAAGTTGCGTCAGTTACCAAACTAAGCAGCTTTCAAGTAAATAACTAATTCATGTTTGGGTAAAACCTAATGATGTCAAAGATGTCCTTGATCTTTCAAGTCATCACACATATCTTTTGAGTTTGTCCCTCTTAAAATGATGGCACAGTTAAGAATTTATCAATCTGAATGTTGTGTCAGTTACCCAGGGAACTGCCCAGCAATGTTCAACTTCAAGACTCCTTGTTTGGTGATGAACGATCATTTCATTATAACAATCTACATATCCACAGGTAAATTCTCAGCAGCAACTTTTCTAAAAAATACACCACTGGCACAAAGACCTTTCATAATATGGTTCCCCCAATTAACAGATCTTTTCGCTGCATCAAAACGAGCAGCCCCAACATTTCAATCTTTACTTACCTCCCTCCCCCCTTTTTCTTAAAGAACAAACAGCAATAAAAAAAAAATTTTAAAAAACAACAACAAAATAGTCTCCCCCCTCATCCAGTCCAGCATTCTCCTAGAGTGACCTCCCACCTTCCAAGAGCATATTCCCATTTTTATAGATAAGCCACATTCCTTTTTCAATGCCCCCCCCCCCACAAAAAATTTTTTAAAACAAGCTTGTACTTCAACAATTAAACTTAGAAAGGCAATGCTTCATCTTATGATAACTGCGCCTGGCATATTCCTTCTGCTTTTCCAGGTATTTCCTATACCGCACAGGATCATTTCTCATCCGTTCACGATAACGTCGCATTATCAGAGCCTTTCTGGCAGAACTGGAGGTGTTCATCGCATTGCCTGGTTGTGAAGCTGCCAACCGCTTCCACGCAGTTTGAGGATCATCATCATCCATAACTGCAAGACCAAACAAGACATTTGGTGACTTGGTCAAGAAGATAAATAACTGGGGCAAAATTGCAATTATCACAGCAAAACCGATCTTCATGTACCTGGGAAGCATCCTAAAATGTTTGGTAATACCCGAAATGGCTCAGTGAAATGCTGCTCATCTTTATCTGTCAAAGTTCTCCAACAGAAAGTCCGCTTCTTCCTGGCCTCTTTATCTGATGTACCACAGATCCACTGCATTGCATAGTCAACTAGTTGAAGTAGTTCCCTATAAGTGCAAGGGCTCTCAATAAGAACAAGCGAATATCAGACCACTAACACATTCATACAATGCTTATACATTTCTATAAATTTATCATGCTTATAATGCTTAGCTACTTAGCACAAAAACTTTACTTTTTTGACCTGACATTGAATGTATGCCTTGTTGAAGTATCTATGCAGATTCTTAGATTTATGAGTAAGCCCTCTTTGGGCGAGGGCTCCATGTAAATAAGCGCATACTTTTACTTTTTTCACATGCTCAGTTTTAAAAAAAAAATAGCGAATATACCTACCACATACATGTACTTTACTTTTTTCACATCCTCAGTTTAAAAAAAAAATGAATATACCTACAAGTACAGCGGAGGTCAGTGCAACTGCTTATGTTAATACTTTGTAATATGAATCTTCATCAATCTTTATACAACAATGACTTCTTATGTTTAATATCAGTGTCATTTTCTTGAACGACCAGTTCTCACAGTCCAGTAAATATGTATATTATGTTGTATACATGTGTGTGTTCATGTGTGTGCGCACGTTCATGTTTCTCAATCACGACCACACCTACACACTACACGCTTCTTTTTCTCCTATGACAACTTAAAAGTTAGTACTTGCAAACATTTCAAACCTATGGCTCAGTTAAAGGTCCCACTGACTGTGCCTCCTTTCCTCTGCATCCAAGACTTCTCTCTCTCTCTCTCTCCTCTCTCTCTCTCTCTCTCTCGCGACACACAACGCACCCATACACATGCACATTCCTGCACCAGAATTTCCTTTATTATAAGAACAGCACATTTACATTAAAACTGAATCTTACATAAGTTACAATAAAGGAAATTCTGGTGCAGGTAAGTGTATGAGGAACACAAGCTCTTTCGCACACTGCAATTGGCAGAGAGCGTCTCTCTTCAAAGATGGCTGAAATGACATTTATGATAAGCACATTCTGGAGAAGCCAGTTCAAGCTACTGACAAGAAAAATATTCAAAAAGTCTTAGAAATTTTAAGTAAGGGCAAGCTAATAATGAGTCAAGAGATCACTCATGACACTGAATTGGTCACGGCTCAATTCATCGGTAAAGGTAAAGTTGGAATGTTACATTTTGCAGCAAAGTGGATCCCACAATGCTGTACTGAAGATAAAAGAAGAGTGCGCATCACTGTTGCTGAGACTGTTAAACAAGTGCAAAAATGATGGCAACAGCCACTGATATTACATGACAATGCATCTTGCCACAAAGCAATCACCTACTTAAATTCGTAATCAGGTGTATTTTTTTAACCCTTTGACTCTCGCACCCTGTCCACCAACAGCAAAAACTTAACCCATTGATTCCCTCACCAACTTCCTGCAGGAAGCTGGTGGATAGGTAAGGGAATCAAAAGGTTAAGTTTTTGCTTTGCTATCATGGTTGGCAATGCAGAATGCTTGTTGACAGGGTGTGAGAGTCAACGAGTTAAAAATCCCCTGTATGAGAAATTGGAGAAAATGAACAGAGTGGTCGACACCAGGGGAGTCTTCTTAGATTACGTAGGCGAATCCACTGACACCAGGGAGTCTTCTTAGATTACGTAGGCGAATCCACTGATATGTGTAATTAGTTTTCTTTTCCTTTCTTTCCTGTTGGAAGTATTGTGTATACATGTATCGAAACAGTTACAGCCCTGATATGGCTCTATGCTGCTGGATGCCGAGAGAAATCCCAGAGAATGGCTCTGACCACTACGTGTTGGCATTGCCTCACCCACATGCTGAGTTTTCCATCTGAGTGGATCCTGACCGACCTCTCTGAATGCATCAATAGTAAGAAGTGGGGAGAGCAGTGGATAAAAAGGGACCAAATGGAATGCCCATGTCTTCATGAGCAGTAGTAAGCAGCACTTCTTACTACTGCTCATGAAGACATGGGCATTCCATTTTTATCCACTGGATGAGGCAGCAGGGAAGTTTTTACTCCTGTTTTTATTATCCATTGTTTGGTGTTTGTGGTCTGTTTTGACCGTGCGTTCGCGCTTGACAAAGGCCGGTTGGCCAAAAATTTGCGCTTGTTTTGTCTTGTTTTGTCAAATACGCGCTTACATTGGTTTTCTTGTTCTTCTGGTTCCAAAGACTTTTAAAGTAAAATATTACTTTCAAACAATGAATTGGATCTTTCTGAAATGCCACTCTCCTTTCATACACACACACATATTATCTGTCTTGACGCACGGCCGCGCACACACGCACGCACACACACACACAAACAAGACGCAGAAAAAAAAAACTGCCAGAGTGTGTCCCACTCTTTTCGTCTATGCCCTCCACCCCTATCCACTCACAATACACAGAATGACACACCAAACCACTGAGCTTTCACTACTCAGGAAACAAACAGTTGTCATTAGATTTAAATTGTGCAACTTAGCAACTGACATTTCCGCAGAGGCTGAACGAAACACTCTCACTACTTTACCTACAGAACATTATCACTGCTTTACCTGAGGTACAATGTATGTCAACAATAAACAACAATCAGGAAATCATGACATACATCATACACCAAAAGCACAGCCAAATGGTTAACTAAGTATGATGCACATTAAGTGTTTTCAAGATATCTTGCTTCTCCCTTTCTCCTCTCTTCCCCTTCTTTAAGTAAATGTACTCATAAACTTCATGCGAGTATGTTCCACAATTCCAACAGTACAGATGGCAATCCTATCCCTGTTGCCCCTACATTTCTTAGGTAATCCTATCCTTGTTGCTCCTACAATTCTTATCACTATAGCAGAGATCATGTACTAACTTATAATATATATCATATTCATCTTCTAGATCATGTACTAACTTATATATCATATTCATCTTCTATATGGACAGGAGAACGTCACTGTCAGGCTTGATATACCACACATGAACGCTTCTGATATCATTGTTGTTTAAAGCTCAGCCAACTGCACACAGCCACATCAGGTCATAACTGTCTCAAAACATATACAACACCTCAACAGGAAAAAAGAAAAGAAAAACTGAAATGCAAGCACAAGTGCAGAATCAAACAGTCAGGTTTACTTGGGCAAGTGATTAGGAATTTGCAGTCAACATGCTTACATCTGAAAGAACTATCATAAAATACATTCCTTTACAGTAAACCTGCTTACATCTAAAAGAACTATCATAAAACATATTCCTGTCTAGGAAATCTACGTCTAAACTGTCATAAAACAGATTCTTTTCCTAAGATACAATACTGACATTACAGCAAGCACTCTTCTTTTTCTTGGCTTTGTATCGCCGAACATGAGACAGTTGCTTTTCCAGATAGAGTCTATAGCGTTCTGGATCTTGCTTCAGACGCTGACGGTAAAGGCGAGAACGATGAGTGTGTCTGGATGTGGTAGGTCTTGCAATGGTAGCGGTTGTTAGAATATTGTGTGGGTATCCGACACCAATCAGCGGCAAAACTGAAAGAGACAGAACCACACTGAGTGACAGAGTGCCGTTGGTCTATCTTTGACTACATGTTTATTTTTCAATCTATATTTAGAAATGGTTAAGCCACATGACGATTTCCTATTTTAACAAGAAAAGCATCATTCACTCGATGATTATGATCCCAAAAATGCATCATGCTCTTTCAAACAGAATCATTTTTGCAATATCTCTGTACTAAGTTCAGTAAAGATTTAGTTTTGTCAAGATTTAGATATAGATCTATTAACTGCCAAAACATTCCTCATCAAACTGGCAATCCAATTACTTTTATTTTATTTTAAGCCTCCAGGATCAAGAAGTTGGACCATACCTGACACTACATAGGAAAAGCGGGAAAAGGTATAAAATCTTAATTTCTGAAATCTCAAATATTAAAATTTCAAAATTGATTACGCAACATGTAGTAACAGTTTTCTTTCTAAAATTTGAAAGTTAAAAATCAACATGCAGTAATACTTTTTTTTTTTAATTTGTCAGTTAAAATTTCAAAATTGATTAAACAACATGCAATAATTTTTTTTTTGTCAGTAAAAAATTTCAAAATTCATTAATCAACATGCTGTAATTGTTTTTTTTTAAAACTTGCCAGCATTTTTTTTTTTTTACAAAGGAGTATTTAACTTACTAAGCTAATAAAATGTTGGGGGGAGGGGAGGAGTTGCTTTTAAGGGTACTTTCAGCATTAAAACTTACACGAAAATGAAGACTAGATGTTGAAAATTTGAAAAATGGAAAAAATGTCATCATCTGTGCCATATCCATCTACAACTGACTGGCTGCGTCTTTAGCTCAGTTTTCCCATGCTGCATCACATACAAAAATTCAAAGTTCCAAATTAAGGGCTCTTAGATAATCATTCACTTACAAGAAATCTAGCATACATTTGACAATAACAGCCAAAGAGAACTTTGGCACTTTTGTGGTCACCGTAACTCAAAGCATGGTCCATGCCCAATCATGCCTGATGTTAAAAAGAAAAAGTCCAGCCAAGACATGCTGAACAGCTAACACACATTTGACTAAAATCTGTCTGCACAACGCTGTAAAGCTGATGATCATATTTTTAGTTTTGAGGCAAGTGTAACCCCAGTATCTTATCATGCAACTGCACAGCTTCTGAGCAAAGTGAATCAACTCAAATGTCATAAAAACATACCCACAAGCACTTTTAAATCTTTGCCAACAAAGTCTGTCTGCACACGAAGAGGCACACAAACACAGCAAACACACATACATATATATATATATATATATATATACACTGGAACACATACCTCTTTTATTCAATACAAAATATGCCCCCACCCCCAACCCCACTTTCTTTTTAGTAAACAGATTTTTTTAAATCATATCTAAAGGGAGCGTAAACAACTTGGCTGTATGTGTCTAGAAAACTGGGACAAGATGAGAGTGTATGAATCTCTTGACTCTGTTTTCTGCTCTCCTGGCAGGATTTTATCAACAAAGATTTCTGAATGGTTACCAGATGGATCTGTACCAAATATTAATTAAACATCTGACAACTGTTATTGTTGCTTAAAGCACAGCCGACTGCACACAGCCATATCAGGGCTATAACCATCTCAGAGAGTACACCATACCTCACTGGGGGGGGAACAAAAGAAAATTAAGGACACATATATATATCTATGCATTTGTGCACATCATCTAAAGATATGCCCCTGGCACTGACCACTCTGTTCAATCTATATATCACCTGGGGTTTTTAAAGCACATACCTGAACACAAATGTAAACACAACTAAGGACACAAAATCATATATATAAAAACAGGCCTGAATTACTAAATAACCTAAAATTGCTTCCGCACATCACATTTCCTGAGAGCCTAAAATGCACTTAACACATGTACCCAATTATCAATCCATAGTAAGATTTTATCGAACACATGAAAGTGAATGGACCAGCAAGGCAGAAAATGATATGAAGAAATGAACAGTGACAGAAAAGAAGAAATTTCTAACACAGAATTTCCAGTAGGTGGAGATACTACTTGTACTGAAAGATCACCCAACACCGCTCTGGGGATATCTGACCAAACGGAGACTGAACTTACAGGTCCAAAAGCTCAAACCATAACTTGGATCACAGTGGACAGAAAAGTAAAAATGCTGTATTCTGCTTTATCAATTTCTAATGAAACTTTAGTGTTCAACTTCTGACAATCTAATCTGCTGGTTTTAAAGAGCAGACAATGGTACAGGAGCTGATTACACTATGTCATAATGATGACAATCAAGATTTAACTGATGAAAACAAAAACAGTGAAAGTATTTATTTCATATGAAACCTTTCATAAAAAATGATTTTATACTTTTGAAAATTATCGATTTTAAAAATTCAATCTTCAGAACCTCGGTACTGCACACAAAAAGAAGTCTTCTGTATGAAAAGAACTGGGTCTTTGGCGCCAAAATATTAATACATTCTAAAAATATGTCTTTAATTACCAAAAATGAAATCTCTGATGTGAAGATTTCATATCAGTGTAACATGTTTTATCACATGCTCCAGTTCTCTCTCAGTAATTCTGAAATACTCCATTCCCCTCAATGGTCTGACTCTAATCTCCTGTCACTCAATTATATACAAAAGAATAAATACGATACATTCCAGTACAGTTACAGACTCTTTTCCTTTTGTTTCACACTTACCAACTGATCTGTTAAACTGATCCTTGTCAACTGCTTAGCAAACTTGGTTCATCAACTCTTTAACACTTGGTTCATCAACTCTTTAACATTCTTTTTCCTGGCTCGATAATGCCTTGCATAAGCAGCTTGTCGTTCCAGATATCTTTGATAAATTACTGGGTCCTCTTTTAACCGCCTGCGAAACCGACGCATTCCTTCTCGAGCACCTGGAGCTTTTGGGATCACTTTCCAAGCTTCAAGTGACTTTCCATCTGAATCCGCTCCAGGTATTTCGGATGTGTGAACTGTCCAAGAAAAGTTTCCAGCCTGCAGTGGTCTTGCAGATGTGAGAATTTCTGCAAGAAATAAGGTCTATGTCACAAAAGCACCCATGATCAAGTTCAGAAATCGATCAGAGTACGTCAATCCTCATTTTCCAATCTCAGTTTACAGGCTTAATCTTCTTTCTGCTCATAATTCTCATCATGGCAAATACAGTGCACTTTTTTAAACCCTGTGTTAGAAAACATAAGGCTTCTTACTTATAAGCAAGCCACAATATCATTACATGACAGACTACTACTTTCGTTTTGTTATTTTCGGAATTGCCTAAAAAGCTTTGTACTGATATTTGAATAATTGGTATTTTCTTCAGATGAATTAAGGAGGGGGATAAAAATTCAAAAATTCAAGTTATAACCCAACCAGTATTTCTCTCTCTCTCTGTCTCTCTATCCTCTATCCATCTATAGATGTGTGTTGTGTTGTGTTGTGTTGTGTTGTGTTGTGTTGTGTGTTTGTGTTGTGTTGTTGTGGTGTGGTGTGGTGTGGTGTGGTGTGGTGTGGTGTGGTGTTGTGTGGTGTTGTGTTGTGTTGTGTTGTGTGTTTCTGTGTGTGTATTTTCGTTTGTTTTTTTGTGAAATCTTATTTTCCAATCAAAAAAATTCAAAACTGAGCAAAAAGTAGTCAACTCACGTATACTGAAAGGAACACCATAACAAGGATAAATCTTTTCTTTCGAAAGCACAGCCTTCATTCCACAATGAAGATGTATTCGTATTGTAAAATGCAACTCAAACACAACACTTAGTCCCTGTGACTGAAGATTGTAATATGGAGGGGAATGGGATTGAAGAATAAAAAGGCCGACAGTTCATGAAACCACTAAGGTGAAAATCACCAAGTTCGTCCTCCTCACTCTGAACACACGATCTCTCCCTCTCTGTCCTTTTCCAATCACTGTATGGGGTCAGAAATGTCACTCAGGTAGAGAGACTCAAATGTTTTCATCTGTAGACGTTTTTTCTTTTCCGCATGTTTCTTGTTGTGGATGCGATGTCTTTCATTGTAGCGCTGAAGACGAAGAGGGTTCAGTTTCAAATTCTGACGATAGCGACGCATGTAAAGGCGCTGATACTCAGTTCTACTTTTCACACAATCTGACGCACTTTTCAGCTCAGAAACGTCTCTGGTCTGCCAGGACACTGTAACGAAATACAAGCAGCTTTATAGTCTCCACTGTTCTTTCTTTCTCCTGCATGGTCCAAATAATTAATACACAATAAACTGAAAGCCAAAAAGTTGGGATAAACCCCTCTTCCTCAAGAGGACTTTAGCTACTTTATTCTATGCAATTTGCAATTGTTTTTTCAGAGCCATCCCATGATCCAATGCATTCCAACAAACATGAACAATACATACCCATATTTATTTCCATCATATTTGCTATCAATAAGTTTCACTTTCAGTAAGTTAAAGAATCATTCATGGAGCAAATACGACCTGCACTTGGGTTACTTGATATTGGAAAAAGGTGATGTCTATCTGAACTCGCCATATTCTGACTCTACTAGTTGGGTTGCAATATGAATGGGGTCCAGAACGACCACTGAGATATCCTAGTGACCATTTCATTTGAAAGATCACAACAACAAATCTTGAAAGTGGGTACTGACCCTCAACAGTAATATGCAAGTGTAATTTGCTACACATACACCTATAATACACATACGCTTATAAATTAGCTGACATTTCATTTTTAAACAGACGGGAACTGCATTTTTCCAAATATCAGGTTAATGTCAAATCCAGCAAATTTTCATCCTTAATAGAGAACCGTTACTGACTCATTTGATAATCAGTATTTGTGTAGTTAACTACAGGGGCACTTCTGTAACTGGTTCCGGAATTAAATCATGCACACTGGCACACTCGTACAAGTGAATCTGTGAAATCATGCCACAATTCAACTTCGAACAAACTGACTCTGCCAGGTTGGTTTACATTTATCTGAGCATGGTACAGATTTTTCAAAAAAGATAGAGAAGAGAGAGAGAGAGGTGTGTGTGTGTGTGTGTGTGTGTGTGTGTGTGTGTGTGTGTGTGTGTGTGTGTGTGTGTGTGTGTGTGTGTGTGTGTGTGTGTGTTGTATTTTTAGCATTCCAGATACTTGACGCACACATGCATGCTGATTTTTTTGCCCATACAGGGCAGGCGACACGTTGCTGCAGAGTCTGTGTACTCGAAGTGGGCATGTATCATTGTATGTGCATGGAAAGAATTTTTATGGTATGTTGCTGCAGAGCATGGATATTCTGTCTTCACTGGGCATACATGCTATGTTTTTATTTTCCATAAGCAAGCCACTGACATGACACAGAAAACTGAACATGCATATTTGATATTCTGCATGCATATATACATATAAATAGGGTTTAAGCAAAGGCAGGTCTTCACATGTTGACCTGAGGGACTGGAAAAATCTCCACTCGAGTTTTCAAGGCAGATTAAATCCAGGAACTTCCAACTGGAAGTCTTGACATTAACCCACTTGACTACCATGCCCATCAGGTACAGAGCTACGTGACAATGACTTTCATTATATTGCCCACTGGGACAGAGCCTGGAAAAAGATCCGTGATGCATGAAAGTAAAAATAATCATCACAGTTGCAAACAAGACCCGATAATACAATGCAGTAAAGAGGTTGACAGACAGGACCAAGATCAGGTTGAGGGATCAATTGGATGTTGGAAAATACGAGACAGAATTCATTTAAAATTTAAGACCACTGATCCAAGTTGAGCTTCAAACATAAAACACAAACAACAAATGGTTTCATTCAACATTTGATTTATTAGCAAAGAACATTTAAGATTACAAGACTGCACTAATCACTGGATGGAAACAGGAAAACAAAATCCAAAAATAAAAAAACAGTCAAGCCACTTTATCATCTCCTTTTTATACAAAAATTAACACAAGCATTTCTCAAAGGAAACCATGCAAATGAGAAAACAAAATGCTGTAATTCAAAACACCAGTATTACAATAGCATTTTGACAGCTGTACAATTTGTCATATGTAGACCTATTAAGAAAAATGAAATGAATTGAAAGAAATGGAAAAATCATGGTAAATATGTGATAATTATTACTGCTGACTGTTTTAGGCAGAAAACTTCATTTTCAGCCAATTATGGATATCACCGAAAGTGTCTAAATGAAATTTATACATACTTTTACACAGAAGTGTTGCAATAACAGAAACATAAAACGAATTCCTGAAATACCTAAGATGCAAATTTTGATAAAAAAATTAAACAAGACAAGAACAAAAGTAGTCTGTGAGCATCTTCTCTAAAATTTCCTTCAGTTTATGCCTGTGCAAATGTCGTTTTAAGCTACCAAGTTTCTATAGGTGAAATTACAGAAGTTCATTGTGATTGCAGAATACATTTTTTTCAAATGTGTAAGCCTTCTTGACCTGCATAATAACAAAGATCTGTGATCCGCGCACGCGCGAGAACACACACACACACGCACACACGCACGCACACCACCACACACACACACCACACACACACACACACACACACACACACACACACACACACACAGAGAGAGAGAGAGAGAGAGAGAGAGAGAGAGAGACCACTGTGAACGATCAAATCAACAGATTTACAACTGAGTAATTACATTTTTCGTGGCCGAGTTTAACAAAGGCACAAAATAAAGCTTTGGATAATGTGCGTGAGTGCGTCCTTGCGTGTGTGTGTGTGTGTGTGGGA
Source organism: Monoplex corrugatus (assembly GCA_030674185.1). Lineage (NCBI taxonomy): Eukaryota > Metazoa > Mollusca > Gastropoda > Littorinimorpha > Ranellidae > Monoplex > Monoplex corrugatus. The sequence goes on from CM060307.1 coordinate 8,962,937, forward strand.
GACACAAGGAGAGGGGTAGAGGGGAGAAGGAAGAATCCATCAACTGTAACAAAATTTCAATTAGTTTAAATAATACAGTAAAAAGGCATATACACTTACTTAAATATGTGAAACACGCCTAGATCTTTCTGTTCCACAAGAAAATCTGTTTCACTTTGACTAAGCAGGATCATCTTTCACATAATCAGGGAAAACAAAAAAGCACCATTACTTAATACAAAATTTCTCATAAAAAGTTCAGATCTTACACCACTTCAAACATCACCTTGTGATTTTCCTACTTCAGTACTTGCTTTGAAATCAAGACTACAGGAAGAGGATGCCTAATAGATGTAATTACTGTTCTTTACAGGAAACAAAACTGGGTCCAGTCTTCACAGAGATCCAGACTGCAGAAAATAAATCCTCCGATCATGGAACAATTCAATCAGAAACCTAAGAAGCCTTTTTCATACTCATATTATTCCAGTTATATATGTAAGAACAAATGTTTGTGATTGTAACATGTAACTTTTCCCTTCATTATGCATTTCTCAATTCTATAAATTTCAGTTTCTATCAGAACTGGATGATCCTCAAAATCACACTTCTGCTGTACTGTTAGGGCATTCTCTTCAAAGCTGAGACAAAACCGTTGAACATCAATAAGACACACACTGAAAAAGAAAATTACGTCAATTACAATTTTGTCTTTAAGCTTGTTCAAAAAGTTACACTCGCACAACCACACTGACACTTCATCTCAGAGACACACACACACCTCTCTTCAATCAACATAGACAAATATTCCTTTATTTAAAAACAAAAAAAAAAGGGGGGGGGGGGGGGTGGAGAACACAAGAAAGTAAAAACATGAATAATACACTTGTCAAAGCAACCTTCTTTTCTTAAAAGAAAAACAAAAAGGAAAAAAGATGATTCTAATTTCATATACAATCACAGCACTGGACCAATTACGATATGGAGGCAAATGGGACTGAAGAAAATGGTCAGACAATCCTCACTTTCAGAATTCATTCCGTCTTTCTCAGAGCCTCTCCTTCCCTTCATTGTTTGGGATTAGAAACCCATTCCAGCAATGAGATTCAACATATGCAGGCATTTTCCCCTTTCTGCATGTTTGTTTTTGTTTTGTTGTTATTGTGAATGTGATGTTCTCAACTGTTGGTTTAAGTCGAGGAGGTTCACTTTCAATTTCTGGTCATACCTATGGATGTACTCTATACTACTTTTTACAACACATTCTGATGTCGTTTTCTCATTACTTGTCACTGTGCAAAGTAGTTTACATTCTCCCCCAAGACCGCTTCTGCTCTTCATCCCCCCCCCCCCCCCCCCCCCCAAATTGACACAATTGCCAATTCATTTTGAAGACATTTTTCTATTCATTCCAATGGTAATTGATTTTCTCAACACTATCCCATAATGTGATGCATCCCAACAAATAGATGATAAATACAAACCCATAATTATGTGCGTAATTATGTCACATTTGCTACTTAGTGATTAGCAATCTCAGAAATCTGAACTGCTTACTGCTGCACCCTCCAAAACAAAGATGGAGAAATCGGTCTGCTCCTGTGTTCCATCAATATTCCCAACCATCACATTGTTTATAATAACACATGACGCTGATGAGCACAACTTTTCTTAGATTCATTTACAGAGCAAATGCAATTTCCACCCGAGTCACTAACATCTTGAAATTAGTTCATATTCATCGTAAACCTGAATCAGTACAACCTTGAAATAACATTACCTTAAAGTTAATGTGAATCTGTTACATTCTGACCACTTGTTCAGGAGAAAAACATACGTGGAAAAGAATGTGACCCTCACTTAAGTTAGGGCAAATGCACTGGTATGCACACACAATGTGTGTGAAACAGTAACATTCAACTTTTAGACAAGATTGACTCGACCAGACTGGTTTATATTTGTCTGGGCATATTACCAGAATATGTCATCGATGTGGTATTGCCCAGAATGAGTTTCGTTTGTGACAACATGCCCACGAAACTAATCAGCAGAACGGCAGATGAGACTGGATGATGCAATGCAGTAAAGAAGATTGATAGGCCAAAATGGAAAGGAAAAGTCATAAGAGGTTGGAAAATATGAGACAGAATTCCTTTACAATCTAAAACCAATGATTCAAGTTATGCTTAAAACTTCATGTACGCATACAAATCACAAACTTCGTTTATGTATTTAAAACGTTAACAACAATTCACATTCATTATTTCATTAACACAGAACATGCAATGATGGCACATAACAAATTTTTAACAATGCTTAGGAAAAGGAAAAAAAGGAAAATATATACAGAATAAAAGCAAGAAAAGTATCAAAGAAATCATGTCAAGTAACAATTTTTAGTAGAAAACTGAAGATTCCAACTTCAAATAACTGTCATAACATTACAACAGAACACAAAGTAGAAAACTGAAGATTCCAACTTCAAATAACTGTCATAACAAATTAACCAAAACAGTAAACTACAAAGAAGAAAAACTGAAGATTCCAACTTCAAATAACTGTCATAACATTACAACAGAACACAAAATAGAAAACAGAAGATTCCAACTTCAAATAACTGTCATAACATTACAACAGAATACAAAACAAGTCCTTTATCATAACTTGGGTCTTCATTTTTTATACCTTCAAACAATAGAAATTCATGCTATTAAGTATTATTGATTATGAAACAAATCTTTACAGTTTAACCCTTTGACTCCCGCACCCTATCCACCAACTACAAAAACAACCTTTTGAATCACTCACCCTATCCATTAGCTTCCTGCAAGCAGCTGGTGGATAGAGTGAGGGAGTCAAAGGGTTAAGTTTTTGCTTTCAGAAAGCTACTGTGTCCTGGAATGTTAACATGAAAGGCCATCTAGATATTACTTTTTGCATACTGAACATGGGCTTCATGTGTTAGCTTGTAGTTGTAGTTGTCTTAAGAAGTTAATCCTCCCTCCAACCCCCAACCCCACACTCCTTTTATTTAATACTAGACAACATGAGAAGTGGGAACAGGCAAGACTGTTGAAAGTGGATGGGGACAGCGTGTAAAAGATAGCCAGACAACAAAGCAGACAGACTGGCAAGCACCATCTAATAGTACTATAGCTAACTAGACTTTGGGCTAATATCACAAACTCTCCGGCATTTTATCAAATTTTACAAAAATTATTAACCCAATCAACCACAAACCATCAAATTTTCTGGCATTTTATCAAATTAAAAAAAAACGTATGAACCCAATCAACCACAAAGCCATTCTCTCAGATTTCAAAACCTAAGTGAGATTAGCAGTACATAAATCATTTTCATTTCTCCAACAAAATAAGCCTCAACCTTTTAAAGTAGAATACGGGCAGACGCATGTCAGTGTGGGCATTTGTCAGCATTTCTGTTTATTATCTTCCCCAAGTTATCTTTTATCATCATTTCTACCATAATCAAAATTTCCCTGTTTATACACGTGCTATGTAAGTTTTCTAAGGCTCCCCAGATCATGATGAATATATTTATTATTACAAGCATACCAGAATATATTGTTCCACATTTGTGTTCAATTTGGCATTTCAATCCTTCCCATTCTACAAACATATCACAGTCCTTTCATTTATCATCTAATCAAAATCACTCTAGTCGACTCCTGTTGTTCAACTGTAGAATAGAATGTGCATTATATGCAACCACACTCTCTGAGTCTGATACTTCACCTCTTAACCATTGTCCAATTTCAGCTGACCACTTATCAAACAATACAAATTGTTTTCTGTATACAAATCGCCATTCTGTACAGTTTAATATTAGTAATACTTCAAGTACTGATTTTTAAGTTTTCAATCACGTTCTTCTTCATCGTCTCTCAACTCCCTAGATTTTTGCTTTTTGTTCCCTGCTGTTCTTGTTGCTTGGCGTGGACGTTTGACTCGTTTTGCAAGCAGTTTCACCCGACCAAGGACACGATCACAAAGTGTGCTGCGGGGAATACCATACAGTTCAGCAGCTTTCCGCAGAGTAAGCTCCCGAGACCGGATGCGTATCACAGCCTCACAAACTCGCTGCAAGTCTTCATTTCCCTCCAGAGCTGCCACATCTACCATACACACGAACACACGCAAACACATCCAACATGCCACATGTTATTTATTCTAATCATAACTGTATCACTATCAGACACGAGAAAAATCTTGTTTTGCCTTTTTTTTTTTTAAAAGTTCTTTTTATTTTTTTTCTGTCCAATTAATTCTTGAACAACTGTTTTATGAAAAAAAAAATCAGATTTCTGTTTTCTGCCCATCATACAGGCTATTTTAATAGCCAAAAAATCTGGAACAGTTTTTCAAAGGGCTTATGATGATGATGATGGATGATGATGATAATGGGGGGTAAATATTACAATACTATGTAGTTTCATTTTGGATTGAGTCTGTGTGACACAGGGCTGTACAATTCATTTCTTCTTATAATATAGCCTGGCTCAATCATGCCTAAGAGATACAGACACCTGCAGTGTCGGTCAGGACATATGAACAACACCCTCAATGACCCATCCATGAAATGGTTGAGACTTTACTGTGTGGTCCCATTTTCCCCACCAAGTCCTCAGCACTCTCAATTCTGAGTAGAAGCTGGTTGGAACCAGAAAAAAATGAAAATTCTCACTTCTCTCTTTATACAATGTAACAGAAAGAAGGCAGACAACTGAACAAGATGATCATTTTAAAATCTCCCTTTTTATCAAAATATTGATACAAACAAAAGAAATTTTCTACACAAGCATTCCTCACTACAGATCTGCATGCAGGAGGAAAACTAGAACAGATCAAGAACAGAAAAGCCTTTTTTTTCCCCAGTTGCTTTAGACAAAAGCACAAAACACAATTTTGGATAGCGTACAACACACACACGCGCGTGCACGCACACACACTAAAATAAAATAGAATTAAACCTACGCTTCCCTAAACTTAAGAAATTAGTTAAAACGAGATCATCTTCCATCTCATCAGGGGAAACAAAAAGGTACTGTTGCTTAAATGGAAATGTTCCATGTAAAGTTCATGAACCTACACTTCTTCAGTGTAATGAATCCTCAAAACAACAGTGCAATGACTTCTCAAAACATCATCACTTTTTGTGATTCTTTGTGTCACTTTGAAATGAAGACCCAAGACAGCTGTCATGTCTATCTTAAATCTGAGGCGTTTGTACATGCCTCAAAAACTGTGTACTCCTCAAAACTGTCAAACAAACATGTCCCAGACCAAAATGATATTCACTGGTTTTCAAGTACATGCATTATTCCTAATTTCACAGTAACCTGAAATGACAGCCACTTTGCAAAGGCAGTGTAAAACAATAAAGTGTCAATGATGAACAGATCCAAGATAGATTCTATGCACTGTCTGCATAAAGCCATGATCACTCTCCATTCCTCTGCTCCCTTTTCCACACCTCCATTCCTCTGATCCCTTTTCCACACATGTGAACAATTCACATGGTAGTACTGTCCAGCAGTGTCACAGTCTTTATACTTAACTTTGTGGCAAAACCCGTAATACATTTTTTTTTTTAACCTAATGACCAAAGTGCTACAGAACAGAAAAGCAAGTTGGGCACGTGTTTTATTTCATGTAGTCTACACAGATGTTGTAGATGGATGCTCCAATAAAACTGCAGGCACTGACAAGATGACGCAACATTTGTACTGAAAAAGTGACATTTTTCTGCACACATTTTGCAGTCAAAACATTTCCACCCATAGTCTTTTCTCAACTTCCGTGACTTCTTGGATGTGGAGCCATAACATTTTCATGTAATAGGTGGCCAATACTGTTTTTTGCCCATGATCGTACCATTTTTCTTTTTAAGTAGAAGTAGGCTACCAAAAACCATGTACACAATATGTAAAATCCTTAAGGGTAAACAAATATGCATAACTATTATTTCTTGTCACATATGGCTGGGTTTCATCTTCAGGAACAGAGGAAAAGAGAGAAAAAAGTGAAGTTTTTTTTTAAGGCATGAAATAAATTCATCAAAAATTTGGAGAAATGCTTTTGTTACATCAAAATTTGAAGAAATGCTTTTGTATATACAAGAACAAATATTGTTTCAAACTGTAATATCTAGTTTATCCCTTCAATATCATGAATATGTACTCATCAATTTCTTTACAGTTCAGCTTCTGTTGGAAGTGGAAGAAACTCAAAACCACTGTTTTGTTGTACCATGGAGATACATTCTCTTCACTGCTCAAGACAAACTGCTGCACATCAAAACACACATAAGAAGAAGAAAATTAGATGTAACTACATAAAAACAACTTCTGTTCTTAAGCTTATGGAGAAACAGGATTCCTTGAATTTTTGACAATTTTTGCTTCAGACAAGGTAATCATAACACACATGAGGTCTAGAAAACCAGTCAATGTGACCCTTGAAAAAGCTTCACATGAAATAAAACTTGACGTTACCAACAAAGGGCAGTGGCAGACGGTCACAACTGCACAGACAGATTTTTAAGTATTGTGAGAAGATTCTAAGACGGTCACAACTGCACACACAGATTTTTAAGTATTGTGAGAAGATTCTAAGAAAGTGCTTTTCACACACCTTCCTCAAGAAGTGCTGGATTTAGGCACTTCTTTGTGTCTGTAGATGCCCTGCTTTATCCTCTAATAGCTCCTCAATCGTCCAAACCTCTGGTCCAAGTTTGATAAACATCCACCCATGAAGAACTGAGAAACTCGTATCCACACACTTTCGTCACAAACTTACTGAGAAAGGTGCACATGTGAGCGCACGCATGCAAGCACACATATGCATGCATGCGCATGCACACATACACACCTCCAGCTGATATGAAATAATCTCCTATATAATTATGTTCAGACTACTGGGTCTTTTAACATCCAAGTCAATAATGCATATAGGATGAACTGTAACTAGTTCCAGCCTCTGAAGATTCTCAGGTAAGTCACCCAGTCACCTCCATCTTTGTGGACATAGGGCGTCTCACAGTTTTGTTTTGGAGCCTGTTTTCAAAATTTCATGACCATTTAGCTCCGTTATTAAACATAATCAGATTACTCTTCCATTTCTTTGCTAACGACACACAACTGTACTGCTCTGCTTTTCCAAAACAGTAACTCAAGCTGTCCTATCTTTATCATGTTATATACAAGGTCCAACATGGACTTAAACTAGTTAAAGTGATGATCGGTTTGTTCTGAGGACGACATGTATAGCTCCTACTCCTCGCTTTTTCATGCCACAATTAAAATGTCCAGTTACCTATTTGCCATCATCAAGTACTACAATGTGGCATTTTGTTTTATTACCATATTAAGGACAATTACATCCTCACAGACTACTACTAAGCAATGGGAAAAAAAAACAGCGGAGTGTATGGCAGGTCACTTGCCCAGGACACAAATAAGCTCAAGTTTGAATTGCAGATCAGACAAAGATTTCTCTTCCTCATCAGGTCCTAAATGGTGATCTAGGTGCTAGTCTTACAGAAACACTGAGGCCCAATCTGCAGCACACACTCAGCACACATTACAGACCCCACAGCCACAAAGGCATTGTTCCCTGGCAAGTTCTACGATAAAAAGTTTAATTCATTTTTGACAGAAATACACAAACATGAGGAAAAAAGGGGCGACACTGCATTGCTGGCTGCTCTACCCAGAGAGAGAGAGAGAGAGAGAGAGAGCAGCCTCAATTTCATTGTAAGTGACCAAAAATAAACAAAAATAACTGAATACACATCTGGTTACATTCTTTGGTGCAATCCGAGAGATTGATATGAACTGATAAACGTCATCCACAACAAAAGCACTCTAAACTGCAAAATGTCACTGAAACTGAAATATGCCTTCATAATGTAGTAAAGTTACTTGTACAAAACAGTAAGTAAAGAAAAGGCTTTGTATGTAAACACACTTTTGAAAAGTGGGTTACTCACATACATCTTGCTAATTTTACGCCATTCTGATGTTCTGTGCAATTTCTTAGAAACGTGTACTCACATATACAGCACAAGGAAAATGGATTTGTTAAGTATAGTAACTACTAAACTAGTAATAGTTATGTAAATGCAGCACTTGACAGTGTCAAGTGACTTATGAGCATGATGACAATGAACTGAAACACACACTGCAAACACACGACTACTGTTGTCAATCCCCATCACTCTTCATGGTACTTGCAAACATTGCACAATCCCTGTGAAACTTGTACAATAATTCATGAAAACTGCAATAAAAGAGTCTTCTAGTCATCTGAACTTTAGCCAACAAAGCATCATATAATCAGTTATCACATCTATCATCATGTGCATCACCAGACTATCATTTCTGTATCAACTATTCCCATCTTGGATGTATAGTACAATTAGGTGATTGTATCAAACACTCACACAAACATGCACACACACACACATCACATACACACAAACATGCACACACAAACACATCACATACACACAAACATGCACACACAAACTTTTACAAAATAACTCTCATTTACTTCTATGCGCTTTTCTATAAAATGGAGAAAGTCTGTCCAGTGCAGATATTGAGAAGTACACTTCATAAAAGGCAAATAAACAACAACCAAAAAAACAACAACAAAACCCCCAAACATTAGCAAATACTTTTGAGCATATGCCATTTTACCAAATTAGATAAACTCGGAATTCAACTAAAACATAGCGGCGGAACAACTATTTTCAAAAGAAAATATCCTATTTCTAACCTGTGTTTGGTTTCTTTTACTGTCACTTTCAGCCTTTTTAGGGGTATCTCACTATTGCATGTTTCATATACAAATGTGTGTATGAGTGTTGTGTAGTATGTGCATAATTACGACATTAGTATTTATGGTATATTCAAATCATCTGCTCCACTGACAAACAAATCAGGTAATACATTCTGTCCAGAAACCAAACAGGAATGGCCTGCTTTTCTCTTGTAATCTGAAGGTGACCTTTGTTTAATTATTCTGAACAATTTTATGGCGTTGCTTTTAAATCCAAAGATGCCAGACAAAATCTTAAGTATATTGTTATCTATCCAAAAATCCAATATGGTTGCCACAGTTTTTGGCTTGCACGAGTTTAGTGCCATGTACATGTAACTAAAAGGTAAGAGAAATCAGTTGAATTAATTTCATCTTGTACTTGTAGGTAACTGAATTATCTTCACATCATCTCTGAACAAATTCCACTCACATTATAGAGATTCAGAGTCCAAGATCAATAGTGCTCATTTTTTAACGGATGTAAACTGTTTCATGGAAGTCCGACAACAACATTCATAATCATGTCACCAATCAAACTGTCAAGCAGCACAATTTTTAAGCAATGAATGCACTTGTTCTTCTGATACACCATAAAAATACACTTTCACACAGATCAATCTTTAAATCAGTCTGCTCATTCTTTGATTACATAGGAGTGTGCTCTTTAACCCTTTGACTCCCGCACCCTATCTACCAACTACAAAAACTTAACCCTTTGATTCCTTCACCCTATCCACCAGCTTCCTGCAGGAAGCTGGTGGATAGGGTGAGGGATTCAAAGGGTTAAGTTTTTGCTTTGCTAACATGGTTGGCAATGCAGGATGCTGTTGACCGGAGTGCGGGAGTGAAAGGGTTAATCCTTTGACTCCCTCACACTATCCACCAGCTGCAAAAACTTAATCCATTGACTCCCTCAACCTATCTACCAGATTCCTGCAGGAAGTTGGTGGATAGGGTGGAGGAAAAGGTTAAGGTTTTGCTTTGCTTTCATTGCTGACCACGCAGGATGCTTATGGACAGGGTACAGGAGTCAAAGACTGAACATCACTTTGGACCAACATCAAAGGGTTAAAGTCACTTTAGACCAACATCTTAAGATAATAATTCCCTATATCCAAATCATTTTGATCAGTTCTTACAGTAAACCTCTGCAAATACTGTGCAGGTGGGTAACAGCTTTTTTAAAACACATGCAAAAAGCAATGCTACAGCTGCAACCAGTTGAACAACTGCAGCTGACAGAATGTGGACCTCACTCAGTAAATGACACTCAAGTCCATGCGCAGACATAACCATCATATAAACAATGTCTCATCCAAAATTCTGAGGATCAAGATCAGAAGGAAATGACACACCTACATATTTCCACAGCATGATTTCACAGTGTGCATATCGACAATAAACTATGAAGCTTCATAGGATTGGTGGCAATCTCCACATCCTTGGTGGAATGAGTCTCTTACCAGTGATTGCCTTCCTGAAAATATTTGCTCCTATCACATGAGGCTCAGTCCTACATTCTTGGTGAAAGAGTAAGCAGAAAAATTCCATGCATTTGCAATTTCCTCCTTTGCAGCAGAGAAATTACTTATCTTTTGAGTACAGCACATCCAATACCAGCAAAAAATACACTATGTCACAGCCTGTGAGAGCATATACAGCCAGAATGTTTGGCAAGATCTTTCTGTACCTGATACACAGACCTTTGAAAATGACCTTGGACTTTTGTTAGAGAACGTCCAAGATTTTGGTGAAAAGGTGCGAAGAAGGCACAAACAATGTTGGCAGTAGTTTGGCACTATGCTAGTAACACTGAGTTGATGCAGCAATTTTCAGATTATTGCACATGGACTTGAGTGTCATTTACTTGCCAGGTTGATTTTATGCGTTTAGTTGCAATATTAAATTATACAGTGACCCTCCTGTAACGCCAAACTCACCCACAGGTAATGTGAGTCAAAGAGGACACATCAAACAACCCTGTGCACTAACTTGGATGCAT
>CM060307.1:8976263-9031263 GCA_030674185.1 Monoplex corrugatus
TGTATGTATGTATGTATGTATGTATGTATGTACATATGTATGCATGCATGCATGTGTGTGTGTAGTCTCCTACCAGGTCAAGTAAAATAAACAAAACATACTCCACGTATGTTTGTTTGTATGTAGGTCAAGTGAAATAAAAAAAATTACATATGTGAAATAAAAAATTACGTATACTCTCAATGTTCATTTGTATGTTAATACACTGAACAGTTTAATAAACTAAAACATAAAAGAAACTGAGAAAGAAAATGAAAGTACTCTGCACGTATTAGGCACCCAAATTATTGTTTCGGTGCTCTCAAGTGTACAACAACTGGAGAAGTTTTTCCAAGTCTGAAGACATGCATAATTCAATTCCGAAATAGTTTATGCTGAACAAGTCAAAATACCGTGCTTATACAGTTTCAGTCCATACAAAGCAAGACATAATGATAATGGTAAAACTTGCCTTGAGAATAACAAATACTAACAGTACATATCCTCTTAAGATCTATCACACAGGTTGTACACTCAACAATATGTATTGTGACTACATGAGTTTCAGTAAACAAGAACTTCTCAAGTTTTTTGAAAAGATCAACTGCCTCTGACAGGTTCTGCTGCCTGTGAAAGTAGCAATGTCTGCAGACACCACAATTCATTTATCATATGAGCACAAAGTAACACGCATCTTAAATATTTTTCCCACACACAGAATAATGTTAATCTTTTCTTTTCTCCATAAAAAAATGACATTTTGTCTAGTCCAAATGTTTTTTAAAAGGTTTCAAGCTATAGTGTAGAATATATACTGTAGTATTTATATATCATACAAGGAATATCTAGATACAAAGAATATCATGTATTCACATTAACAGGTTGATTAAAAAATTCAGTTTTTATTTCTTAGTGAAAACCCTTAAACAAGTCACTACAGCATCATGTGTATCACCAAAGCACCATGTAACAATTAAAATCAATTCAGTTTTTATTTCTGTATGTCACTATACATCATGCAAATATCGCCAAAATATTAAATGGACTTAAAAAGTGGAAAAAACTTGTTGGGAAATTTTCAAATATGAGCTCAATCTTCTTTTAGTTTTACTGTTTTTTCTCTTAACATTTTCACTATTAAAAAACTTCAGTTTGCAAAAGCTTTTTTAGTTCATATGCTCAGATGGGGTCTAAGGTGTGCAGTGAAACAAGGTTTTCCTGCTCGAATGAGTCTTCTGAACCCACTTTTCAGCAAAGAAGCTGTACTATACTGCGGCCAACAAATCCACTTGACATGAACCCCTATTGTTTGGTCACTGGACCCTACTGTTGGGCTGTTGCCAGTAAATCGCCCCTATTGTTCCAGACACAAACAACAAGCAAATCACTGTAACAAGAGCTGTCCCTTGGACATGGTCCCTTTGCCTTCTCACTGACACCAGCATATGTCCCTTTCCCTTCTCACTGATACACAGCATGTGGTCCTTTTTTCTTTTAAGTGGAATCATTCTCCTTTCAGAAAAATGTATACTTTATTGTGTACTGGGTAAACACTTTCAGTTTTACAAACTATAAGATGCACAAACTCTATTACCATAGCAGGGCAGGCCAAATAGAACTGGGTCATTGACCTTATCACGACTGCCTCAGTAGTCAAGTGGTTCATAAACATGCTCAGACAGGGTCAGAAGTATGCAGTGAAACAAAATGATTTGTCCTATTGACGCTATATTGCAATTAATTTCTACCCTCCCCACCTATTTGTCATTTTCCTGACATTGTAAACACCACGCACAAACCTTCCCACACACCTGCACTCCTAATAAAACAAAACACACACATGCATAAAACCAATAAAATACAATAAAATAAACAACTTTAAAAAAAGAAAATCATTTCTAAGTTCTCATTATTTCCCCTCTGGATCATTCCTGTATCTACATAATAAAAAATCACAATAAATTATACTATTAATTTATAGGCTGCTAAAGCTGTATCACCAGCAACTGTACCTTAATGACTGATTTCCAGAAAAGTTACACTGGTCCCCAAAACTGCATTTAGTTTGTTTTATCTTTTAAATTTGCCGGTGTTTTAAATGGAAAAGCCTCTCTCAAGAAAAAGTTCTACCGTTCGGTGTTTTAAATGGAAAAGCCTCTCTCAAGACAAGTTCTCCCGTATTACAACAGCCTTATTTGTAAACAGTTTTCTCTTTTAAACTCCAATTCAATAAATATGCAGTGCACTTACTATGTCTAACAAGTGTTATTAGTTACCCCAGTTTGTGTCTCTCAAATTCTGATGCAAACGTTGAGAACAAGGCAAAATCCTCTCTTACCTTGGCAACCAATCCCATGATCCATTTCTCAATCAGTCAGTTTTACCTTTTGCTACTGCCAGGCTCAACTTAACGAGAGGGGCTGAACTTATCAGAAAAGTGGTAAACCATCAGCAGAATGGTAATGGCTCAACAACATATACTCAAATAGGGGAATTCCATTTTCATTTAGAGATCATCTGAACATGAACCTTCCTCCACTTTGTTCGTGCATGCACTAATCTACTAAAGTATTGCTTTGTGAACAACATATCACTTTGTCTACGTCACGGTCTAGTTCCAAACTGTTGATGAACCAAAAGCTTCCTGGCTGGACTGGCATGAATACTATCTTTGTAAAAGTGTGTTATAATATCACCTGTACTTGGGAAAGAGGGGAAGGGCATCATGATGGAACACACCGATCTTGTGCGAAGCCACTCTGTTATTACTGTTACTATTAGTATTATTTTTGTAAAAAGCCCAGCCGACTGCGTAGAGCCATATCAGGGCCATAACTTCTGAAATACGAGGTCCACAGAGACCTGGAGTTGCAGACTTAGATGCATGGGACTAGCTACAATGAAATATCCTCTGAAAAAGATATCCCCCCCCCCCCCCCTGGAAGCAATCGGGACCAAGTATGATCAATTTAAAGATGGAGGGAAGATGATGTGCTGGCTCTGTGCCTGGGAACACAAGAAACCTCATGAAGTGGGCTAGTCTGGACAATCTGGCCACCATTGGACTGATCACCACCCTCCAACTTTCTCAACTCATTCCTGAATCTGATGTCTCAAAGGGCTAGAATATACTTGGTGGGATAATGCTGAATCACGAAACATCATAAAAGTATAAAACATGATGAAGTGCAACATTCACATTTGAAAACGAGTTAGTATGACTGTCATCTGTCAAGCTGACATTAGAATATGAGGCAAAAGACATCTCTCCAGGTTAAAGACTCAAAGAGGCAAGCTTTCTGACCAATACCCTGAAAAGGGGACACAAGTAACCCTGACAGGGTAAGATCCAGAACTGGGGGGGGGGGGGGGGGGGAGGGGACCCAGTGCTTCTATACAGGCGTGTAAGATATTGGGAGCACACATTTTCAGAGCTGTGCAGATGGTCCAGCACCCTAAACTGAATCTCTTAAAACGGACAATCTTCTGGACTCTAAGAGTTGGCAGGACAAAGCATGATCTCTTCATACATACAAGAATGATACAGATCTATACACAAAATCCAGGGTGACACCACTGTTAAGCAGCTTCTTCAATTGTGCCAACTGCTGAGCAATGACCTCCCTTTGTGAACAGGCACCTGTTCTGTATTTTGGCAATGAGGAACGACAGCAGTCTTTTGCCTTCCCACCCAAGAACCAATCAATCCCCTCAATCCCCTTTAAATTTACCTTATCCAGCACTAAAGAGTTGGCTAACAGCATGTTGTGCAAGACTGATTATCAGAGATCTTGGCCTTTTCATGGGCTGAGAAAACACTTATCATGACCAAATGGGCTAGTCTGCACAGGAAGCCCTTCAACTACCACTACTAACTACAACCCCAACACACACACACACACACACACACACACACACACACACACACACACACAGAGGGGAGAGAGAGAGAGAGAGAGAGAGAGAGAGAGAGAGAGAGAGAGAGAAGAGAGAGAGAGAGAGAAGAAAACGCGAAGGAAGCAAGTAAATGTAAATTAACTGCATGATAGAGAATAAACAGATCTGTTTACCAGTACAGATGCTGGAAAATGGCACATTTAGATGAAGCATGGACTAAGAGATCGATTATCCAGGTGATTTATCCATCGCCATCATTATCAAAATTAATGGGATACAGTCTGTAGATGAAACCCCTCAACCATCACATCACACCCCCCCCCCACCACACACACACACACACACAGAGAAACAGAAAGAAAATGCAAAGGAAGCTGTACATGTGTATCAACCGCACAAGACAGAGTAAACAGACCAGTTTACCTAGAGGGATGCTGGGAAATAGGAAAACATTAAACTATAGCATGGATCAAGAGATCGGCTATGTAGACAGTTTCCTCCTCATGTTCATATGGGCTATTCTGTATTATGTACCCATTCAACTGTACACAAACAGGAACACCTGTTTATCAGTGGGGATGCTGAGAAAAGAAAAGGCATTAAACTGAAACGTGGATCACGAGATTGGTTATTTAGGTTACAAGTTAATGGAAGATTTTTCTTCTTCTCCATTTAAATCTGCAACTAAATGAGACACAATCTGATGTTACCAAGGCACTTGTTAGATACAGTGAAACATGGGATGGTAAAGTATTGTCACTGGCATAGGAACTTTTGCTGTCTGATAATAAAAGTTTTTTGATTGACTGAAAACAAAAATGAATATGTTCCAAACACTTCAATATGTACAGAAACACACTGATTAAAGCATGGTATTTCTAGAAAACATTTTCAAAGCAGTTTAAATTGCAGAGGCAACCAAACCCGTATTTTTCAATAATTATGTACTAGAACATCCTCACTCTTTAATCAAGGTAAGGACTTGAACCCAAAAATGTTGCCCATTGAGTGCAACAATATTCACACAGACACCAAAGAAAAAAAGATCAAGTCTGTATCCTAGAAATAGGGAGTGGAGGGTGGGAAAGCTTCTGGGTCTGTCACTAAAATAAAACCCAGTACAGAAGAAAGACTGCTAGCTACTGTTAGCACTTGCCCTCAACTAGAAACTTAGTACTGCCTACATTGACCTGTCAACAACAACAAAAATGAGAGAAAAAAATATTACCCGTGTTTGCCCTAAGTTATATCTTTTGTACTGCCACTGTACAACAAACAATAACTTGTTTAATTCAATGTCGGCCTATGATGCAAGATGTAAATGAAGCACCTGGCTTACCACAGTGTCAGTATCAAAAATATTACATGCTTATTTCCTGCTAATGACTTTTATAAAATATTATTTTTGAATTAGCTTAGCACAAAAAAGTGCTGGTGCAATAACTTCATTCTGTTTTAAATCTTACAATTTCCTATGAGAATGACAAAAACAAAACAAAAACAAAAAAACAATCACTGTAATCATGACTCCCTGAGAAGGCAAACATTTGATCCAACTGTGCTTAAAATATGTCACTAAATAACAAAGGAAACTTACACTGTGACTCGAACATTGTGTGATGCTCATTCAAACTATGGACTTGCAACATTCCACTGTAATGTTAACCAGATCTGTAATCCACCTATCATAATGGCTCATCCACAAATGGCCAGACATCTTTGCAGATACATCTCAAAAACCACACATATGCACATGCTGACAAACAGTATTATATGGCGTCATTTACCAGGTGTATTTCATAATCAATGTTTTCATTTTAGAAGTTGAACAAAATGGGTAGGGCACAATAATTGTACTCCACTACTTAAACTCATGTTTGACATTAAAATGCTGCCAAAAAGCTGCTTTAAAATGTATCCCAGGACTGGTCAGTTTTCAACTTCAAGTTTACAAATTTATATATATAAAAAAAATAAACGTTTAAGAAATAGGAAAAGGCAAAAGGGAGGTCATTTGTTGTTAATACAGCTTGATCATAGTCTCCAACCATCATCCAACTCTTAATCTTATCCACAAAAATTATCATTGTCCATTCAAATTCATTCACAACTTCTTACTTAAAAGTACTAGCATTTGTAACTCAAAATTTGGAAAACAAACTGGCTAATTTTCTATTCCTACAATCTGAATTATCATTCCCATGTACCTAACACTGGAAACAAAAGGCCAAACGAAAATGAACTTTTCTTTTAAATAACAGCAGTGCCAGTTACTGCATTACTTTAAAGGTTGATGCAGAATGTTAAGTTTATGGTCCAATGAACTCATGACCTTTTGTGAAAAACAAATTTTGTTTAAATATACTTTGATCTCATCCTACCAATTCAGTAGTGAATTTAGAACATGCAAGGTGTCAGGCAGCATTACATCAAATGTCATACTGAACATTTATTTCATTTTATACTGATTATCAAACCATTTCCATAATGTTAAACTTGTATATGTCCTGAGAAACGCTGCACCAAATAATTTTACTGGTTGGTCGGGGTGGTCAGTTAGTTTTGGATACTATTTGGTTAATTTGTATGCAGTCACCCCACCCTCTGAAGAGAAGGTAAATCTGGCATCTAGGTGTCAAACAATATAACTGAATGGAGGAATGATGGAAAGTCACACTGACCTGCAGCACCTGTTTCCCAAATTCATCAGCAAACTAGTTCTTTATGAATTTTTTCTGAATTTTACTCTATCTTTAAAGCATGTGTATCCCAATATTAGTATGCAAAAAATATGGCAAGTTCCAATGCACCCTGTTCACTTTCAGTATTACAATGCAAAATAAAATGAGTTTCACTCAAAATGAATGGATTGGAGGGGGGGGGGGGGGGGGAATGTCACATTATGCACTTTTCACTTTGCTGGTGACTTTTTTGTTTTGTTTTGGGGTTTTTGGTGGTGGTTGTTTTGTCTTGTTTTTTGCTTGTTTTGTTTTGTTTTTTCTTTTTGTTGTTTCCCTTTTTATGATAGCTAATACCGATAGTGAAGAAACTGTGAGCTAGTCTCAAATGCTGCATTTGATGCATCTGTGTTTCAATTACAGTAAAGAAAGCGAATACAACTTAAAACGCTAACTTAAGTCAGCAATGTCATGTAGCTGAGCTGGTTGGCCTAAAGTATTACTAAAAAGCATCTTATTAATGTGAACTATCACTGTCAAAGTCAGAAGAAAATTGTACTATAACACTAACAGATCTATGTGAAAATTATAGCTGGTGATCTTTATGTACATTTTTAACTAAAATATTCATCATACCATATACTACTACTTCCCTCAATCATGTTACACCCATCAATTAATCTGATGTACTAGAACAGTTTACAATGTTGAAAATCTCTTCCCCCTTTTGTTCTTTAAAGTGACAGACCCTCAAAAGCTGTGTCTCCACTGCCCTGTCCTTTGTCTTTACTTGAAAGAAACTTAACGTATCATATATCAAAATTACGTGCAACATTTTTTTTTAAAAATAAGAATTGAAACAAGAGACATTGTCATCTTACCAACATCTTATTTCTATAACAAACCCTCATGGGTGAAAATGCCACAAGAATTTTAGCAAGGACATTCTCTAAACTGGCATTATATTCTATGATTGACATGTGAAAAAAAAATTTAATTTAAAAGCCTAAATGAAGTGTAACATGAAAATATCAAAAAATACTTCAATATCTAGTAATAACTATTCTTCAAATGGGTTTAAAAAAAAAAAAAAGAATAATTCACAGCCCTGTCACTGAACAGTATCAGCATACTCTTGTGCCACTGGCACAATCTCTGAGAAACAATGTAAATTTGTTCACATCAGTGTCAGATAATGACAACATTCATCACTGGTAATCATATTTTCTGTAAACATTATCAATGTTCTATTCTTTTTAATAGTACAGACAGTTCAAGATGTAATAATTAACCAGAAACTTCATTTTCTCTGGATATGGGAGAAAAGCCTTTGTTTAAAGAATGTCCTTAAAGACAAAGAATGCCACACAAAACACAAGACAAAAACAAATATACACACTGAACAATGATAAAACACTTACCTTTGTCCACTGTGTGTACACAGTGTGATGTGAAACTATTAGTGTTTGTACTGCGAAAGAAAAATGATCTGCACCACATAACCAATTTTTCCATTTCCTTTTTTCCATATATTCTGAAATCTTTTTTACCATAAGTTCTGAAATTTAAGAGTTGTATTGTAACATTTACGTAACTTTAATGATTTGCTATCACTCAATCCTCCAGGAAAAATCATTAAGTACAATTCGTAGACAGAGGTATTTACATAATAAAGTTAAAATAACACATTTCAGGTTCAAACATTACCCTGAAATTGGACTATGATTAGTATTAACAACGTTCAGAGTTCCAGAAAAAGTGTTTTCACAAATTATCCAGTGACTACCACTATAGCGGTCTAGAAATCATCCATGGTTACTTTGATTTAATGTATTTCTGGCAATGCAAGTTTGCTGTCTCTGACCAACTCATTTGAAGTTGCAGTCAACGTTGCAGGTTGTGTCACGTAAAATCCTCTTCTATGCTTGTTTCCAAACAGAATTACTTAAAACTGTGTGAAACTGTGTAAAAGTGACTGCTTGTTATATCTTGCAACTGCCTACTGCAAAACAAAATACATGTGAATATTCGATTTGACCGTACCTATCTATAGGCCCTTACTGGCACCAATGATGGTTTTACTGATGATTTTCCCAGTGTTCACAAACAGTAAATGAGGATTACCATCAGCATCAGTCGACACTATCACAATTTCAACATTACTTCTGTTGGAATAATCACAATTTCAACATTACTTCTGTTGGAATAATCATCAAAATCACTGTTAGAAAAATCACTCGAAGCTTCATTGTCTGCAGCACTAGGTTCATGAAAATTTTGTCAAACACTTGTTGAGCAGTGCAAAAACTTCACTTTTCCGTAATTCTAACAATCAAAAGGATATTAGAGAGGTTTAGAAATATTTTTTCCCCTGAAACTCCATCATGACAAGTTCTATCTTCTTATGTTGTCTGGGAACAGCCAAAACCACAAGTGACGGTCATTACCAACAATTTGTCAGTTGTGTACATGCGGAATTTCATGTAGCTGATTATACTTTCAAGACAATATACCTGTTCTTAGTTTTCCATGATTTTCCTCCTTATTCATGCCCATGCCTGGTGTATTTGTGTGCATGTGTTTCCTCCCCTAACCAAACTTTCTCTTACAAAACACCGCTATCACACATAATTGTACAAACCTGTAACTCCGCAATGTCTCGACTCTTGAAAAGAAAATCTGCTACCATGATTCAGATTTCTTTTTTTTTAATTACTATTGGCATGCTTGGCACACACAGATCTGTGCTTATTTCATCTTGAACTCTGACTTAAATTAAAAAAACAAAGAAATTTTAAAAATTCTTCTGGACTTACAAACTTACTTCTTGTGTACTGTGTGTGTAGCCTTGGTTACCAACACATTCACAAGACTAGACTTTCTATCTTGTCAACGGCTGCACATGCTGACAATAATACAATGACACAGGACACATCAAAGAAGAACATCAAAGCATGCAGTTGGCATTTTCACCCACAGTTTATTATATTATTCCCAGGCCAATGACAACTGAGGTGCATGTTCATGTTCATCTACATCTATGAAGTTTATCAGATAAACAAACCTGGGGATGTTTAAAGAGTAAAACTAGATGACCCGCAACAAGAAGTCTAAATTTCAACTCATTCCTCTCCAAATATTTTTACTATGAGAAGCAAGACTGCATTTTTTTAACACAGAGAATCATTAATGCAAAACAAATTTCTAGTACAAGTTTAATCCTCTAGACACTGACATGACTCAGTCTATGACTGGCTGACATCAAGCATTAACTCTCCATTCAATGAGATACAGTAAAAGGTATCTCAGAAACCTTCACAGCAGAGTCTCATCTTTACATAATACTAATAGGACTGACTGCATTTCCAGCGAGCAACCCTTTGCCTTCACATTCCAAGTCTGACTGCATTTTCAAAATTTCAATGACAGCAGCACAATCTTGTCTAGATGGTAATCTTTCTTTCTGTACTTTTGAAAGTTTAGCATTCAAACAGCATAAAATCACAGGTGTAGTGTCTATTGTCTCCTTAACTTTGAAATCATACGTAACACAAAGATATAACTTGAACTGATTTTTTTTCAACCAATGAACAGAATATTTTCAACCTCCCGAGGCATGAAGTTTGACAGCTCTTACTGCATGGACTACTGCTCTGTTATTGCTCCTAAAATAAAATTTAAAAAAACTGAAGAAAATTTTTCATAATGATCAACTTTTTCACAATCTTTTACACAATGTGGATTTCAATGAAAACTAATCCAGATCATATTCTTCAATAAGAGTGCACCCTTTTTTTTATAGACCTACTAAAAGGATTTTTTAAAACATGCACACAAAACTGACGCAATGAGTAAAATGGCTTTCAAAAATAATTGCTTCCTGAGGCCACACAGAAAGAATTAAAGCAGCTAAGATATTGTTTTGATACTTTTCTTAGATGTCATTTTTCAAAATTTCACATCCCCAAGTTTCCTCATCTGGCAAATAAGTACATGTGCATAAAATAGGAAGGGCAAACACCCACCTGCAGGATCCATTCCACCCATATTCTGTGATGTTCCAGGCATTGGATTGGCATACGCATTACCAGCACCGGGGGTTCCAGGGAAAGACTGACCAAAACCATGACGAGATGTAGCAGTAGCTGAAGGACAGGAAGCAGATGAAAAGCCAGGAAAGACAGGACTAGATGTGAAGGCAGCAGGATTTTGATGCATCATAACTGGGTAGAGGTTCGAACCAGAATTACTTGAGTCGCTCTGAGACCACCCTGAAACAGGAAATCTTTATACATGCACACAGTAATTCATAAAATATGTAACATGATGTTGCAATATCATACTTATCAGTAAATATTCCTATACAAAAATTAACTCACTCCCCGCGAACCACTGCGATCGCAGTGGTCTCGTACACACCACTTCCACACGAACCACTGCGATCGCAGTTTTTGACCATCAGATTTTTTTTAGCTCAATGACGTCAATTTCTGTACGAAAATAGAGGTGCTGGCTCTCAAGTTTAACCAATCGTCTGCCAGTTCCTAAGCTAGTTTCAGTTTGTCTGCCGTAGAACGGCGAAGCGAAGTTTGATTTCGTACCCACTGGCTCTGTGTCGTTTTGCATAACAACAATGGCGTCTACTAGTTCAACGCGTGAGGAGAGACAGCGAAGACATCGACGTTTCACAGCGCGAGAAGTGATTGAAATGTTGCAAACTGCTGGTTCAGATGTAGAAGAAGATGAGGAAGACAGTGAGAGTGATTTTATCGCCGAAGAGTCCGAGACTGGTGAGTCTGACAGCAGTTTTGAGGCCGGTGCAGAAGAGGAGGAGGAGGAGGGGGGTGGTGCCGCTAGTAATAGCTCAAGTGACGAAGCTGTACGGGTTGGTGACGGACAAGTGACTGGAGAGGAGATACTGGAATTGTTGAGGAAGGAATGGCACCAAGATTTTTTCATGTTTCCATGTGTTCCTCATTACTCTGGCCAAAACACAGAGGGACTTCATTTACAAAACATGGCAAGCCACGCCCCTCTCGATTTCTTCGACCAGATTTTTGATGCGGAGTTTCTCAGTCATATCGTGAGAGAGACCAATCGCTATGCCCAAGAAAATCTTGAGACCAGAGGTGTGTTATCACCTAGGAGTATTTTTCATCAGTGGAAAAACATCACAGAGAAAGATCTTATTGGTTTTTTTGCTATCTTGGTGCACATGGGACTGTTGCATAAGCCTGAAGTTTCAGACTATTGGTCTAATAATCCTATTCTGCAAAGTTCATTTGCACCAGCTATAATGAGCCGGGACAAGTTCCAGCTCATCTTGGCCATGCTACATGTTAGCAACAATGCAGAATTTATCCCTAGGGGCAGACCAGGCCACAACCCACTGCAGAAGATCCAGCCAGTCTACAGCCATCTCCGCCGCAAGTTCAGGGAACTTTATGTGCCTGGGGAGAATATATGCACAGATGAGGCTATGTGTCCTTGGAGGGGCAAGGTAGGCTTTCGTGTATATATGAGGGACAAGCCTGTTCGCTGGGGCATGAAATTGTATGAACTGTGCGAGTCGAGTTCAGCATATGTATATGACTTTGAGATCTTCGCAGCAGACCCAGAAACGAGCAACAAACCAGTTGATGTAGTCATGAGGCTGGCAGAACCTTTGCTGAACGAAGGGCGCAGTATGTATGTTGACAATTACTACTGCTGCCCTGAGCTTGCAGAAAAACTGGTTGACAAGGACACGCACTGTGTGGGTACAGTACGTGCCAACCGCAAAGGCCTGTCGAAACATGAACTACAAGCACCTGTGGAGCGCGGCACAGTTCAAGCATTCCGACAAGGTATGTTTATATAATTTTATTGTGCTCTTTTTATTGATTAGTCCATTTTATTTTTATTACATATTATATTTTTTATTGACGAGTTGTTTATTTCTATTACATATTATGTTTATTACATTATATTATATTACATTAATTTATTACATTTTCTTTTCAGTACTGCAACTGAAGATGCCAACAACTAAATTCTCAATTTTGTTGTTGGTTTTTTTTTTGTATAACTGAATACATATACAACTCAACTTATAATAAAAAAAAAATAGGTGTCTATCCCTCACATTGGTATGTTTCTGTGTGTAATCAGCTGTGTGAACATTTGAAATATTCTGACGCTGAGCATTATAGTGGTAGTAGACCCAGCTGAATTGATGTTCAGTTGAGGTTTATGTATTGTCTGTTTTAGCATTTTCAGTCTGTCAATGTGCTTCACAGACCATGATACTGCTAATATTTTCCTCTGTTTTAGCATTTTCAGTCTGTCAGTGTGCTTCACAGACCATGATACTGCTAATATTTTCTTTGCATTTTCAGAATTTTCAAGATTATCTAGCTGAAAGCTGCTGTGATGAGGACCAATGTGTGTGGTGTCATTTCATGTATCAATAAATACCTGACAGCTTACATGTTGCTTTATGTTGTAGGTGGAGTCAGTGTCCTCAAGTGGATGGACAAGAAACCAGTCCACCTGATCACCACAAAGATGGACCCAAGGGAGATGAAAGAGGTGGTATCACGCAGCGGGAGAAAAAACAAGCCTGTGGCAGTCCAGGACTATATCCAAAATATGGCAGGTGTGGATAAAAGTGACCAACTGATGGCATACATGCCTCTCAACAGGAAAACCGTGAAATGGTGGAAGAAACTTTTCTTCCATTTGTTTACGCTGTCCCTCATTCAGGCGTATATTCTACACAACAAATTTCACAACATCGAGGGGCAGCGCAAGTTTTCACTAAAGAAGTTTGTGGTGGCTGTGGGCAATGCTCTTGCAGAGAGATATCACAGCACTCCTGCTGCTGCTCCTGTCCCTGGTCCTGCTGCTGTGCCTGTTGCTGGTCATGCTAAACCTGTCCCTGGTCCTGCTGCTGTGCCTGTTGCTGGTCCTTCTGCTGTGCCTGTTGCTGGTCCTTCTACTGCACCTGTTGCTGGTCCTGCTGCGCCTCCTGTTCTACCCCGACATGCTCCTGCTCCTCCCATGCCTACACCTGAGACCCGCCTGGCTGGTGGACATTACCCCAGTCGGATTGGTCTGTACCAAACTGGCAGAACCAAGTTCAGGGATTGTTTCGTGTGTACAGCGCGGGCTGCACGCCAACCTGATGTTGCGAGGCGACGCCAGACACCAAACTGTTGCGACAAGTGTGGGAAAGCACTCTGTGTGGACAAGAAAGCCTGGGGGAAGGAAATTTCCTGTTTCCAGGTGTACCACACAATCAAAAACTATGCAGACTACTGACAGACTGAATAACTGTTGTGTTAGGTTTCTTTGGATATTTTTTCTGTGTGGGGGCAACTTACGTAAGTACATAATGTGTACTCCTTGGCCTGTTTACTTGTCAGTGATGTGAAAACTGTGTAACTGTAAGTACATGTTTTTTCATGGTTTGTGTGTGCTGCGTGTGCGTGTCATGTGCTTAACTTTTAAACTATTATTTATCACAATTCATTTTGCTAAATCTTTCTTCTTTGTTAATTAGTGATTTTATTATTCATTACAATTCATTTCGCTAAATCTTTCTTCTTTGTTAATTAGTGATTCCTAACAGTACTTATGTAAATTATATCTTAAATTCATTTTGCTTAATCTTTTTCTCTCTTAATTAGTGGTTCCTAACAATACTTATGTATTACATATTCTGCTGTCATTTGTTACTTGTAAAGTTTATTATTGAAAAGTACAATGAACAGGCTTTTGAGATGGACTGCAAGGCATTTAATGAAACCTTATAATTTTACTTTACTTGAACATCATGGTCTCTTTCTAACCATTTAATACTCACAATAAACTTCTGTTTATATATATCAGGGCTGGCGAAATCCACTCGCCCGAGGTGATAAAAAGCCTGTCAGGCGAGTCAAAATCAAAAACTACTAAGCCCATTGGGCGAGTGACGATTCTGACCCCTGCAGTTAGAATTTCTTTCTATTTCTCAAACTTCCCAATCTGCCGACTGATCTCATCTGCAATGATCGAGTCTGCCAACGTTCCTGCGAAAACCAGGCTATCTAAGGTAAGACAACTCTTGCTTCCCCTAGGCCTGTCACTAGTGTCAGTGAAGGGAGTCAGTACGATTGTATTGAGTGTTTACAGATAAGTGACCTTTCGTCCAATCTGTCAGTTTTGGTTGAACAGTTAGAACTTCTAATTAATTAAGTACACAACCAAGATAATAATACAACATATGTCTTTAATACTCTTATCGAGATCAAGGGATAGGGAGGGGAAGAGAATGTGTATGCTATTAGCAAGGAAATTCGAGAGACAAGAGCAAATTTGATGCATCACTTGATAAGATGGTACGTCAGAGAAACTAGTTTAAAAAGCATAGATACTACTTGATATTTCTTTCGCATTATCTTCACTTGTCTGTCAGGACATAAATTTCAGTTAGGATGGATTAAATATTTTCAAGTTTTTTCACTTCACACTCAACTGCTGAAGTCAAAGAAAGAAAAGCCATCCACCCACTACCCTCCACCATCAAACACACACACTACAGAGACATAATGCTTATAAATACAACAACAATGGTTTCATACTCTATCTCTTCCTCTCCCTCACACACACTCACACTTTAAAAAAAGTAAGCGATTAAAATTATGAGAGGGGAAAAATATTGCAGGATGACAATGAAGTAATTTGAAAACATAACAAATGACCAGTTGGACTAAAATAAACTTTGGCTACATAAGCAAAATATAATGATTACAAACATACATTGAACTAAAGATTTCTCTCCAACTTACACAGAGAATCCATGTAAACTTTGAGATCAGCCATCTGCCTTTCACATCTTCATGTTATCACTTGATCACTTGATCTCCCACTATTCACCTCCCTCACCACCACCCTCAACCCTGATGAAGTCTCCAGAAGAAAATTTGACCACCTTTGTTTAACAATGGTTTATTCTGCTGAATATTTCTGGTCATCATCATAAAAAAAATTTAACTATTTTTCGGGGCAACGTGTCAGACTAGTGAAAATATCTGTGGGCTAGTACTAGTAGTAGATCTTAAAATCCACTAGCCCGGCTGGCTAGTAGAAAATATTAATCTTCTCCAGGCCTGTATAGACTATATGAATGAACTTCTTTAAAGTACCCTTAAAACATAATCATCATTACTCGAGTTTCAATACAAATTTTGTATCATAACCATATTCTCCAAACTCTATTGGACTCTATGCGCATTACATATATTGATATAATGACATTTACTTTAAGTGGACCAAAGAGAACTCTAGCTGTTATGTAAGCAGATAATATACTATTATTCTGTTGCACAGTCTGCATCTTTGGTGGGCGTGCATGCTGGGTGGGCATTTCCATGTTTCCATAGCCAGCCACAGACATGACTTATACGGTCATTAGTGTGCATATTACTTGTATTCTGCAGACGTACACACACACAGTGTTTAGCTACTAACGTGTCAGCAGACGATCTGGGAGATCAGAAAAATCTCCACCCTTTACCCACAGGTAGAGGTGTCTAGGCGGATTGAATCCAGAACTTTCCAACAGCAAAACGGATATTTACCCACTTTATTCCCTCACCTACCATACATGGTTCATTATGACTGTAGGATTTCACTCTATTATAATTTATATAATATGTACGTATGTTTATGCATCATGTACATAACTTTTTTCTTATGTATCATAGATTCATATACATGTAATAAAGTATGCATAAGGATGTGATCCATGCATCATTGCATGTAAACATGTGATGTATACAAAATTACATGCCACCTGACAGGCACAAATAAGTAATGTCAAGACTTCCAATAAGGTCACAATGATTAATCCACCAAGATACTTCCACCTAAAAGGTAACTCTAGTCTAATTTAGTCTAAAATACTTTCACCAAAAAGGTATGACTATCACTAGTAGTAGTAACAGGTCGAGATGTTTCCCATCTCCTTGGTCCACAGATACGCTGACCTGCCATGTGCCTGTCTCTTACTTTTGTACCAAGACTGATGGCCAAAGTTCATTCTCTTTCCAAGTCCCATCTCCATGAACAAACTTCCTCTGTCACTCAACAGGTCTGATTCTGTCATCATTTAAATCCTCTCTGAAAACTACTCTTTTCACATCTCGATCACCTTGTTTTTCCCTTCCCACTATCCTGCTCTCTCTTTCTCTCTCTCTCTCTTGTTGTGTGTGTGTGTGTGTGTGTGTGTGTGTGTGTGTGTGTGTGTGTGTGTGTGTGTGTGTGTGTGTGTGTGTGGTGTGACACTAATAAATGCAGGTGTGTGTGTGTGTGTGTGTGTGTGTGTGTGTGTGTGTGTGTGTGTGTGTGTGTGTGTGTGTGTGTGTGTGTGTGTGTGTGTTACGGTAATAAAGATGATAAATGTATGGTGTTGGCTTGTTTGGCTTGTGCGCATTTTTGTTTTGTTTGTACATATCTTTGCTATATTAAGCTCCTCTAACGAGGGCTTTTTAAAGAGTAACTTAGTAAGTCGATAAATGTTCATTATTATTATTACTACTAATTTTATGATTATTACTACTTACTACTACCATTAAACCTCTTTGTGTGTACACGTATTCAGAAATACCCATTATGTATTTTAAAGATCCTGGCTTTAGTGCAAGTCATGTCACTAGCTGATCTATGAAAACATCCAGCACGCACAACTACCAAAGATGGCATGCAGACTATGCAGCAACATACTGCCTACACAATGTGAGCAAAACAAGCACGTACACACATCAAAAAATTTAAAAAAATCAGAATGCAAACAAAAAAGTTTTATTTTATTTACATACATGTATAAAGTACTAGACTGAGGCAGCCGAGATGCGGTTTCTAAGAAGAATGTTGAGAGTTCCATGGACAGCAAAGAAAACAAACGAGACAGTCTTGATGTAGGCAGACACAAGTAGATCACTCATAAGGAAGATTAGGAAAAGACAGGCAACATTTATATGCCATTTTATGAGGAAGGGGGATTTGGAGCACCTGGTCACAACGGGAAAGCTGGAGGGAAAGAGAGCACCAGGTAGACCCAGGGAGAGAATGCTGGTCGGACTTGCAGAGTGGCTGGGGATGAGGAGGGTGGGGGAGATGTTAGGGGCAACGAGAGATAGAGATGGATGGAAGTCCATGGTCGCCAACGCCATGCGGCAGGGTACCTGATGATGATGATGATGATGATGATGATGATGATAAAGTACTAATGTAATATATAGGTTGATATGTGAATATATATAACGTGATTTCATGTGAATTAATACTACGTACACAAAATTGACAGGTTTACAGAAATATACTCAAAACCATTGATCAAGGCAGATATATATCAGCTACAGATGTGGTCAAAATTAAAAAAGTACTCCAAGTCCTACCAGTAGTCCATTTTCTTCAGCAATTATTATTTATTTTATTTGCCTGGATTTTTCAATCTTTTTGAAAGTTTTTCCCAATTTTCAAACTGCTATCATCAATGCCATCAAAGCATAGAACTGTTCACAAGTTTTACTTCATTGGTGCTGCATCATTTGACTGTGATTGGCCTCTCTCAGTCCTTAAGAACAATTAGATGCACAGCTACAAGAATTTTTTCAGGGCACAAGCCTAGGGATAGTCACGATAGTGATATGGAGAACCTGCTGCTGCTCGTGCAGCAAGCTCACCCTTTTCACATCGGAGAATCAAAGTTAAGGGAGTCGCCAAGGTGTGATTTTCGTCAGGAAATTTTCTTATAAAAGTACGTCTTAAAGCATGGCACAATCTTTCTTATTATTACATCACAGATCTACAAACTTCTGCCAGGGAGAACTCGTTTGTTGCCATGGGATCTTTCAACACACTAACATGCTGCATCTACTTCTAGGACCTCAGATCATTATCCCATCCAGAACAAGATTTAGTGGAGTTTGGAGAGAGGTAGGGGAAGGGAGAGAGCTCCCTGTCCGGCTGGGATTAATCTTGGATTTCTTGCATCCTAGGTACTACCATCAACTTTCCAACTTGGTGACTATTTAGAAATCAACTAAATTACCACTGCCATAACACACACACTGACAGTCACAATAAACAAACATGCATACACACACACTGTCACGTCAATGATCAATTTGTGCATGCATGATGCATGTATAAGCATGTACGCATGCTTGCATGCAAGGGTGTTTGAATATGTGTGCGTGTGCAAATGTGTGTGCGGGTATGCGTGGATGCACGAGTGTCATTGTACTGTTTTGTTGTTTTCTATTTTCCTTCCCCCCTCCTCCCCCCAAAAGAGTCATCCTTTTGTCATACCTGTATCAAGTCCTCTTTGAGAATCATCCAATGGCTCCTGTTTAATCCATGGCTGTCCTGATGCCTCATTTAATGGGAAAGAATTGCGACCCACCCGTCCTTGACCACCTCCTCGGCCTTGAGCTTGATGAGATGATGTGGTGTCACCAACTTGTGATGCTAATGATAATAGTTCATCAGATGAAATCTGCTCTAACTTCACCTCTCCCATGCTGATATTTTCTTGTGATTTACTTTGAGAAGTCACTGTTGCTGCTGGTCCTGACTGCTGCCTGTTTCTTTGTGGAGATGATTGCGCATTGCTGCTACTACTTTGGTTGTGCTGTGAAGATCCCCCCGTCTGTCTCTGACCAGAACTGGGCGAAGCCACACGCTTTAAACCTCGAGATGGAATTGTTCCAATGTTTGTGCTCTCTGGTACACTTTCAGTCTGATCAACAATCATAATATCATCATCATCATCAGATGACGAAACTTTTGAATCAACAAACTTAGAGGGAGCACCTGCTGGTGTTTTATTCTTGTCTTTGTCCTGTGGTAAAGCATGAAAGCTGTTGCTCACAAATGTCACAGAATTTTCATCATTTTTGCTAACCTTTTCGTGTAAAATATAGTCCACCTTTTCTCCTGTATCAATATTGAGGTAAATGTGTCCCACAAGCTCCACTCCTCTTTGAAATTCTACATAACCATTGCATAACGACTGCAGAAACTTGGTGAGTGAACCAATGAACTTGGTTGACGAGTCGTCATCCATCTTTCTGCCTTTTTTTAAATTTTATCCACAGAAATGAAAATCTGAAAAAGAAAAAAGATAAAACTGTCATGATAATCAGCTTTTTCATGTCTTTCAAAGCTAGTTTTGTGTTGACTTAATTAGTTCAAAGCTTCAGATTATGTTTATTCACTATGGGATATGTTCCTGACAACTAAAGTAATGGGACCAAAAAATGTCTCTAAGGAGATTCAAACAGTAATAGTACTAATACTGGTGAAAAATTACTTGCCAATTAAAAACACCGATTGTGAGATTCAAACAGTAATACTGGTGAAAAATTACTTGCCAATTAAAAAACACTGATTGTTGAATCAAGATGGTAAAGCATTACAAAAAAAAACAACAACAAAAACAAACAAACAAAACAAACACAGATTCATGAATAAAGATCAACAAATAGGTCTAGAGCCTTCCAACAATCAACAATCTCCCTTTTTCTTTAAATAATATAACCAAGTTTTTTCCAGCTGAAACGCACACAAAGGCATTTCCACACATACACATCTATAGAAACTTACAGTACAAAGATTGTACTTCTAAAGTTCCAAGTCTAATTCATAGAAGTTCAAGAAAAAAAGACTGCAGTACGCTCCAAGTTCTAGCATTAATTCTGTGACTTCCTCTCCTCTGTTCCATCCCTCTCCCAACTGGAAAATGACCTTAAAAGTCCCACACTGAGTTTTAGGCCCATGAAGAACACTGCTTTTGTGAAACAGGTCAGTTCTGGCAGTCTGACATAATGCACTGAACTCCAAGTCCTACAATTAATTTTGTGACCTCCTCTCCTCCGTTCTGCCCCTCTTCCACCTGGAAAATGACCTTAAAAGTCCCACACTAAGAATTTTAGGCCCATGGAGAACACTGCTTTTGTGAAACAGGTCAGTTCTGGCCGTCTGACATAATGCACTGAAGCAAAAAAATTAGGCTTAAAACAGACTGATTTTTGTTCCATTTCCCAAGTCTGTGAATTGACTTGTTTACTTGTTGAAAAAGTTTGAATCTCTCCTCTTTTGAATGCTTTCTAAAGTTTCTTATTCTTGTGTGGTGAGTCACTGTTGAAAGGAAGAGCAAGAATCACAAATGCATGAAGGCTTCCTGTGCATCCTGCAGCCCATTACATTGACACACCGCAGAACAGCCAGTTTTGACTATACTCCTTGCTCTGCTCGGCTTTTCTACCCTTTTTACCCTATGACTCCAGCATCCTAATTTATTCCTATCCACTATCTGCGAAAACTTAATTGACTCCCTCACCATATCCACCAGCTTCCTGCATGGAGCTGGTGGATAGGGCGAAGGAGTCAAAGGGTTAAATTTTTGCTTTGCTAGCATGGTTACCAAAGCAGGATGTTAGTGGACAGGCTGCAGGGGTCAAAGGGTTAAAGTTACATGGTCATTTTTAGCACAATTGTGTTATCTCAGCTTCCTACTAGTTTGTGGCTGGCTTGAGACAAACGTGTTTTGTGAAAGTACCATTGAGAAAACCATTTTCCTTCGGATTCAAAGTGAAACCGTTTCAAAATGGTCAAGAAAAATATAGCCATTTCAGATACGAAAGGAAAGTACATTTAATTCTCTTTCCAAAAGTATACGAAACTACTGCGTGATGTCAATGGCACAGGCAAGCTGTGTATTGCCAAAGCAAGACCTCGGACATTCAGTTTCAAAAAGGGCAGCTTCGATTGATCGAAACTTGTCAGGCACCTCTGATGACAATTAAACTTGATTCTAAGCGCCAGCCATTATGCAAGTAACATTAACCCTTTGACTCCCGCACCCTCTCCATCAGCAAAAATTTAACACTCTGACTCCCTCACCTTATCCACCAGAGTCGAAGAGTTAAGTTTTTGATTTGCTAGCATAGTTGACATTGCAGGATGCTGGTGGACAGGGTGCGGGAGTCAAAGGGTTAATTAAATTGATTAATGAGATCCTGTAATATCGCCGTAATGTTACTACTGAAACTGTTTATATAAACATTTACCTTTATTTAACAAAACATAAGGTAAAGTGCTCATTCACAAGAACACTCCAATGAAGTTTGTACTAAACATTACTACTATTACTAGTATTAGTGTTAACATCGCAATACACAAATCGATCATTAAACAGTAATTACTTCACATATTTCCACGGCACATTTGTACAAGGTAGCTTACTGTAATAATGAAAGATGAGTAAATAACTTATTATAATAGTGAAAGATGAAAACATTATTTTTAATTTTTCAAAGTCTGTTTATGCAGAAACTTCATTTTCTTAACTTCGCTTAAACAATGAAGGGAGATAACCTATCTCACCGACAGATGACGGACAAGATCAGACAGTTGAGTACCTGTAGTTTTGTTGTTGTTGTTTTTGCTATTGAATGATCAACATTTTGACATTTGCTTTATCATATGCTATTCATTCTTTTTGTCAGTTATTTCCTTGTTGTGCCAATTTGTGATTTACACTTTACAGAGTAAGTAAAATTTCAAAGTCTGTTGTGTCACTGTCAGAAACTCAGCTGAAATGCTCATTGTGTGTGTGTGTGTGTGTGTGTGTGTCACTGTGTGTGTGTGTGTGTGTGTGTGTGTGTGTGTGTGTGTGTGTGTGTGTGTGTGTGTGTGTGTGTGTGTGTGTGTGTGTGTGTGTGTGTGTGTGTGTGCGCGCACGCGCGCATGTGTGTGCCTGTTTGTGTGTGTGCCTGTTTGTGTGTGTGCATGTTTGTGTGTGTGTACTTTAAGCTTTATGCTGCAAGGTCCATTACCCATACATGTGTATGGCGGTGAGGAAAACAATGCTTTTCCATTTTTTAAAAATCATTTGAACAGGGAAAAAACAAAAAATTGTCGAAAGAACAAACTGAATTCACACTCACAGCCAACTGTGTAGAGCCATATCAGGGCTATAAGTATTTTAACCCTTTCAAAACATACATAATACTTCAACAGGAAAAAAAGGAAATGAAAATTAATTACATATATTAGCAATGCCGCACGAAAAATTGAAATTGGGTTTTGAGTTTAAAAATTTATATGGTTTTGAAAATATTGTTATTCTGAGTAAAAAGCAGTTTAAATTTTTCAAATCGGACTAATAGTTCATGAGATATTCCAATTTGAAGCGTCAAAAATTTCTTAAATTTTGGTACCACGTTTTAGTGGGACAAAGAAGGACAAGTGTCACAGAACAAACTCATCAAATGGCATGGTATGCTGATTTTGCCGGAAATGACATTTATTTTGTAATTGTGAGAGACAGACCGGATCAAAAGTCATGAAATTTTGGTCGTTGATGTATTTTGGCGTGCCGAATTGAATAAAACCATTATTGGAACTCTGTGACGAGCCATTTTTGTCTTATTACAGGAAACATGTGATATTTTGGATGTTTTATCAGTGTTTCATTAATAATTGCCCATATTGTATTAATAACAGACAAAAATGAAGCTAGAAACAAAACAATCATTTCAAGAGATAGATATAAAATCATTTTGCTCATCGTTCAAGTGTCTTATTACTGCAAATTAAACCAAAAAAGTCACGACTCGCTACTTCAGTAGTCTTATGAATAACTTTTAATATTTCATCAGTTTCTGTACATATAAAAGGACATCTGAGAATCAATGACTTCTGGAATCACTTAAATAATTGAAATATTAAAAATTACTGCATGCTTTTATGCTGCAGTCTGTCCAAAAATATCATCCGATCAAAATTCTACTAAAAACTAAACACACACACATACACATGCACACACACATAACACACATACACATATATACACACACAGAGAAAAACATAACAGACAAGATTTATGTACGTTACATTTGATTTTTATTTTATACATCAGTCTTTAAAAAATAGACTAAACTGTCTGTGGATGAGTCAAGTCCCCGAACACTTAGCACAGCCAGCGTCCAAAGAAAACTTCAGGAAGGATATGGGACCACTCACCATTCAGGAACAGGTCACTTAACTCCTACAATAGAGAAATATATGAATTTCTGCATAATATATACTATTCATTGAGAGATTGGAAAGGAAAGGAAACCATAATGCATAGTCTTCACAATGACATTACTTTAACATTAAGCCCAAACTCGCGACTTTGATTTTTAGCATATTACTGTAAAAATCCACCAAAGCAGAGCAATCCTGCTAAGTATTTCCGGTGTACTCTTGCCCTTTAATACAAATCAATAACAACAGGCTACTATTAAATAAGATGCAATCTTCCCTTTAAAACAAATTAATGACAATGGGCCTATCCTTTTCAGATATTGACTACAAATTGAAACAACTACATAAGCTAATGGATGGCCTACTTTACAAATAATACAACTCATAGCCTTCTATTCAGTTTCAAAACCTAAATGAAGAATATTATAACAATGAACAGATTTTGTTTTGTGACATTCTAAATCTCTGTGTGTGTTAGTGTGTGTGCGTGTTGTCAGAGAGAGAGAGAGAGTGTGTTGTCAGAGAGAGAGAGAGAGATGGAGAGAGAGAGAGAGATGGAGAGAGAGAGAGAGATGGAGAGAGAGAGAGAGAGAGGATCATGCCTGTTAACAACTTGGATATGAATGTATTGTGGCCTATTTACTTATTTATTCATTTCTTGTTCTCTGAGAGAGAGAGAGAGAGAGAGAGAGAGAGAGAGAGAGAGATTCATGTCAAGGAAAGTACAATAACTTGCACAAAATTGTTTGTTGATTTGAAAAAATATATATTTAGACTTATTCATTCATTCATTTATTTGAGAGAGAGAGAGAGAGAGTTGGGGAGGCGGGTATGCGCACCCCTCTTGTTTGGGCAAACCCATTTTCCACGGCCCGGCGAAGCACGACGAGCACATAGTATTTTTAGTAGTAAGCTCGCCCGTCGTGGGGTGAGCAGATCTACACTGCGACATACAAATAGCATGATCTCGGGGAGGAAATGGTTGACGAATCTAGCTTCGGCTGACAACTCCGAATCGAGTTCAAACGTAGTTGTCCTTTTCTTCAAAAATAGTGTCACAGATAAAACAGAACTTGATCTGTTGATTGCTAGATCTAGTCTTTGTCCGACAACGTAAAACTTGCCGAGCTGAAACTTGCACAGCGTTCTGTTACGCCGGTAGTAGGCCTATGGCGTCGGCACATTCCGACGTTGTTTTGCTACTGATCTGGTATAGATCCTCGTGTAAAAAGTTGCCGTACGGCCGTATTTTACTTCAAATTGATTTCATATTACACCTGCATATAGAAAAAAGCATGTGAAATCGAATCCCGCCGACGAGAAGTTCCAAAAATGGCGACTTGCCTGCAAACTTTTCCGATGAAAAAAAGCAAAACTTTGGAAGCGTCGATCTCGGTTCGAAACTGGCACACATAGCTCTCGTCGGGATATATCATTTTGTTACATTGATTCTCATTGGCTGCAAAATTACATTGTGATTGGTTCACAAATATAGCCGTACCGACCGAAATAGTGAAGCACACCAAACAAACTTCGATTCTAAACGCATACCATATCCGCGATTACGCCCGAAACGCGGATTTTCGACTTTCTCATCAAATAACTAATTCCATTTTCGCTGTAAGTACATAAAATGGCAATCATTCAAATCTTTATTCATTTCTGATTCATATAAGAAAAAAAATAAGGATGAAACACCGCTTAAAGAGGCAGTAATACTTGATTGAACTGAAGACCCCCCAGTTTTGCGGCCGGCCCCCGTTTTTGCCCAGTTTTTGGTACCACAAATTTGACGTCGCGTTTCGGTTCGCACGGCATTGCTACATATATATATCAATCAATCAATGCATTTACATACATAATCTAAAGAGATGCCCCTAGCATTCATCACTCCAATTTATCACACAGGGGATTCAAAAAGCATACCTGAACACAAACAAAACTAAGGGCACTAAAAACACAAAAAAAGACCTATATTACCTAAAACTGCTTCCACCTATCACATTTTCCTAGTAGGGCCTATCAAAAATGCACTTAATATGTGTACCCAATTATCAATCCTAAGAGAAAATACATAAGCCTTTATTCAACACATATAGGTGAATGGCCAAACCAGGAAATTTCTACCACAGAATTGCCTGAAGGTTGGGGACCATTTATGCCGAAAGAGCCCCTGGCATCCCATTTTGGACAAGGAGGGGCAGTCGAGAGGGATAAAAAGGAGGGGGTAAAAAAAATTTTTCCTTGACAGTGTGCCATTCCTGCATCTCGTTTTAAACATCTTGATAAGCTGAAAGCAAACCATTTATTTCATCAAGATATCTTTAGAAATGAAGATGCTGTATTCATTTATATTCTACAATATGGATTTTGCTTCTGATTGAGAGAATATATGAAATACCATAAAACTTTTGTTTCCTGGAATATTGATTAGTTTGCATGCAGTGACAGTGCAATGTTTGGGATTTGTTTATAAACCCAAAACATGGGAGTGAAATGTTCATTTCAATCACATCATCATCATCATTAGGTGCCCTGCCGCATGGCATTGGCGATCATGGACTTCCCATCTGTCTCTATCTCTCGTTGCCCCTAGCATCTCCCCCACCCTCCTCATCCCCAGCCACTCTGCAAGTCCGTCCAGCATTTTATTTTCTCCCTGGGTCTACCTGGTACTCTCTTTCCCTCTAGCTTTCACGTTGTGACCAGGTGCTCCAAATCCCCCTTCCTCATAAAATGGCCTATAAATGTTGCCTGTCTTTTCCTAATCTTCCTAATATGAGTGATCTACTTGTGTCTGCCTCCATCAACACTGTCTCGTTTGTTTTCTTCGCTGTCCATGGAACTCTCAACATTCTTCTTAGAAACCACATCTCGGCTGCCTCAATCTTGTTCTGGCTTTGTTTGTTGACTGTCCACGCCTCACATCCGTACAACAGTAATGGTTCTATATAACATTGAAGAACTCTCTTCCTGATGTTAATTGATAGGCATTTGTTGGTAAGAATGCTTGTCATCTTCTTGAATGCTGTTTTGGTTTGGCCGATTCTGCCGGCTATTTCTGATGTGCACCTGCCGTCTGATGAAATGATCGTTCCCAGGTAGGCCCTATTTGAATTTATCAACCTGTGTCAAGGTTGTGCCATTTGCTGTTATTTTGCATGAGGGGATTTCATGTTTTTTACTGATCACCATGACTTCAGTCTTCCTGCTGTTTAGTTCCAGCCCCTTACCTTTGCTTTCTATTTCTAGTATATTCACAAGGTTTTGTAGACCTGTCCCTTTCATTTTCTGCAATTAGCATGGTGTCATCTGCGTATCAAATGTTGCTGATCATTTTCCCTCCAACCTTTAATCCAGGGTCTTCTTCTAGGTTTTTCATGATGTTTTCGCTGTAAAGTGAAAACAGATCTGGTGACAAAACACAACCCTGTCTGACTCCTCTTTTGATGTTTTGGAAAGAGCTTACATTGTTTTCTATTCTCATTGCAGCTGTTTGTTCCCAGTACATATTTCTGATTATTCGTAGATCTTTTCCATCAACATTGAGTCTCTC
Organism: Monoplex corrugatus; assembly: GCA_030674185.1. Classification (NCBI taxonomy): domain Eukaryota; kingdom Metazoa; phylum Mollusca; class Gastropoda; order Littorinimorpha; family Ranellidae; genus Monoplex; species Monoplex corrugatus. The sequence continues at coordinate 9,003,438 of CM060307.1, forward strand.
CAGTTGGTTGATCAATTCATCATGTCTTACCCGATCGAAAGCCTTGGTGTAGTCAACAAAGCATAAATACAAATCCTTATTCATCTCAATTGATCTCTCTATATTTCTTAGGATGTATATGGCATTATATAGTTCCCTTCCACAAATCCACACTGTTCTTCTGCTATTTCTCCTTTGATTCTATTCCTTGTCCTCATCATGATCATTCTTAACAGGATTTTCGTTACATGACTCATCAAACTGATTGTGCGATGGAGTTCGCATTCTGTAGCCCCTGTCTTCTTTGGAAGTGCAATGAAAATTGATTTTGACATATCTTTGGGGATTTTTCCAGTGTCATAAATTTCATTTACGAGGACTGTTATTTTTTCTATGCCAAATTCCTCCAGGGCATCATTCATCTCTGTAGTAATGTTGTCTAGTCCTGCGGCTTTTCCTGGTTTCATCTTTTTCAGTGACGCTCTAACTTCATCATTCATTATGGGTGGTCCTTCAAAGTTCTTTTTTATAATGTGTTCTTCGTTTCTGTCATCCTCAAAAAGGTCTTTAATGTACTCTCCCTATCTAATATTTTGTCTTTTTCCATGATAAACATGCCATCTTTCGATTTCATGCAACCAGTTGATGTGCATGTATTTTTCCTGTGGACAATTTCTTCAATTCGTCGGTATATACCCTGAGGATCTGTTTTGTGTCGGTTTTCCATTTCTTTGCACTTTGTTTTCAGCCAAGCTTCCTTAGCTTCATTGCACCTATTCCTGATCTCCTTGTTTATCTTCCTGTATATCTCCTCGTTTCTCTTTTCCTTCCTCCTTTCCTCCACCAAGCCCAAAATTTCATTAGTCATCCAGCTTTTCTATCTGCCTTAGGGATTTCTTCACAAGCTTATTTATCAAATTTCTCAACTTTGTCCATTGTTCCTCACTGTCACCAACATCTTCCAGATCACTGAATTTGTTTTGAACATGTACATTAATTTTTTTACGTATCACTTCATCTGTCTTTAAGAGTCCAAGGTAGTTTGATGTTGCTTTTGGTCTGTTTCCTTTTCCTAAATTTCTGTCTAAATCTTCCAGTCTAAATCAATCACATTTCATTAAAACTTCGGATGTAGCGAAGACATGATATTTGTATCCAGGAATGTTTAACAGGGCTTAAAACATGAGGGAAAAAACACTGAAACTAGGGGGGTCCGGGGGGGAGGGGGGCAAATCAGGGGCCATAACTTGCGCGCCGTTGCTATGAATGCTTGCAAGCTGATCACGGATGCCTTACTTTCTTTTTTTTTTTTTTTTTGGACAAACCGAAATCACGGAATTCCGCCCAGACACGGACGTTTAAGCCCTGGTTTAAATGTATTTTCATTCGACACTGTTTTTGTTGTCGTGTAGCTTAACTTTTCTTCTCTAATGGGCTGCTGGTACCCAACTTATGGCTCTCGTACATTCAAGTGCTGTACAAGTATTCAGATTCAATAGGTAGGCCTATGTAATCGCCAGCTTCCTCACTAAAAAGAAAATGGCTAGTTTTAATTTGAATGAAACTATTGAAAGTAAATTTTTCATTAAAACCAGGCAACAAAATGGCTCTTGCAGTTTTTAAAGTTAATGAGCTGCCTCAAATTCTCTAAATTGTAGCTGGCTGTCTCTATTCTTTAGTTTTTGTACAGTTAGATCTTCTGTCTCCCCAAATCCCAACCTCAGGCCGGCAGGCACACTCGCGCGACACTGAGTGACTGACCCGTAAAATAAAACTGACCCTAGCAAGAACCACGTGACAGCATGGTTGGTTAGGCCTCGATCCGTAAGTACGTTGACCCGGGCCAGAACCTGCATAAATCTGGAAACCTTTCAAGTTTCTTGCCCAGTTTAAATGGTTTTCCAACTAGTATGTGGTACTGTGACAGGCTTAGATCCCGAATTCTCACACATTCAAATCAAGGGAGGTAATAACACTACTGACAATACATGAGGCGTGATGAGCATAACAAAACATCTTGTCCAGCGAAATATGACTTAACACACTCAGATATACAAAAAAGGTTAGGCCCAGAATCCCTAAATCCATATTATAGAAAAGCAAACGTTTCGGAGACTTCAGTGCGTGCGTTTTGTTAAGGTAAAATGTATCTATAGAAACACCGCCATAACACTCTCAATGAACAGTCAAGATGGCCGTCTGAAGCGCTTGGTGCCGCAACAAAAGTGCAGCACAGAACACAAAAGACTGCCTTCTTCCAAAATAAAAGACTCCTGTTTTTTCAAACATTCTAACCAAATATAGGCTGCAACAAAACAACAAAAGCCAAACTTAACGTCAAATCAATAAGAACTGGCTAAAGAACCAACATTGTCACGTATCAAGCGCCTAGAGTACTCCGCGTCGTTCCCAGCAGTCCTTGCGGTTGCGAATCTAGACGAACAGTCTCATTTGGCCTAAAAATAGTCTTATCTCAGTCTTGCAACCGGTCAAAACCTCGATAAGTTTGTGTATTTTTACAGCAAATTATGCAAATAATCGGATTGGAGCAAATGGTGTCAGAATAAGATCGTGACATCCATTAAAAAGAGAATGACGATCAGATGAGCTAAACAGTTATTTTCGAAAGTGACAGATGAGCAAAATGATAAACTGGAAAGCTTTTTTGCCCTGCCGATCTGTTCATTCGGTCAACGCCTTTGACTTAATAATTATAGACTAGGCCCTATGGTGTAAACGGTTCTTGTCAAAAGCACACTCGTTGCACATTACAAGAAGAAAACATTTTATTTACTTGGATTTTAGAAATGCGTTTGATTCTGTTCCGCATGAAAGATTGCTTATCAAACTGCAGTATTATGCAATTACGGGTAAGTTACTAGCTTGGATTAGAGACTTTTTAAAAGATAGAAAACAGTTAGATTCTAGTTAGAGTTGGAAATGATTACTCTAAATATACAGATGTACTGAGTGGTATACCTCAAGGGAGTATACTTGGTCCTGTTCTTTTTACTATTTTCATAAACGATTTACCTCAGAAAATTAATAGTTTTTGAAAGATCTTTGCAGATGACACTAAAATATACAATACATCATCTAATCATAGTATATTGCAGAAGGATTTAGATACATTGGTCAGAAACTTGGAATCTTTTCTTTAATGCTTCAAAATGTAAAGTCTTGTATTTAGGAAAAAGTAACCCATGTAACAAATATTCTATGATAAATGATGGTATTACCTGTGAAATAATAGAATGTTTAGAAGAAAAAGATTTAGGAGTAATATTTTATAAAATCTCAAATTTGATAATCACATTCAAAATGTTGTTAATAAATCAAACAAGTTGCTTGGAATCATAAAAAGAACATTCTCATACATAAACAGAGAGACATTTTTATATTTGTACAAAGGCTTAGTGAGGCCTCATTTGGAGTATGGTAACATTATTTGGTTTCCACGTCTTAAAAAACAGTCAGCATTGATAGAGAAGATACAAAGAAGAGCTACTAAATTAATTCATGGTTTTCAAAATTATTCATATAGAGAAAGATTAGAATTACTCAATTTACCCAGTTTAAAAGCAAGAAGAATGAGGGGAGATTTGATCCAAAGTTTCAAGATTTTTAACAATATAGATGACGTAGATAGAACAGAATTTTTCAAACTGACAAATGATGATAAAACAAGAAATAATACTGATAAAATATTTATAGAATATTGCAAGACTAACATTAGAAAGTTTTATTTTACAAATAGAATTGCACATGTATGGAATAAATTACCAAACGAAATTAAAAGAGCACAAAACACAAACTTGTTTGAAAACCAGCTTGACCATTGGAAACATTACATTGAACTTAAATACGAATATGATGAATGAATCATCAAAAAACTGAGCATATGACAGACCTTGACTACGAGAAAATAAAAATAAAAATGATGGGACTTGAAATAGCCAAACGGCTAATGTGTTATGTCCCTATTACTAAACTAAACTAAACTAAACTAAACTTTCAAACAAGTAAAAGCATACACTGACAATACATGAAATGAAAATAAATGAAAAGAGAAAAGCCAAACAATATTGATGAATACAAATATTCACAGACACACAATGTACATAGTGTGCATATGCACAAATACACACACCACACACACACACACACACACACACACACACACACACACACACACACACACACACACACACACACACACACACACACACACACACACATCACTCACTCACTCACTCACTCACACACACAAGGATTAAGTGTCTAAAATCACTTTAGTGAATACACTAATTAACAGACAACTGTAGCAGATGAAAGACAAGCTACAGACGTATCTATGGAAGATAAAGTTGTCACATGCCTAGAGGGACTCGAGGCTGCTTTGTGCGAAGGAACGGTGACCTTACGAGAACACGAGAAACAAGTTCTGCTCTTAGAAAAATGAGGAATGGATCAGCTCCTGGGAGTGACGGTTTAACAACGGAATCCTTAAAATTCTTCCGCGGTAAAATAGGATGTCTTTGTGACTATAAGTTCATTTAATGAATCGTTCAACAAAGGAGAGCTTTCATTCACACAAAGACAAGTCATCGTTAACTTGCTTTATAAGAAAGAGAATTAAATAGAGAAAAGTTAATTTGAGACCCATCACTTTCACAAACACTGATTACAAAATTTTGGCAAAAGTCATGATCGCTGAAAGACTAGGCAAAGTAATTTAAACAATTAGTGTAACAAGGATTAAGTGGCATATATTAAAGACAATGCCATTAACTATTTTGATCAAACTCAGTAGAAAGACTGGTTTACTAACTGGCATTAGATCTCTCCAAGGCTTTTGACTCTGTGCCTAAAACATATCTTTTACATACTTTTCGTGTATTTGGGTTTGGGAGTGAATTTTAGAAATTTGTTCTCATCCTGCAATCGAACCATCGCGTTTTAGGTGATCAGGTTTCTCAAGGCGAAGTCACTCTTGTGATGGATGTCTTAACCACTTGGCTATCGGTCACTAGCAACATGTACGGAAATTTTAAGCCCTATGAATTTCGTGGAAGAAAAAAAAATAATGATAAACAACATTCGAAACGCAGGTGACACCGTGCTAACTGCAGAAAATGAAAGGGACCAACAAAACCTTGTGAATATTATAGAAATAGAAAGCAAATGTAAAAGGTTGGAGCTAAATACCAAGAAGACTGAAGTCACGGTAATCAGTAAAGATGATGAAATCCCTCATGCAAAATAACAGCAAACGGCACAACCTTGAGACAGGTTGGTAAGTTTAAATATCTGGGAACGATCGTCTCACCAGACGGCAGATGCACATCAGAAATAGCCAGCAGAATCGGCCAAGCCAAAACAGCATTCAAGAAGATGAAAAGCATTCTTTCCAACAAATGCCTATCAATTAACATCAGGAAGAGAGTTCTTGAATGTTATATAGAACCGATAATATTATACGGTTGTGAGGCATAGACAGTCAACAAGCAAAGCCAGATCAAGATTGAGGCAGCCGAGATGTGGTTTCCGAGAAGAATGTTGAGAGTTCCATGGACAGCAAAGAAAACAAACGAGACAGTTTTGATGGAGGCAGACACAAGGAGATCATTCTTAAGGAAGATCAGGAAAAGACAGGCAATATTTATAGGCCATTTTATGAGGAAAGGGGAATTAGAGCACCTGGTCACAACACGAAAGGTGGAGGGAAAGAGAGCACCTGGTAGAACCAGGCAAAAAATATTGGACGGACTTGCAGATTGGCCAAAGAGAGAGAGGGTGGAAGATGTGCCGGCAATAAGGGACAAATGCGTATGGAGGGCCATGATCGCCAATGCCATGTGGCAGAGTACTTGATGATGATGATGATGATGATGATGATGATGATGATGATGATGATGATGATGATGATGATGGGTGGTGGTGGTGGTGGTGGTGGTGGTGGTGGTGATGGTGGTGGTGGTGGTGGTGGTGGTGGTGGTGATGATGATGATGATGATGAAGTTCGCTTTTGTTGCTTCTGGTCCAAATCCATTTGGAACTCATTCTGCTGCTTCTGCCATTGCCTTTAGGGCTCTGGTCCTCTCTCCCCCCAAAATCGACAGCTGTTTCAGGAGATAATTGGCTGATGTGCCTATAAACCTCCTTGCTTGGCTTGAAAGCCAGATATCCTCAAGTTACTGGCTAGACTGGCATACTTTTCGGTGTTGTAGATGTGGGCTTCCTCCATTCTACTTTCGTATGGTACAGTGAACTCGATCAGAATCACTTGTTCGGATGAATGGGAAAGGAAAATTATGTCCGATCTCATGCCACTCTTGCTGATGATTTCTGGGGAGGGTGTGTTGGGTTTTTTGTTTGTTTGTTTGTTTGTTTGTTTGTTTGTTTGTTTGTTTGTTGTTGTTTTCCATTGTGGGAGATATGCTGTGCACTCCCAGTCGTCCGCTTCATGCAGCAAACCCTGTGTTTATGATGTGGGTGTCACATCTTTTTCAGGTCACATTTTTTCTGTCTCCTGCCATGTAGAAGGTTGTTGGGGCTTCTGGTGGCAAGTTTTCTTTTCCTCTGGCAGCGCTGATCACAGTGCTGATTGCTTGTGCGATCTCTTAAAGCACTTGATTGTGCCTCCATCTATACCTTACTTGGGTTAGCGCTACCTTGCATGAGCTTAGGACATCTTCTATTGTCTGTTTGCCCTGGGTTATCCGATTTTCCCCTTTTCAGCAGATTAGTATTCGAGGGCGGGAGGTCATACAGAGATCTGAGGATGAAACTTGATTCTGAGAGAGGCCATATGCCACAAGTCGTTCCAGCTTAGACTTCTTTGGAGTGCATTGTCCCAAGTTGTCCACTGTCCCTGTTGGCTTGTTGGGATACCTTCTTAAGTCTTGTGGCATCCTCTTCTTCTTTCATCTCTTGTATTACCATATCTATACCTGTTTTTGCCTTCCTGTTGGCCTTTGACCACCATTCCATTTCTGTTGATCCCAGTCACTGCCTGTTGGTCTGCGTGGTGTGTGTGCCCTGTTATTTATCTGACCATGAGGCTATCTTTTGTTGCGACCAGCGCCTCCTGAACTTTCCATTTCCTACCAGTCCTCAGCTTGGGCTGGATTGATCTCACAACTTTATTTCCAGTCTTTAAGCATGCTAAGAAACCTGACCTTTCCTGCCTTGTACTCTTTAACAAAGGATTTTAGGGGTAGCTTCAGCTTCGACAGTAGAGCGCATCGTCAGTGAGACTGGGTGGGACATCAAGCCATTTCCTTGTGTATTTGTTGATTTTGGCCTCCATTGATTCTACCGTGCTAGTGCAGATATCGTACATCAACTTTGGAATCAGCATGGACTACAGGCAACATACTTTGTATTTTCCAAGAAGGCCACAGCGGTCTTTTACCTGCAAACTTTCTTCTGCCATTTGCTTGGTTTCATTACCTCTTTGTGTATCTTTCAGGAAGTCGTCATTCCGAGGCTTTTCATTGATTCTTTTGTCACTGTTGGAATGGACTAATTGGCGACAGTAAACGTTACTGTTTCGTCTACTTTACCTTTCCTCAGTGAGAGGCTCCGTGACTTTTTCGGTTTGAAATTCATCCTAGATAGGGCGACAACTTTGTCCACCTGCTTCAGGATCCCGCGTGTCTCTTTTTTTTTCTTTTCTTTTTTTGTGGGAAGTACTGTCGTATCATCCATGAAGGCTTTTAGAGGGAGCATTTGGTATCCGTTTCCGAAGTCAGCTAGGCCTGAAGTCCTCACTGCTGCTTTCAAGATGACCTCCGCTGCCAACACGAACAGTAGTGGAGAAACTGCACAGCCCAGACTATGCCTACTTCCAAATTGATCCAATCTACATGTACAATGTATACTTTAGTGGAGAACCACATTAGGAAGCCATGAAAACACTTTTAGACTGGCATGTTTCCCACAGAAATTACATAGATTATCGCTGACAAGTTTCATTTCTTTTAAATTGATATTTGTTTTAAGAATTCTGTAGACAATCCGGATTTGCAACCTTTTAAGCTCTGTGACCGTTAATTTGTGCATTTTGCAAAGACGGTTGTCCACACAATTGTACAATCAAAATTCTTGACAATACAAGTAATTTGACATGAGAAAAAAGTTAAGCCTACTTTGCTGTAATGGTGTGGACTTTCGCCAAGTAAACCGTTTGCATTCTGGATTACTTTCCCTCCAGATGTCGGTTAGGTTAAAATCTAAGATCAACGTTTCTACTAATTTCCCGACTTTTGAATTTTTGACATCCTTATGTCATTATGAAGACGCAGATGATCTGGACTATCAGTCGTTGCGATCTTGAAAATTCATCATATAAACAACAACAACAACAACAACAAAAGAAAGAAAAGAAAAGAAAAAGAAGGAAAGAAAAAAAAAAGAAAGAAAGAAAGTGACATACGTCGAGGACAACGGTAGATTGTCATAGCAGAGAAACAGACTGTACATATTGCCAGATGTTCCCAAGAGAGAGAGCTGTTCACACAAGAAGTGATGGTTTTGTGATGATTTTAGCCACTTTTTGGTCTGTGTGACTTTGACCTTGGCGTCTTACGTTCTTCATGTAAGTTTGCCCTTTTGCGACACCTTAGCGGTCCACATCTTGGACCAAACTTTAGTAAAGATCCATCCATAAAGAGTTGAGAATATTGTGTACACATCTCTGTCTCTGTCTCTCTGTCTCTCTTTCCCTCTCTCTCTCTCTTCCTCTCTCTCTCTTTCTCTCCCTCTCTCTGTGTCTCTTTCCTCTCTCTCTCTCTCTCTCCCTCCCTCTCTCTCTCCCCTCTCTCTCTCACATATGCACACACACATATACATGTATACAAACACAGCCTGGGGGCCATAAACGATGACATTTATTCTCATTTTTGTTTTTCAGTTGACGTGTGTTTTACCTGAACTGGCCCAGTATGTTTTGCTAGTGCAGAGAACACCTACACTCTACTGCAGTTCTCGTATAATTGTTTTCCTCCCCACCTTCTCCGTTTTCCCACCTCCACTGCCGTCTCCCCTCCGTCCCTCTGTGCAACTTCTGACATCGCATGTTGATCTAGATCCGTATCAGCCAGAGCATTGAACTCTGGTGCGCGCAGGCCTGATGGGTCTACATCCGTAAGCTAAAATAATTGTCACTAAAAAAGAGAACGTTGACAATACAATAACTTACAATAGGCCATAATCATTATCTGCCAATTGTTATTATTATTATGATGATGAGGGTGGATGGGCTCTCCTGTTCATCCCAACGATGATTCGGCATAGCATACTGGTCTTTATACATAAAACCCGGTATGGGTCTTTGCTTTGAATACAAGACTGATCTGGAGGCACATGTTCTTCCTCAAACAGTGCATGGGAAGGCGTCCTGCGGTCTTGCGTTCCTCTTCCACCTGTCCCATTTCTGTTGAACAATAGATTTCTGTGCTTTCAAACGTTATCGTGTCCAGCTTACTTTCGGCAGCTTACTTTATTGCAGGCAATATGTACCCAGTTGGTGGTGTTGATGCCACAGTTGGTGAGGTTGGCCTTTAGGATATCCTGGTATTGCTTTAGTGGTCTTCTCCGGTCACGGTACCATACTTTAGATTTCCGTACAGAAACACCTTCAGGACGCAGTTGTCTTTCATATGAACAACGGTCCCCTCCAACGTAGCTGGACCTTGGATGAGTCATCATCATCATCATGTGCCCTGCCGCATGGCGTTGGCGATCAAGGCCCTCCACACGAATCTATCCCTTGTCGCTGCAAGTACATCTCCCATCCTCTATATCCTCAATCACTTTGCAAGTCCGTCCAATGTTTTCTCTCTGGGTCTACCTGGTGTCTCTTTTTCCTTCCAGGTTTCCTGTTGTGACTGGGTGCTCTAATTTCCTTTGCCTCATAAAATGCCCTATAATTGTTGCTTGTCGTTTCCTAATCTTCTTCATTAATGTCCTTTTTGACTTCAAGACTGTCTCGTATATTTTCTTTGCTTTCCATGGAATTGACATTCTACTTAGAAACCACATTTCAGTTGCCATAGTCCTGTTCTGACTTTGCCTGTTGTTTGGACGAGTAGAAACTGTATAGTTGGCAAACCACGTTTCCTGAACTTGAAGGTTGGACTCTCGATCTTTCTGTTACGCTGCAGATTCTGCGCAGACATCTTTAATGAAACGGTTCCTACTGTTAAATGTGCCGTGGACAAGTTTCACAGCAGTAAGCCCCAAGCTGGGCTGTCAATATTCTGCACTGTAGACAGTGATCTTTGTTTCCAGCCTAATGTTATTGTCTTATCTTACCACAACCTCTTGGTCAGCCTTTTCCTAAAGCAACTCACTGATTATTATGATGATGTTTATAATTGTCATTGTCATCTCTATCGTTGAATTTGTCCTTGTTGCTGCTGTAAGGTAGCAAGCCATAACAGGATTGGTTGGTGTACAGGCACATTTCCGGTCAGACAGTCTGACTGCACGGACCTGCCGGGCGTAAGTCACGCTAAAAGGAAAAAAAATTCTTGATTGCTGCCTCTAGTCCACCCTGCTGTGAATGGGTACCTGATCCTAATCATTGTACTGGAAGGTAACACGGCGGGAGAGCGGAGACGGGCACTGCCCTTCACAATTCTGGTCCCCCTAAAAAGTGCAGGTCTCTATCATCTCATTCCCCCACGCCCGCCACGTTATGGGATAATCTTCACCTTTATTTGTTTTAATTTTTTATGTAATATATATTAGCAGCTGCTGCAGGAGCAACAGTGAAAGCATCACCACCATCAACAACTGAGTAATAATTGTAATATCACTAGTAAATACGCTTCTTTCTCTTTTTTTTTTTCCTTCTTCTTCTCTTTTGTCTATCGTTTTCTTTATTAAGAAACAGAAACCGTTAAGGAAGACACCGCTATAAAACAAAACAAAAACTGAAAAAAAAGAAGTTGTGGATTGTGGATTTTATTACATCTGAATCTGATTCTCCCAAAACTTCAGCTCTGAAGGTGTATCGCATGTATATCAAAGCATGTCAGATAGTGTGTTATTTAAGATACGGGAAGTTGCCTTTCTTAATGTGTAATTCATTTTGTCGTTAATTGTTACCATTATTTATCACGTAATTTGATTATTTTATCTAATGTATTATAAACAACCAATTCAATGGTCGCTGTGGGAAATTGCCTTTCTTAATGTGTAATTCATTTTGTCGTTAATTGTTACCATTACTTATCACGTAATTTGATTATTTTCTCTAATGTATTATAAACAACCAATTCAATGGTCGCTTGTTGTCTTTTGAAATAAAATGTCTGCGTTCTCAATTCTATAGTTTAATTTACCTTTTATCAAAACTCGGATTGAATGAAGATTCGTTCTGTCATTTCTGTTTGTGCGTCAATAGGCCGTTTAGGAGTCAAATACATGTAGACTACTAGCAGACCCACTAAAATTTAAGGTTTCGTCTGCTTTTTAAGTTAAGAAGAAAAATAATTAAAAAATCATGCTAATAATGTTCTTGTTCTGAAATATTAATACACATTTTTGTATGGTTGTGATGTGTAATTGTGGCCTTCATAGTAGATCAAAGTGTCTTCAAAGTGCGATTTACTGTTCAAACATACGTTTGATAGTATATGTGTGAAATACCTGCCTATGAAACAGGTGAAATCGTATATTCCTACAGAGTTCATCCCATATTTTGCTTCTCTCTCTCTCTCTCTCTCTCTCTCTCTCTCTCTCTCTCTCTCTCTCTCTCTCTCTCTCTCTCTCTCTCTCTCTCTCCTCTCTCTTTCTCTCACATACACATACACATAATACACATACACATACACATGCAGTACACATACACATACACATACACATACACATACACATACACATACACATACCATCATACACATACACATACACATACACATACACACCACCATCACCATACATCTGTCACCAACACTGTAAGACTGGCGCAGATTAGATATCAGTAGGAACAAACTGTTATCTTCTGTTTGCTTTGCGACTTGACCTGACAGCACAAAGCTGGGCAAGTGACTCAAGATTTAATTTGCAAGCCAACGTCCATCGTTATCTTCTCCTCTCTTTTGTGCCAGAACAAAGCGACCTCCGAACTTGAATGAAAAACACAGACAGATCAGCCACTGTGGTTAAGTGGTTACGCTACGGACTACTGTCTGAGAGGTGATGGGTTCAAACCCCAATCAATACAAAAAATTATTCTGAAATTTTTCTGCCGCGACCGGGTCGTACGCAGAGTTGAGCGTACCTTGGGGTCATTGGGAAAACTGGGACTAGGACTACACAGTGGAATCTCATCATTTTTAATGATGTGTCATCGTGGGGTTGATGCAACTGATGACAAAGCGAAATGAACGGCTGGGGTGCAACTGATCGCCAAAGTAAAAGGTCATCATGAAGTGTACACGATTTACGTGAGGCCCGTTAGGTTAGTTGGTTAAAGCACCGTGCTGATAACGTGGAGGTCGTGGATTCGCCCCACCCCACCCCTGTCCCCCATGTGGGCCAAAAGGTTGTATTATTCAGAATGCTGTTCAACTTACGTGACCAACACCGCAGCTTGGTTGATACCAGAACATATTATGATAATAAGCGTACAGTCCGGTCACGTAGTTTCAATCTTAACCCTTGACTCCTGCACCCTGTCCACCAACTGCAAAACATTAACCCTCTTACTCCCTCACCCTATCTACCAGCTTGTACATGAAGCTGGTGAATAGGATGAGGGAATCAAGGAGTTAAGTTTTTGCTTTGCTAGCATGGTTGGCAATGCAGGATGCTAAATGGCAGGGCGCGGGAGTCAAAGGGTTAAGTCGAACTCGCTCATAGCGTCATGATTATCATGCCCATTGCTATGAAACCACTTATCAACACCATCATCATCATCATCATCATCATGTGCCTTGTCGCCTGGAGCTGGTGATCATGGCCCTCCGTACGAATCTATCTTTTGTTGCGGTAAGTACATGTATATCTCCTGTTCTTTCTGTCCTCATCCACTCTGCAAAACTACTATTTTCTCCCTATGTTTACCTGGTGCTCTTTTTCCCTCTAGCTTTCCTGCTGTGACTAGGTGCTGAAATTTCTCTTGCCTCATAAAATTCTTATAAATGTTGCTTGTCTTTTCCTAATCTTCTTCTTTAATGTTCTTTTTGTATTTGCTTCTTTCAAGACTGTCTCGTTTGTTTTCTTTGCTGTCTATGGAACTCTTAAGGTCCTTCTCAGAGACCACATTACGGCTGCCTCAGTCTTGTTCTGAATTTGTTCTGCACAGTGAGGTTGTACGGGTTCGCTTATCAACATAGCAAGGTGAAAATTATCCCCGACTCAGAAGTCACTCGTACCTGATCTTGTGATAAACTCAGATTTGGAACAAGAAAAACGCATTTAATACAACAAGACAAGACAGGCGCAAATTTTCGGTCAACTGGCCTTTGTCAAGCGTGAATATAAGATCATAAACAGCAGGGAAGTTTCAGTCTTTTTCTCCTCAACAGACAAACAAACAAACAAACAAAAAAACACACAAACAAACACACAAACACACAAATACAACCACACAAACAAACATACACAAAACAAACAAATTAAATATATAAATGAATGAACAGATAAACAGATAACAGGAGAAACATTAATAGATAACGGGAGAGGAAGAGAGAGAAAGAGAGAGAGGGGGAGAGACAGACAGACAGATACAGAGAGAGAGAGGGAGAGAGAGAGGAAAGAGAGAGAGAAAGAGACATACAGACAGACAGACAGAGACAGAGAGAGAGAGACAGACAGAGACGGAGACGAGAGAGATAGAGAGAGAGAGAGACAGAGACAGAGACAGAGAGTTCATTGAATAATTAGAGAAACACAGGGAAGACCTCACGGCACAGCAAGCTTCATCAACAGGAACAAGAAGAACAAGCAAACAAAGTAAGCGCATATTCAACACAACAAGACAAGACAAGCGCAAATTTTCGGCCATCCGGTCTTTGTTAAGCGCGAATGCACATCACAAACAGACCACAAACAACACCAAACAACGGATAACAACGGATAATAAGAAGAGGACTAAAAACTTCCCTGCCGCCTCGTCCAGCGGATAAAAAGGGACCAAATGGCCGAAGACGTGAATTTTTCTGACTAGAATAAGATGAGGACAAGGAATAGAATCAAAAGAGAAATAGCAGATGAACAGTGTGCATTTGTGGAAGGGAAAGGAACTATCAATGCCATATACATCCTAAGAACTATCATAGAGAGGTCAATCGAGATGAACAAAGATTTATGTTTATGCTTTGTCAATTATACCAGGACTTTCGATCGGGTAAGACATGAAGAATTGATCAACCAACTAGGAAGACTCAATATTGATGGACAAGATCTACGAATAATCAAGAATATGTATCGGGAACAAACAGCTGCAATGAGAATAAAAAACGATGTAAACTCTTTCCAAAACATCAAAAGAGGAGTCAGACAGGGTTGTGTTTTGTCACCAGATCTGTTTTCAGATCTGTTTTCACTATACAGCGAAAACATCATGAGAAACCTAGAAGAAGACCCTGGATTAAAGGTTGGAGGAAAAATGATAAACAACATTCGATACGCAGATGACACCGTGCTAATTGCAGAAAGTGGAAGGGACCTACAAAACCTTGCGAATATACTTGAAATAGAAAGCAAAGGTAAGGGGGTGGAACTAAACAGCAGGAAGACTGAAGTCATGGTGATCAGTAAAAAACATGAAATCCCCTCATGCAAAATAACAGCAAATGGCACAACCTTGACACAGGTTGATAAGTTTAAATACCTGGGAACGATCATTTCACCAGACGGCAGATGCACATCAGAAATAGCCAGCAGAATCGGCCAAGCCAAAACAACATTCAAGAAGATGAAAAGCATTCTTACCAACAAATGCCTATCAATTAACATCAGGAAGAGAGTTCTTGAGTGTTATATAGAACCAATACTGTTGTACGGTTGCGAGGCGTGGACAGTCAACAAGCAAATCCAGAACAAGCTTGAGGCAGCCGAGATGTGGTTTCTAAGAAGGATGTTGAGAGTTCCATGGACAGCGAAGAAAACAAACGAGACAGTGTTGATGGAGGCAGACACATCATTCATAAGCAGATCATTCATAAGAAAGATTAGGAAAAAACAGGCAACATGTATAGGCCATTTTATGAGGAAAGGGGAATTGGAGCACCTGGTCACAACGGGAAAGCTGGAGGGAAAGAGAGCACCGGGTAGAACCAGGGAGAAGATGCTAGATGGACTTGCAGAGTGGCTGGGGACAAGGAGGGTGGAAGAGATGCTTGAGGCAACAAGAGATAGAGACAGATGCGGCAAGGCACCTGATAATGATGATGATGAGAATAGTCAAGTTTTGTTCAGTATTTCAGGGAGACCTGGATTTTATGTATCGCTTCCCACGGTGTGCGTTTGAGGGCTATGATGTTGTCTACGTGAGTGTCTTGGACTTCATAAATCTTAGTTAATCTAATCGTATGTATCTTATCTTTTATGTTTGTCAGAACTAAATGTACACTGTACTTTGAAAAAAAATCAATAAGCTTTTCGGTTTATTTTACAAAAGTTCGTGTCAAACTCTATATGACGATAACAAACAGTCCATTTCCTAAAATTTACAGCTAACTGATAAGACTGTGTCTTGAGCTAGGTCAACCACTCAATAAAATCATATTTAATAAAATCTTAGTTGAGACGGTTGCTCAGTGTGACTGCCAATTTTATCTCATATTTAAATCTACACGTGGCTTCGTCGCTGCCTGCACAAATGTGATTAAAATCCAGGCCCACTAGGGACTGTCACATTTTTTATTATGAGCATAGCCAACACGTTAGCTGAGACGTCACGCCTTGCTCAAGAGCACACACTGTGTCTATACTGATACGTGCTGAAGTTGTTTTTCGGTGAGGGTAATGATGTCGGTGCGCTTTTTCTTTGTTTTCTATTCAAATTTAAAACGAACGATATGACCATTTTACTGGAATGACACTTAAAGAGATACATCAACACTAAAAGCTTGCTCTTGATTTTGGATCACGTTTAGGACAACAGCTGTTTTCTGAGTATATCACGGCTAAGATAGCAAGTGTGACAGGTCCTTTGATTTTTTAAAATATCAGTAACAATAAAGCAATGAGGATTTAAAAAAAAAACATTTTCATATCAAACATATAGTGGCCGACGAAACAGCCGTACGTATCAGATTTGCTACAGGCTATAGCGTTGTTGTTTTTTCTTTTACTTAGGCATATCAAACATTGTGATATGTACTCCCAGTAACAACTGGTCTTTTAGTAGTGACTTGTGGTGTCAAACATCATTTTACATTTGAAAAACATGCCCATGCAAAATACTGGTTTGCACTGGCTTGAACAGTCTTCCAGATGAAGTTACGGATAGTTTTGGATGAAGCGTACACAGAATTGCCTGAGTACAAGAACCATCGTTGAGCAAAGTCCATATTCTACACAATTTTCATTGGAGAACTCCCGCTTCTGAAGCTCCGAGTGTTTCTGTCAAGGGGTCCGCTTTCATTATGTTCTTCCATCGACTCATGCGTGGCAAAGTGCAGTTTGTTGTGGGGTTCGCTTTTGGTCTGGCCACCTCGGTCGTTTTGTTATCGAGCACGTTACTGACGCAATCGGACGGAGACAAACAATCTTTCCATCAGACAATGAACGTGAGAATGGACCTGGGTCGGGCTGCTGGTCACGCGGACGTCCTTTCTGGGCAAGGGATGGACAGAGGTGACCTCGGTGACAATGTGGACGCTACAGTGTGAGGTTTGAGGATCCACACGAGCATCATGGTGAGTGAGTGAAAGATAGCGTTAAACAATCTAGAGCGGATTGTTGTTGTTGTTATTGTTGTTTTGTCATTGTTGGAAAGGTCGCGTTAAACACGAGTATGGAGTATTGTGGTTCTTGTTTGAAAGACAAAGACTTAACAGCCGTTTGGCTGGTGTTTCAAAGGTAGCCTAATATTGGTCGAGAGTCTGCAATCCTTTGGTCATTATTCAATTGCGAAAACTTAACCCTTTGACTTCCTCACCTCATCCACCAGCTTCTTGCAGGAAGCTGGTGGGTAGGGTGAGAGAGTCAAAAGGTCAAGTTTTTGCTTTGCTAGCATGGTTGACAGTCTAGGATGTTGGTGGACAGGGTGCGGGAGTCAAAGGGTTAAAAGGCTGAATCAGACATGAGTCAACTGATCAGCGTTCAAAATGCCATATTAGACGTGAGTTTATTGTCCTTTGGTTGTTGTGCAAAGCTGTATTAGACATGAATATTTTGCATTCTGATTATTTGCTTAAATGTATCAGACAACAACTGTCCATAACTCTCTGGTCATTACGTAAAAGGTGTGGAGATCGGCGTTGCATTCCTCCAGTGAAATGACATCAAAGACCTGTACGTGAACTAACCCGGTCAAGAACATGACGTACAAACAGACACTTTGGTCAGCATTAAAGTAGGTCACGAAAAGCCCCATAATCTGAGACAATCTCCATGAAGTCATGATAATCACTGAGGCTGAGGAATTCCCTTTTTTTTTCCTTTTTTAAAAATTTTTAAACTGTATGAGAATGCCGCACTTTTAGCTTACTCTTCTAAGGTACAAACGCCGTTGCCATGACTGCCATGACTGCCTTTTATGTAGTGAAATGAGTGGATACATCCACACTTTCACAGAGCATTCAGCAGTACAACCTAGAATTATTTGTTGCCTATAAACTTTACCATTTACATCATTTCATAGACTGATATTGGTTATGTTTTAAATCACGTTTGGTGCCGTTCGGTTAATCTTTTTTTTAATCCCAACTCAAGGATCAATAAATCCATCAAATGGATGCTACTAACTGTGAGATAAAGGAGAGATTTGTTTTGCTGCCCTATCAAGGCATTCGTTTACTGTGGGTAATGTAAAGCGTTTGCCTACTGTCAAGTTGTAAATTCAGTTTAATACCTTACCCCTAAAATCACAAACTGCAATTAACTGTTGCATTTGTTGTGACTGGCTGCTGTTTGATTTATTGAACTGGTGTCTATATTGTTTCAGATGATGACAGATTAGCGAAACGACTGTCCAGTCGCATCCCAGTGTTGGTGTGGGTCATGACAGGGCCCCAGAATCTGGATAAAAAGGCGGTGCACGTGCGCAACACGTGGGGCAAGCGCGTGGACAAACTACTGTTCATGAGCTCAGACTGGAACCACACGTTCCCCACCATCGGCCTGGACGTACCAGAGGGCCGAGATCACCTGACGGCCAAAACTATGAAGGCTTTCCGTTATGTGTACGACCACCATTTGGACGACGCTGATTGGTTCATGAAGGCTGACGATGACACTTACGTCATCACAGAAAATTTACGATACTTGCTGTCGACCTACAACACGCACGATCCTGTCTACTTTGGCAGAGTGTTCAACATGGCAGTGAAGCAGGGTTATGCCAGTGGAGGGGCTGGTTACGTGCTTAGCAAGGAAGCCCTGAGACGGCTGGCTACCATGGGGTACAATTCTTCCCTTTGTCGCCAGGATGGAGGGGCAGAAGATGCAGAGATGGGCATATGCCTGAATACGCTTGGAGTTAAGCTTCTACCCTCTGCTGACCGTCTTGGACGCTCCAGATTCCATTGTTTCAACCCGGGGTATCATCTTCAGGGAGGGTTTCCCGATTGGTTCTACCTCTACGATTCAGGGGGCGGTAGATCGGTATGTCACATATTTATTTACTATAATCCTTTGACTCCCGCACCCTATCCACTAGCATCCTGCATTGTCAACCATGCTAGCAGAGTAAAAACTTAACCCGTTGACTCCCTCACCCTGTCCACCAGCTTCCTGCAGGATTTTAACCCTTTGATTCCCTTGCCCTACCCGCCAGCTTCCTGCAGGTGAGGGAACCAAAGGGTTAAGTTTCTGCAGTTGGTAGATAGGGTGCAGAAGTCAAAGGGTTAAAATACAGTTCCTTACGTAAGCTGGCCGGCTCTTTTGATACAGCTGTGGACTCAAGATCTCACGACATCGAGTTCAGTCTCAGCCTGCAACATAAAAATCGGGTTTTCACAGCTCTTCTTAATACACATTTTTGGCCAAATGGCCTTTAGGTAATACCAAAGAAATAAGAGGGAAGCAGGGAGCTTTTTTATAATATCAACCAAAGGAAATAACTCTTGAGAGTCACGTAGGAATTATCTGAGCTGACGGTTTTTGTGCTTTGTATCTGCTTATATGCTAGCTGAATGGGTAGCGCAAACTATGTTAGATTTGAGAAGTTCCAACTGGCCTTTGTCAAGCTTATACAAAAGAAAGAAAGAAAAATGCACGTCAGTTAGCACCAAAAAAGTAGACAACTTCCCAACTGTAGCTTCAGTTGACCCGTTTTGTTTTGTTATGTTAAATACGAGTTCCGCTTCTATTTTTGTGTTTAAATTTGACTCGTATTTACTTGAACGCTGGCAGTCGCTCTGGTTCAGATTCCTTCATAATGCTCCAATCATTCTGCTGGTGTCAATGTTTCACACTTCCCGTTCCCCTCCCCTGTTCAAGATCAGGTTAGTGTGCTGTGTTTTGCGCAGGTGACGCAAGGAGTCTTCCAGACAATGGCTGGAGGATTTAGGAGGAGCGCATATGGAATTGTCCGAGTGCAGTGATTCCCTCTTGGACTATCTCCTAAACTCTAGACTCAGTTCCTTGTGCCTTATTTCAGTCCAGTTCAGAATACTTTGTGCTTTCCCCCCCCCCCCCCCCCCCCTATTTTCAGCTGATATATTGAGTTTTATATTTGTTCCATTATTTACTTGTTTCATTAATTTCTTTCTTATCTTTCCTTATTTTGATCCGTCAGTTCCTCAGGTCTGACTGATATTGACTGAAACATTTACAGATGACTACGTAATTAGTCCCTCCCCCCACATTTTTGTAGAGTATGCTAAGATCATTTTGCGTAAAGTATGCACTCATGTGTGTGTATGTGTATGCATGCGAAAGTGTGTGTATATGTGTGTGCTTGGGTCAGTTATTAGAATATTTATAGATGTGCTTTCCTGTCAGTATTTCTTCCAGTACGTATGAAGAGTCAACACACACACACAGACACACAACACAAGCACACACAGACACCACACACACACACGCGACACACACACACTCACAAACACGTACAGACACACAGACACAGACACACACACGCACGCACACACACACGCACGCACACACGCACGCACACACACACTCACAAACACTTACACGCAGACACAACACACACATACACACAACACAAACACATACAGACACACAACCCATACACACACATACACACACATACACACACAAACACACACACACAAACACACACACACACACACACACACAAACACACACACATCACACACACACACACACAAACACACACACACTCACACACACACACACATACACACACATACACACACAAACACACACACACACACACAAACACACACACTCACACACATACATACACACACACACACACACAAACACACACACACACTCACACACACACACCACTCCACCACACACACACACACACACACACACACACATACACACACAAACACACACACACACAAACACACACACACTCACACACACACAAACACACACACACACACAACACAAACACACACACACACACACACACACACACACTCACACAACACACACACAAACACACACTCACACACACACACACACACTACACACACACACACAAACACACACACCACACACACTCACACACACACACACACACAAACACACACACACACCACTCACACACACACACACTCACACACACACACACACATACACACACATACACACACAAAACACACACACACACAAACACTCACACACACACACACACACACACACCACACACACACACACACACACACACACACACCACACACACACACACACACACACACACACACACATTCACTTCTTCTGAAGAAATCGCAGCAGTACTAGTATTGTATGGTGCTGCTCATAATCATCTGAGCCACGTGGGTCTGTAATCGTACAGCATACATGTAAGAGCATTTCACGATTACACATTGTAGCAGTAGTAGAAGTAGCAGCAGTTGTAGTAGAAGTGTAGCAGCCACTGCAGCAGTAATAGTATTAGCAGCAGCAGAGGTAGTACTATCAGTAGCATTGCAGTTCAATAGGTGGCTAAAAACGAAAAGCAAGGCCTTCTATTATTATTATGTGAAACGTAATAATGATCCATGACTATACAAAATGCAGTGAGCATGCTTTCGACGTGGACTTTTAGCGTTATATAAATGAAATCATTATCATTAATATTTTTGTTATTATTTCACGATTGCATTGTTATGTCTTTTGTTTCAGGGGATGGACAGTGTTAGACATTATCATGATTATCATTATTATTACTGTTATTATTTCACGATTACATAGTTATGTTTCATGTTTCATGTTTCAGGGGATGGACAGTGTCAGTGATTACCCCATCACATTTCACTACATCAAGCCCAAAACCATGTACGTCATGGAATACTTCATCTACCATCTCAGACCGTACGGAATCATCTCCAGGACACAAGATCTCAACAGGAATGACAGTTACAGTGTATTATCGTCATGATACACAAGCCCACGATACAAAGCAATGAACATTTTTTATTGTGAATGAAATATGTATTTGATAGTAAAGACTGTTACCCGATTCTTCCATAGATGATGAAAAAAGAGAACAGTCACAGAATCTATTGAGTCTGTTGCTCAGTAACGTCTCAGTCTATTCTTGGTACATAGATGGAAGATTGAAAATGAGGAAAGGTGGTAGTGGTATGTAGTTTGGTAGAAAGATAGGTGTTGGTATGAATCATCATCTATTCCCAGTAGAGGTTCTCTCCCTGGAAGTTAAGCGAGTATATAGTTGAGAAAAAGTGGAAAATTGTCACTGGAAATAAAGTGAATATTTAGTCGAGAAAAACTCAAAAACACAAAAAGTTCATAGGACTACACGTTCTGTCACTCTGCTTACTTTAGAGCGTGAGACCCAAGAGAGTCTCACACCTGGTGCCTGCCTAATTCAAAGTGAGACATAGAGCTGAGTCATAATATCACATCAAGACAATGATACCAAGACAAACAGTCTTAGGTAAAAACACCGAACTACATCAGTTCAATACCACACACGAGTCTCAATGAAGCACATGTATGGCTACCTCTTACTGCCTCACTAAGACAAACTGGAGTAACATTTTATAAATACAACAGCAGCAGCAGCAGCAACAACATCAACAACAACAAGAAGAAAAGACTAGTGAGAGATTTTTATCCCTCACATTACTGTGTCAGATGAAATGACCAAAGTATTTAGTGAAAGCTTAGCACGCAACAGAACGACGGAGATTCTGCTGAGTATCCTTTTATCCCGTGAAATATATGATGTCCACGCTTCGATCAGACTGGTTGGCCATTCTTACTGGAATGGAATATTTTTGTGGGCGTGTAGTGTAGTATGCTGGCGATGGTGATGCGTAAATGCGTGCATGTACGTGTGTCAGTGTGTATACTTGTGTGTGTGTGTGTGACCGTGATTCTGGCCAACTTGTTCGTAGGCCTACGTTAGAAGTACAAATATGTATCATTGTAAGTTTCATGCATTGCACAGTTTTGTCTGAAAGCCGAAAAGAGCCTTCTATCGAGGGGGAAATAATAATACGCCACTGGAAACAAAAATCACATTTGACTGTTATACAAAGTACATAACATTGAGTGAAACCACTGACTGAAATAACGTCCTAGATCTGATCTCCTGAGTTCAGTCCCAGTCCGCTACATTAAAAAAAGCAACTGGTCTTTTGCTGCCCATCTTAGTGTTTCCATCATTCTGGTGATGTAAGTTTAGTGTTTTATAGTTTTCCCAGTTCTTCCGCCCATTTTTCCTACTTCAAGGCCTTTTCCGGCGCATAGGGTTTTCCGCAGACCGAGGGAGTCTGTTGGATAATTGCTGACAGGTTTCGGTGGAGTGCATATGGAACTGACCAAGTGCGATGAATCCCTTTTGAAGGAATTCCAACCTCCGAATTCCAAACTAACGCAAGAACAAAAACGTATGGTCTACGTGCTTTTTCTATTAAGGCTTTGCCATTCTCCACCAGTCGCTGTAGAGCAGTGGTTAATGCAATGGACTACCGACCGGAAGGTTGTGTGTTCGAATCCCCATCAGTCCTTTCAAAAATATATCATTGTGGGATTTTTCGGCTCTAACCGGCTCTTACCTAGATTTGGGTGTGATATGGACTCATTGGGAAGACTGGGACCACACAGTCGAGTCTCATCCACGTCACGGATGCGTCACTGAGGGTGTTGCTCAAATCTTCTGACCAGCACCCGAGGTGTCTGTATCTCTCGTGGCTTGGTTGACGCCAGGTTATAGTATGATAGTAAGCCTAGAGTACAGCCCTGTCTGTCTGTCTGTCTGTCTGTCTGTCTGTCTGTCTGTCTGTCTGTCTGTCTCACTCCTTCTCAAGTGCTTTGAATTTAAGATTTATTGTTGTGTGCTGGAGTAGAGTGCTTTGAATTTGAGATTTATTGTTGTGTGCTGGTGTAGAGTGTTTGAATTTGAGATTTATTGTTGTGTGCTGGTGTAGAGTGTTTGAATTTAAGATTTATTGTTGTGTGCTGGTGTAGAGTGTTTGAATTTAAGATTTATTGTTGTGTGCTGGTGTAGAGTGCTCTGAATTTGAGATTTATTGTTGTGTGCTGGTGTAGAGTGTTTGAATTTAAGATTTATTGTTGTGTGCTGGAGTGGAGTGTTTGAATTTGAGATTTATTGTTGTGTGCTGGTGTAGAGTGTTTGAATTTGAGATTTATTGTTGTGTGCTGGTGTAGAGTGCTCTGAATTTATGATTTATTGTTGTGTGCTGGTATAGAGTGCTCTGAATTTATGATTTATTGTTGTGTGCTGGTATAGAGTGCTCTGAATTTATGATTTATTGTTGTGTGCTGGTATAGAGTGCTCTGAATTTATGATGTACTGTTGTGTGCCGGTGTAGAGTGCTCTGAATTTATGATTTATTGTTGTGTGCTGGTATAGAGTGCTCTGAATTTATGATTTATTGTTGTGTGCTGGTATAGAGTGCTCTGAATTTATGATTTATTGTTTGTGTGCTGGTATAGAGTGCTCTGAATTTATGATTTATTGTTGTGTGCTGGTATAGAGTGCTCTGAATTTATGATTTATTGTTGTGTGCTGGTATAGAGTGCTCTGAATTTATGATTTATTGTTGTGTGCTGGTATAGAGTGCTCTGAATTTATGATTTATTGTTGTGTGCTGGTATAGAGTGCTCAGAATTTATGATTTATTGTTGTGTGCTGGTGTAGAGTGCTCTGAATTTATGATGTACTGTTGTGTGCTGGAGTAATGTGTTTCGATTTTATGATTTATTGTTGTGTGCTGCAATTAAATAATTTTGATCGGTTCGTATGCGTGAGTGTTTTGATCTTGTATATTTTTGTGTTGAAAATGAATGTCATACAATTGAGTGTAGGCTAATGGTCTGTTTTTGATTTTGTTTAATTGTGTGCTGTGGTTTTGCACATTTGTTGTTGTTGTTGTTACAAAATCACAAATGTGTCATTTCTAAAACAGATAAAGACTACCAGAGACCAACTAGCCAGAAAAGAAAACGTAGCTAGATTATCATAGCCCCAAGAGAGGCAAAGAAGGACTGAGGATTGTCTACCTTGCAAAAGTAAGAACAGACAAAAAACAAGGGGACAAAATAGATCTTCTAATCGACAGAAGATACTGTCTGGTTTAACACACAAAACGAAACAAAAGAGAAACCTTTGAGGAAAACAACAACAGAAAAACAGAAAAACAAACAAACAAACAAACAAACAAAAAGAGATAAGAAAACCAAAAAGAAAAAAGACTGCCAGTGTCAAAGGAAATCTCAATAAGTGCGATGATCCTTTAAAGAGAATAAAAAAAACTGCTGGTGTCTGGGTAGCAGTCCATAAGACCTGGCTGGGCATCAGTCCCTGACTCTTTGACTCCCGCACCCTGTCCACCAGCATCATGCATTATCAACCATGCTAGTAAAGCAAAAACCTAACCCTTTGACTCCCTTACCCTATCCATACGCTTCCTACAGAAAGCTGGTGGATAGAGTGTGGGAGTCAAAGAGTTTAGTTTTTGCAGTTGCTGGATAGGTTGCGGGAGTCAAAGGGATAAGGCTGTAGACTATAATATGAATACTGACACAGTGCTCTGCAAGGGTCTTCTACACTGCTGTCCAGCCATCAACGATCTTTCTTCTTCTTCTTGTTCTTCTTGTTCTTGTTCTTGTTCTTGTTCTTGTTCTTGTTCTTGTTCTTGTTCATCTTCTTCTTCTTCTTCTTCTTCTTCTTCTTCTTCTTCTTCTTCTTCTTCTTCTTCTTCTTCTTCCTTCTTCTTCTTCTTCTTCTCTTCTTCTTCTTCTTCTTCTTCTTCATCTTCTTCTTCTTCTTCTTCTTCTTCTTCTTCTTCTTCTTCTTCTTCTTCTTTCTTCTTCTTCTTCTTCTTCTTCTTCTTCTTCTTCTTCTTGCTTCTTCTTCCTTCTTCTTTTCGTTTCTTCTTCTTCGCTTCTTCTTCCTTCTTCTTCTTCTTCTTCTTCTTCTTCTTCGTTCTTCTTCGCTTCTTCTTCTTCGCATTCTTCTTCTTCGCATTCTTCTTCGCATTCCTCTTCTTCTTCTTCTTCTTCTTCTTCGCATTCTTCTTCTTCTTCTTCTTCTCTTCGCATTCTTCTTCGCATTCCTCTTCTTCTTCTTCTTCTTCTTCTTCTTCTTCTTCTTCGCATTCTTCTTCTTCTTCTTCTTTTTCTTCTCCCTCTTCTTCTTTTCTTCTTCTTCTTCTTTCTTCTTCTTTTCTTCTTCTTCTTCTCCTTCTTTTGTTGTTGTTCTTCTTCTTCGTTTGTTTTTCTTTTTCTTCTTTTCTTCTTTTCTTCTTCAGTTGTTGTTGTTGTTATTGTTCTTCTTCTTCTTTTCTTCTTTTGTTGTTGTTGTTGTTCTTCTTCTTCTTCCTCTTCTTCTTTTCTTTCTTCTTCTTCTTCTTTTGTTGTTGTTGTTGTTGTTCTTCTTCTTCTTCTTCTTCTTTTTTTTCTTCTTCTTCCTCTTCTTCTTCTTCTTTTGTATAATCTTCTTTTAAAGTTTTGTTTTTGGTTTCTTATTGCTTTTTAGATCAGACAGTTCAGTCTGTGGAGTCAAAGGGTTGTTTTTGTCTTCTTGTTTTTGTAGGATCGTACCTTTGCAAGGGAGACAACCCTTTTTCTTTTCCTCTCTCCAGGCCATCACAGTCTGTCTATGTTTGTTTTTCACAAATGTTTAGGTTAACATTGAATGTTTTCAAGGTTTTAATCGCTAAAGTCTGAGACAGGAAAAATATGATATATTCTATCAACCGCACTTGATTTCTTAGACTTGCAAACCTTTTATCATTTTACCACCAGAATGAAACAATAGTCAATCAACAATCAATAACCAATCAACTAACGGCAACAACCAACCAACCAACCAACCAACCAACCAACCAACAAATAAACCATCCAAATAACCAACCAAACAACCAACCAAATAACCAACCAACCAACCAACCAACCAACCAACCAACAAATAAACCATCCAAATAACCAACCAAACAACCAACCAAATAACCAACCAACCAACCAACCAACCAACCAACCAACCAACCAACCAACCAACCAGCCAACCAACCAACCAACCAACCACCAACCAACCAACCAACCAACAACAACCAGCCAACCAGCAACCAAAACACCAACAACCAACTGAACACCGACGAGCTCATCACAGATATTTCACATGGGCCTATTAAATATAAAATTCGGAGCTGAGCAAGTAAAGATATACTTATCAGAAATGTGTCACATACTGAAATATGGATTTCGGTTCAGACGGGACTCAAACCTACACACCACCAGAACATGGATACAAATATTATCTATCCATATCTACAATATTCTTTTACATTGTCATTTTGAGATTTTGTGTTGTTTTGATTGTTATGTTTGTTATTTGTGAGTATGTCTGTTTCATTTGCACATTCAAAAGCAACAATTTTAATGGTCGCAATGAATAACAAGACGAGCAAAGCTCATGTAATTTCTACGACTATAACGAACATGTTCACATTGACCCATCCAACGTAAGTTGCTCGCGGTAAAGTCTTGATTAGTTGTACTTGTGTTCAAATTTTGGAACTGATTTGTCTATGAAAAGTCGAGAAATCTTTGGTGGCTCATATTTTGATGTGGTCGTCTTTTCAGTGCGATATCAAATTGGACCATTTGCACTGAAAGTTATTTGTGGAGCTCCTTGATCGGTTTCACCATTGCACAAAATTTTGGAACGCTTGGTAATTTGGAAGTCGCAGTAATAAAAATGCAGACTCTAAAGACAGACACCTAGTGTAGGCAATATCCCCACCCAAGTGATTAAATAAAAAAGGCTAAAAGAAACAGTAAAGGTCTCCACAGCTCTATATCAACAGAGAAGTCATGGGAGTCTAAATACGATTCATTGATGACTCAGTTTCTCATAGCACTTTAGAGAATTTTTACGACAAAACCAGAGCTATAGGACCATCGGTCTGAACTGCTGCGTGAACATAGAAGACACTTTGTCCAAGATAATGGTATCCAACTTTATCTATTTCAAGAAAACATTCGACAGAGCGTGTTA
>CM060307.1:9036263-9053763 GCA_030674185.1 Monoplex corrugatus
ATTAAAGCCTAAACACTTACTTGCTTTTAGGGAGATTCTCCTCTGAGGACTTTCTCATGACTTCTGCTGCCCAGCTGTCCCCTGAATTTCTTGTAACGTAATTATTAAATGATACTTTTCTTGTTTCAGAGGAGAACTAAGTATGACACAGACATTGTCATCACAGAAGCATCCTGTGTCATTACCACACTCACAGATTCCAGTTTCCCAAGCTAGGCTGCGTCGTAGACAACAGCATACTCACTCCCAGACTCCAGGCAATACCACCAGTGGCAGCAGAGTCCGAAGCAGACCCCACACTCACATCTCAAAATATCGACCGGATTATACTTGGAATAGGGGAGGTCGTGTTAAGGAGCTTCGCATCAGGTATGAGTTTTGTTGTTGTTGTTTGTTTTAAGTACTCCGTTTTTTTGTGTTAGATATTTTGTATGTATCATTTAGTTTCATAGCTATATCTTGATAAAGTTAAGGAAAATGTTTCTGAGGCTAAAGAAATTATGCTTGTCATAGTATCTGCATACTAAAACAGTGATTTCTTCTTTCTCTGTTTAACTCTTTGACTCTCGCACCTTATCCACCAATTGCAAATACTTTTAAAACCTTTTGACTTCCTCACCGTATCTACCAGCTTCTTGCAGGAAGCTGGTGGATAAGGTAAGGGAGTTACAGGGTTAACTTTTTTCTTTGCTAGCATGGTTGGCAATGCAGAGTGTTGATGGACATAGTGCAGGAACCAAAGGGTTAATATGATACAGATTGTATGTGTTTCTGTTTTAATCATGAGTAGAAAACTGGTCAGTCAACAGGGTGAAGTGGTTAGAGCAAAGGACTGCTGACTGGGAGGCCATAGTTTCGAACCCTTGTCTATCCAAAAATTTATTGTGTGTGTGTTTGTTTGTTTTTTTAACCCAACTAGCTCCTACTAGTACTATCCAGGGTTGATTTGCTACCCACTTAATCGTTTTGTTGTTTTTGCTTGGGATTGATATGTGTTACAGCCGCAGGTCGGTGGTCGACCGAACTCATGCCCTGCCACATAAACATGTTGGAACTGGAGGCAGTTTTTCAGGCACTCAGGGAGTTTCTCCCCTTTCTGAAGGGAAAACATGTCCGTATCAACACGGACAACACCACAGTAACTTGTTACATCAACAAGCAAGGGGGCGCCCGTTCCCACTCCCTGTCTCGGAGAGCGGAACAACTCCTCATCTGGTGCGAGGAACACTCGATTCGGCTCTCAGCAAAGCATGTCCCGGGAAAGATCAACATACTTGCGGACTCTCTCTCAGCAGATCCCACATGGTTCTCCCCTCGGAATGGACACTGGTCCATGCAGTCCTGGAGCCAGTATGGGCAGCATGGTTCAAACCACACGTGGACCTCTTTGCCACCAGGTTCAATCATCGCCTCCCTTTGTACATCTCTCCAGTTCCGGACCCAGTGGCCTGGGCCGTAGATGCCCTATCCATTCCATGGTCGAACCTCATCGGCTATGCCTTCCCCCCGTTCCCCATTCTGGGGAAAGTACTGAGGAAGGCCAGGGAGGACTCAGCGACATTAATCCTTGTCGCACCCAAATGGCCAGCACAGGCATGGTACCCAGAACTTCTGCACCTGTCCCATATGCCGCCGCTAAAACTCGCGGTGTCGGGTCGCTCCCTACTTCAACCCAGGACAGGCATTCCGCACGGCAATCCAGACGTTCTAAACCTTCACGCCTGGATGCTGTGCGGGACTCGATGTCTTCATTAGGCTTGTCCCCGGCCGTAATCGGCCTTGTGCAGCAAGCTCACAGCTGGCTCTCTTGGTGCACCTCTAATGCGGTGTCACCCCACTCACCCTCTCGCTTGCAGTTGGCCAACTACCTCGGCTTTCTGTCAACCGAGAAAAAGCTTTCGTCCTCCTCAGTGAAGGTTCACAGAGCGGCCATCTGCACCACCATCAGTCAGTTGGGTGGTCCGTCCTTTGAGCACGATCCCCTATTGCGGGATCTTGTCATAGGGGCTTCTCTCCAGGAAGCCAGGAACCCCCGTCGAACCCCGGCGTGGGATCTCTTTCTCGTCCTCTCATCCCTGAGACTCCCCCCTTACGAGCCCATCAGGGAGTGTTCTCTCAAGTTCCTCTCCTTCAAGACGGCCTTTCTCGTCTCTCTCGCGTCGGGGAGGCGCTGCAGCGAAGTGCACGCCCTTAGTGGTCTCCCCGGAGATGTTGCTTTCGAGCCCGATGGCTCGATGTCTCTCCGCCTACTCCCGGAATTCTTAGCCAAGAACCAGTCACCAGGTTCTCCCTCGCCGACCATCCCCATCCATCCCCTCACGTCTATCCTCGCTCCGGACGACGAGGATCGCACGCTCTGCCCGGTTCGTGCCCTGCGAGCGTACAGAAAGCGGACGAAATCTTCTCGCCAGCAGCAGCGCCACCTTTTTCTCTCTTACAACGAAAACTATAGAAAGGACATTAGACGCACGTCCATCTCTTGATGGCTGAGGGAAGTCATCAAGGCTGCGTATGCGAGGTCGAGCTCAGAGCTACCTGTCTTCTCCCCAAGGCCCCATGAGATTAGAGCATGGGCTTCTTCGCTGGCAGTCACCCACAATGCCAGCATCCGGAGCGTCCTAGACGCCGCGTACTGGCGTTCCCCAGGCACGTTCATCCAGTTTTACCTGTGCGACGTCTCCCGTCTGCGCGAAGACGGGTCCAGGGGTATCGCTTCCGCTGTGGTGGCTCAACACCCCATCTCAGCCACACGCCCTGACTCCTGCCATTCCTCCAGGCGTTAACCAGGTAAGCCCTCCATCCGGGTAGTGCTATTCTGCATTTGTGAGCCACGGTATAGTATGTGTAATTAAAAGGAAATTTTCCTTCTAAAATTACGTTTAATCTAACAAACTTACCGTGGCTCACGCAGAGTCCCTCCTGTCCTCCCCGCCTTCCTGGTTCCTTCTATCCACAGTCAGGGTCTAGGTCTCCT
Organism: Monoplex corrugatus; assembly: GCA_030674185.1. Taxonomy (NCBI): domain Eukaryota; kingdom Metazoa; phylum Mollusca; class Gastropoda; order Littorinimorpha; family Ranellidae; genus Monoplex; species Monoplex corrugatus. The sequence continues at coordinate 9,039,238 of CM060307.1, forward strand.
CGAAAAGAGGAAGAGCACATGCGCATGCGCAAGACATGGATACTCTCAGAGTTACTGTCCCTTCGGACTTTATTGTTACGAGGCAGAATTGGCAAACCGCTGCCGCTTATTGCATTTGTGAGCCACGGTAAGTATGTTAGATTAAACGTAATTTTAGAAGGAAAATTTCCTTTCACTATAATTCATTTTTATACTTATAGCTTCTTTGATATTGTGTATGATTTGAGATTGTCTGTTTTCATCATAGCATTAAAGTTGACATGTCTTCTCCCTTTTCCTGTTTGTGTTTAATGTGTCCTTTGTTATTTTCTTCTGTATCTGTGTCTGTAATTTATTTATTGAGATAGGAGTGGTTGGGTTTGGGTTGTTTTTTCTTTTGTTTAACTTTGCTTGGTTTCTTTTTACAGTTTTATTTCATTTGTTAAATTTTATGTGTTTCACTGTTATGTTTTTCTTGTTGTTATTGTTTTTTGTGTGGATATATATATGCTTATATTATAAATATGTGTAGAATAGCAAAGACTAGTTGTAAGGTGTATGCTGCTATCCTTGACTAGTAAAATGTTTTGAAGTTTGAATTTGAGCATATCATGGACTCATTGGGAAGACTGGGACCATCTTTTCAAGTCGCATCCATTTTAGAGATGTTTCATTGAAAGAGTTGCTGAAAATATTTTTACTGGTTCCTCGGGTGTCTTTGTCCCTTAAGCGTGACTGATGCCAGAATATAGTCTGAAAGTAGAGTGCATCCATGTCACACAGACTCAGTCCAAAATGAAAAGTCTCCAAAGCATCATCACAATCATTCCCATTCTCATCATCATAACATTGTGATAGAATTGTCCCTGGTTCTGTCGCCCATCATGTTCAGCTCTTAAGCTGATCTTAGTTGCGGTAGTTTCGGTGGGCTTGGAGGTGTGTTGGAAAACAAATGAACGGCACGGGGAGAGACACAGAAGTGGTGTAGAAGGTGGGGCAGAACTGTGTGTGTACTTGCGTCTGTTGAGTTTTGAGTGTGTTTCAGTGTAATGTTTATGTTTGGCTTTTGATTTCTGTGATTGTTTTGTATGAAATTTGGTTACATCATTGCAAAAGTGAAACTGAATCATTAAATCAATAAAACGTTATTGAATTGTGGATAACCTTTTAGCCATTTGGCCCAAGTATGAGTATTTTAGTTTTACTTAGTTTTATTTGACCTTTCAAGGTCAAAGCATGAGGAAAATTTTGTGTCAGTATAAGTCATCAGAGTTTGATAAAAGAACATGCAAATCATTTTGACCCCAATAGACTCCCAGCCCCAGTTCTTCCTGACCTATCCATTCCAGGTTTTAAAAAAAAAATTTTTTAAAAAGAAGCAAAAGAAACTAACAAGACAAACTAAAACACTCCTTGAGTCCTTCTAGTCATCTTATATCATTACTAGAATTTGTATGTTTAACTTTAATACCAAAATTGTTGTATGTCTGTGTCTGCCGGCACATGTATGCATCCAGCAAAAATATTTTTTCATATCCAACATGGTTTTACTTTTTCAGACATCTGGCTCGTAAATATTTATACTTCTGGATCCGTAATGTCTTTGGACGAGTGCTTCCTTCGCAGGCTCAGTAAGTAAAGCATGAACAACAAGCTTTATATATATATATGTGTGTGTGTGTGTGTGTGTGTGTGTGTGTGTATGTGTGTGTGTGTGTGTGTGTGTGTGTGAGAATTGAGTGTGCATGCATGTGTGTCATGTATGTGTGTGTGTGTGAATGAGTGTGCATACATGTATGTGTGGTTGTGTGTGTGTGTGTTCTGTGTATGTGACCTGTTCTCACTAAAAGGGGCCAAAATTGCAGGCATCATGCCAAGGAACAGCTCAGAAAACCATTGACATTCATTCTGAGTGATTCTGAGATTTTAGTTAGTAGTTCTATATTTGTCATATAGTGAGAGTTCAAAGTAAAGTTTGATCAGGAAATGTGTTAAAATAGCTGTTTAAAATGATAGATCCTCTTCAATACAAACCAGTTTTTTAAGCGAAAATCAGAGTTCAGGACATCATTTACAATAATCAAACTGCACAGGCCTCAGCATATCATACCTCGGTGTGCGATAATTGTGTTTGCAACTTTTGAATTTTCAGAAAGTTTTAACAATGATTGCTAAGGGGTAGAAAAGGAAAACTTTATGCATACCTTTAACTGCACAGTTTTCTCAGAACTTCTTCACCTACTCTGTTTAAATAACTGTATAACTTGGGCACTATTTAACTCAATCGGTACGGAGAGTTTTTCCCCTTGCTTTTCCCCAGGGACGGCCCATTTTGAAAGGTTAGGAAAAAAATCACAAAAAATACAAAACATAAAGGAACAAAATGAAACTTTCAGATCTGAATATTTACATGCTGGGTTAGTTCATGCCAAAATACTGAAGTTCTTCCTTGAATTTTTCTTCTTCATGTGCCACGTTGAAAATACCCCAAATTTTGTGGTCAGGATCACCGTACAGTCACACACTTTGATCAGCTCCATGAACACACAGTCAAAGGTGAGAAGGTCTTTGTATGCACAAAAAACATGAATAAAGTAGACTTTGCTCAGGGTGAAAAAAAAAGATTATCAGTGATATTATATGAATAAATGTTACAAATTGTTACACAGGGGAGTTATGGGGGCGTGGCGCTCAAATGAGACATGCAGGCCACAAGAGCCAGAGAAGGACGCAAAGTGGGAGAAAAACTAAAATCTTCGTGCCAGTCATGCATTCATAAAGTGAATGAAACCTCCATCAGACATGCGACTCGCTGTAATTGGCCTGCTGACTGCTCGCCTCTCGTGACGTGTACGCCCACTTCCCTTTCCACTTCACTGTCGTCTGAAACTGGGTACTGTCAGTACATTCTTGCTGGCAGCTTCCATCACTTGATACACTTTCACCATTATCTTCAGCATACTCCTCGATGTCCAATCCTTCAGTCTGAAGCACTTCAATCACTTTAGCAGCAGTAAAACGCCGCCGTCGCGTTCTACTTTGTTCGAAAACTCGTACTCGCTTGCGACTCCATTTTCGACACGAATGCAGATTAGCAAGTCATTCGGGGTGCCGAAGACAATCGCTTCCCGACGAGTGTAGTGTTACGGAATCTCACGAAGTAACTTTCCACTTGACCCTTGACATGTTTGCAGTGACCACTGTGGCTATGGTAGGTATGCAGGCTCAAAAGGGGAGCGTCGAAAAATTTTTTATAATCGAAACCGCTATACTCCTATAGCGTTCCGTCGTACCGAGTGAGTTAAGTTAAAGGTGCGGTCTAAACATCTACGGAAAGTGAATTTCTTTTACTTTTCATTGATTTAAATATCAATATACCTCCCTCTTATCGACTTTGGCCCCCTTTCCTGAAAACGGGTGATATAGTAAATGATGATGATGATGATAATAATAGTAGTAATAAAAATGATGATACTAATGATGATGATAAAAATGATGATGATATAATCAGCGATCGCGCTAGATTTTTTCCCAGCCGGTACTAGCTACGGCAATTATAACATGTCAAAAATGCAACCGGCACAGACAAAAAAAAAATCAGTAGGCTTGTTCTATCAATTTTAATTGCCCTTCCTATAACAGCGCAGCAGTCCCAGGCTATGGTTTTTGTCACGCAGCAGGTGCCTTTTGATCACTATGCGGAACATGGGACTAGGCCGGGAGAAAAAAGGTCAATGAAGCAACCGGTACAATGAATTTTTTTTCGGTTTTGTGTAAGGACAGGTTAAATCACAGTCGGTATTCAGTGTTTTGAATCAGTAAAATACGGACTGTAGTCGGTTACCGCGGTTGCTGTATAATGATAGTAATAATTCCATTTATAGCACAAACGTACATGCCAGAGAAGACTCGTTGCACTTTACAAAAAGCATAAACATTGTGATGCTAATAGTAATACAGTAATGCAGTACAGCGATTGGATACAGATACATGAATGCAGCATACACATTTCCATGCCAGTACATTACAGTGCAGTACAGACATATGGGATACATGTATGCACCATTAAATCAACGCAACATTAACATGGTTTTTCAAAAATAACAATGGATATGTTTTTCAATTGTTCAGTGACAATCACAGTCATAAATAAGCACACGTACACACGTACATGCATACACACACTTCTGTGCATACATGCGTGTACACACACACACACACACACACACACACACACACACACACACACACACACACACACACACACACACACACACACACACACACACACACACACACACACACACACACACATGACAGATTGCAATACCACAGGATTTAGAAGAGCCACAAGCATTTGTTTATAATTTTTGGAGATACTTGTGAAAGAGATGTGTTTTGAGATGCTTTTTAAGTAAGCTTTGTCTTAAAGATACTGGGAGGGAGTTCCATGTCGTGCAAAAGACAGAAAGATTTCTTTCCGCAAGTTAGTAGTGAGAATTGAGATACAGTTAAGAGAGAAGCCTCTTAAGACCTGAGAGTTTTGAAAGGTTTGGATGGCAGGAGGAATTCTGACATATATATATGTGGTGGCATTGTCTTCAAACTCAGACACAGAAAGCAGAGTTTGGCAATTTTATGTTCAATTCTTGCTTTGACTGTTAGCCAGTGTAGTTTTCTCAAGAGTGCTTTTGCATTGCGTCTATATGTACATTGTACATGTATGTACTGTATGTTCATATACATGTGTGTGTGTGTGTGTGTGTGTGTGTGTGTGTGAATTTAAGGCTTACTCAAGACATAGTGGTAAAACCACAGCATCAGGCCCGTGTCAGAGATTGCTGTATACAGAACAGTAGTACAGAGCACTGTGCTGTACTGCTGCGAGACCTGGACTATCTACCAACGATACAATCAACAGCTGAACAGATCCATCAAAGAGACCTGTGAAAAATCTGTGACATTATACGGCAAGATTGCGTGTCCAGCCCTTAACTGTGAAGAAGTGTGGCTTGCCAGCCGTGGAGTATCTACTTATCAGGTGCCAGCTTTGTTCAACAGGACAGATTGTCTGCTTGGAAAGCAACTTTTTCCCAAAGATGCCGCTGTAGAACTATGAAGAACTGAACTTAAGAATAGTGATCAGAGAACACCACTAACATGATAGAAGGATGCTGTGAAGGCCAAGTTCATCACTGCAGCATCAGAACCACCACTGGAAATGACATTACCCACCACAGAGCATGCTGGCAACTGCAATGCAGGCAGAGCACAGTCAGATTTGAACAGCTGTTCAGCTGCAAATCAACAGAAGAGGCAATGGCAGAAGCGGAATTTCGAGCCACAGGACTCCTTTCTATGCCATGCTCTGTGGATGAACATGTGCGTCCAGGATTGTCTTTTTTTCTGTCATTGGAGACCATACCACTCATTACCAGATGCTGAAGACCATCATGACTACTCATCCATAGGATCAACATGAGTGTCCCATTATGTAGAGTGTGCTTGTGACTAGCATTGAAGTCAGAATTCTAAGACTGTTGTTATTTGTATAACTGTAAGGTTTTTGTTTTAATTACAGAGCTCATTACAGGGAGAGCTTAGTGAGAAAAATGTTTGCAATGTGGCATTTGTACTGGTGGGAACTGCGACAGGAGTGGAGATTGATGGTGAGAGCAGAGTGCCATTACAGGTAAATAATCTTTGTACTGTCTGTCTGCCTGTCCCTCTGTTTCTCTTTCTCTTCCGCTTGTTCTTAAATTTAGACTGTTGACAGTGCCAGAAACTGTGTGTGTGCAATGTATGGATTGACTTGGAACTTATTGAATTGTGTGATTACATAGAAATGCTGGTGTTTGTTTTGTAACTGAATTGTAAATTAAGTTAAAAAGATATTATTACAGATCTCCTCACCAACACAGCAGGTATCCATATCTCTTGGACCTGGTTCATGTCAAGATATATTTTCATAGGAACAGTAGAGTACATCCCTGTAACATGGTCTCAGTCCTGAATGGAACTCAAGAGCATCGTCCTTTGATTCCCTCACCCTATCCACTGGCTTCCTGTGGGAAGCTGGTGGATTCAAAGAGTTAAGTTTTTGCATTTGGTGGATAGGGTGCGGGAATCAGAGTGTTAATGTGTGGGTGGGTAGGCAGTTGGATGTGTGTGTGTGCATGCGTTTTTGTGTGTGTGTGTGGGGGGGGGGGAGGATGATATCCACGATTGTGCATGCAAAAACATGAAAATATGAAGAGTCAACTCAAGACAGATTATTGTGAAAAACTCATGACATTTAGTACAGAAAGGCCATGGCCCTGAAATTTTGGTTTTAAAGAAAAGGTCCCCTGTTTGCTGTTGTTATTCATTTTGCGTATACATGTGTGTGTGAGTATGTGTGTGTGTTTGTATGTGTGTGTGTATGTGTGTGTGTGTGTGTGTGTGTGTGTGTGTGTATGTGTGTGTGTGTGAGTGAGATATCCACCTTGTCTCAAGCAGAGTTCTTATTGAGATATGCAAGCATATAAGCAATTGTTAAGGAAACTGATCTTTTCCATGTAAAAGTATGATGGTAGCTTTATAATTTTGTCTTTTATATTTTCATGTAAAGATGTATGACTTTTTAATACTGCAGGTATATGGTGTGGCTGAAAGTATTTGGAGCATGGAAGGATTTCATCATCTTATGCACTGTCAAGAAAGCCAAGGTCGAGAGGGCTGATGATCAATGTGAGTTATACTGTTGGAGTCATACTTTATTTTTTCCTTTGCCAGTGTTAGTGTATTATTTTGTGTGTGTGTGTGTGTGTGTGTGTGTGTGTGTGTGTGTGTGTGTGTGTGTGTGTGTGTGTGTGTGTTGTCTGTGTGTGTGTGTGTGTGTGTGTGTATGTGTGGTGTGTTTCTTAATTGGTTTCCAGATCTGGAAGAACCTTAAAAAAGTCTTGATAATTTTGCTATTTCTTGACCACTGAGACTATAGCATGTAATGTTTCAATCATTACTCAGTTGTTTGACAAGAGTGTATTCTGTCATTCATGCTCACTGGTAACTGTATTCTGGTGTCAGTTTGGGCCAGGAATGCATGCACTGGCTGCATTGGTCAGACATTGAGTACAGTTTTTACACAACGCATTCTTGATTTCACTTTTAAGTAATTAAAAATCACCTGGATTAGTTTTCTTTCTTGTTTGAGCTCATGAAATACTCAGTTCTAGATAGTGGATTGTTGGTAATACCAAGTACAATGCATATTCAACTCTCTATGATAATTTTGTGTTTACACTCACTGCCGTTCAGTGTTGTTCCTTTTCTTGTATTTCTTTCCTTTCATGACTGCAATTAGAAATCATTCTTGTATGGTGCTGTTCTCCAAACTCATTTGGACTCGCTGCGCCTTATGCATAATCTGACTTTGTATTGCAGTACAGAGAGCACAAGCTGGTTAGGTGAGCTGACCTCCCCCGCAGGGATGCCGGGGGCTCTTTCAGTATAAATACATGTAGTATCCCACCTTCTGGAGGTTCTGTGCTAGAAATGTCCTTTTTTCTGTCACTCTCTTTGTTTCTGCCTTGTTCCTTTGCTTTCTCTGATTTCTTCCTGTCATTTTCTACCTTGCTGGTCCGTTCACCTGTATGTGTTTGATAAAGTTTTACATACTTTTTCTTAGGACTGATAATTGGGTACATATATGCATTTTTGGCTCTAGGGAGGTGAGATATGTGGAAGCAATTTCAGGTAATTCATGCCTGTTTTTGTATATGTTTTGGTGTCTTTAGGTATGCTTAAATTTGTATTCAGGTGTGTTTTTTAAATCCCCTGCGCGATAAATTGGACAGAGTGGTTAGCGCCAGGGTCACATCCTTAGATTATGTGCGCAAATACATTGATATGTGTACTTAATTTTCCTTTTTTTTTTTTCCTGTTGAGGTTTTTTTATGTTTTGAAGTGGTTATAACCCTGATATGGCTCTACGCAGTCGGCTGGGCTTTAAACAACAATAACAATAACAGTAACAGGTGAGCTCACCACACTCCACTGCGCGCTGTGTTGTTGCAGTCCTTTTTTTTTCTTGATTTGTAGGTCATGGAATGTTTTCTGTATAGGAGGGATAGAAATGAGTATTGCCAGTGTGTAATTATCATTTTCATATGTCTGTGCAGACAACAGACGACTATGCAGCAAAGTCTTTCAGGGCTGGAAGGTGTATCTGAGAGAAAGACGCAGAAAAACTGCTCTGCGCCAAAAAGCAGACACCGTGTATGCTGCTAAAGCAGTCAGGTATACTTTGGATACATGTTGGTTTTTGGCTTGATTTTGAAATAAGAGTAACTGAGGAAACAAAATATGAGGATAATACTATAAGACAGAGGAGATGGAACGTGAATTTAACCCATCTTTTGAACACTGTATACTTACACAAGTATGCACAGAAACATATATGACTGGTATCTTGAAAATGAAAAGACTTGAAAGAAAGAAAAGAAACATTAATGAAAAAAGAAAAGAAACAAACACTTGCTTGTGGATATGCAATAATCTTGTTTTTTAAGTATAGTCTTTACAATAGAAGAAAAACAAAAACAGTAACTTTCCAAGCCACTTTGAACTGAGAAAAGTCAAACAGATGTATTTATCAGGTATCCTTCAAAACCAGACATAGCCTATATTTGGTAAATAAATTCTTCCAAAATGTTGTGGTTGACATATTTTTGAAACCTATGCATGCATGCACACACTGGCATGTGCAAACACACACAACCATGTACATGCACAAATTAGTTTGAAAAATTTTCCCTTTTATGTTTTTTGTTGTTGTAGTTACAGAGAGTGAGATTGGTAGTGAAAATTGGGTGTAAATCATGTATATATACATTTTGCTGTAAACAATGTGTGGTAATGATTGTCTGGCTTAGAAACAACAGATTTTGTATGTCGCATTTACTTTTTCTCAGATGTGCATGGTTGGCATGGAAAGAAGTCCTGGAGCACAAGAAGACACTGATAAGCATGGATGGCGCTGCACTGCAGTTCTGGTCATTCAGGATTCAGGCACAGGTATACATACCATTTGTTGATTGTTTTGTGTGCAGTTGTTTCTGATAATGTGTATGTAAATATGCATTTATGTGCATACATACGTGAATTGCATAACTAGATGTTTGTGTGTAGGTTTGTATTGGAATTAGACAATGCTTTTATTTCGTAAATGAGACGTGTGCCTGAGTAGTACAGTGGAACCTCCCCAGTCTGACCTTCCCAGTTATGACTCCCTCACAGATGCCACCTAATTTATCATGACTGACCTGCTCCCCTATACAAATTAATCACCTCTCTAACCTGACTTATGATGTAACAGTATTGGTCTGCTACAACTTCTGCATGAAATAAAAGAGCCAACAACGGACTGAATTTACACAAAAAATGTGCTGTCAAGTAGAATGTGATAAAACTTTTACCCAGACTGGTTTGATGGTTTGTTGCTGAGAGTTAGTTCCCTTTGTAAACCTGATCTTTTAATTGTCAGCCATGAAGATCGCACATATGTGTGTGTTTGTGAGTGTGTGTTTGTGAGTGTGTTTGTGAGTGTGTGTGTGTGTATGCGTACGTGTGTGTGTGTCTGTGTTGTGTAGTTTCTTTAATTTTTCTTTTTTTTTTCTTTTTCAAATTTTTCTTTATTTACTTTACCCTCCCCCCTCCCTCCACAGTAATTGTCACTTCTGTGTGTGTGTGTGTGTTGGTGTGTGTGTGTGTGTGTGTGTGTGTATGTGTGTGGTGTATGTGTGTGGTGTGTGTGGTGTTGTGTGTGTATGTGTGTGGTGTGTGTATGTGTGTGTGTGTGTGTGTATGTGTGTGTGGTGTGTGTGTGTGTGTGTGTGTGTATGTGTGTGTGTGTGTGTGTATGTGTGTGTGTGTGTGTGTGTGTGTGTGTGTGTGTGTATGTGTGTGGTGTGTGTGTGTATGTGTGTGTGTGTGTGTGTGTGTTGTGTGTGTGTGTGGTAGTGTGTGGTGTGTGTATGTGTGTGTGTGTGTGTTGTTGTATGTGTGTGTGTGTGTGTTGTGTGTGTGTGTGTGTGTGTGTGTGTGTGTGTGTGTGTGTGTGTGTGTGTGTGTGTGTGTTGTGTGTGGTGTGTGTTGTGTTGTGTGTGTGTGGTGGTGGTGTGTGTGTGTGTGTGTGTGTGTGTGTGTGTGTGTGTGAAACCTATTAAGACCCCTCTCTATTAGAGCCTGAATTTGACCGTTTTTTCAAAGTTGTAATTGGGAAGTTCTACTGTACTTGCTTAATATTGGGAGATTCTACTTTACTTGCTTATTGTTGTCAATTTTTTCACAAATTAAATACTGAAATCAAGATAACTCTGTTTGCTCCTTGTTCTAGGATTTTCATGAAATTTTCATCCATTTGTTAATCTCGGAGTTGTGTGCATTGTAGTATGTATCAGAAATGATTGTGTGTTCTCAGCACTGGTGTATGTGGCGTTATGCCTTTGAGAGGCGGCAGAAGGAAAAGCAGAAGATGGCGTTGGCAGCACAGCACTGGCGCAGAAAACTGATGGGCAAGTGCTTGAGTGGATTGTTGACGTACTTGCACAGTCGACACACCAAACAACAGTACAAAGGTGATTTCCTCTTTTATTTTTGTTGTGTTGCTGATGTCAGTAGAGTTAATGCCCTGCTCCCCCCTGTCTTTCCCCTCCCTCCTAGTTTGTGTGTGCTTTGTGCCCTGAGGGTTTGGTGGTTGTTGGGTGATTGCTTTGGTGTGCTTTGTGCCTTGTTGTTGGGTGATGTGCTTTGGTGTGCTTTGTGCCCTGAGGGTTTGGTTGTTGTTGGGTGATTGCTTTGGTGTGCTTTGTGCCTGAGGTTTGGTACTGGGTTTTTGGTGGTTTGTTTTTGTTGTGATTTGGTGCTTTGTTGGGTTTGTGTTTGTCTTTGTGTGCTTGCCTGGGGTTTGTTTTGGTGTTGGTTGTTTGTGATTGTGATTGCTTTGGTGTGCTTTGTGCCTGAGGGGTTTTGGGTGTTGTTTGGTTGTTGTGTGATTTGTTTGTTGGTGATTGCTTTGGTGTGCTTGTGCCTGAGGGTTTGGTTGTTGTTGTTGTTTGGTGTGATGGCGTTTGGTTGTGTCTTTGTGCCCTGAGGGTTTGGTGGTTATTGGGTGATGGCTTTGGTGTGCTTTGTGCCCTGAGGGTTTGGTGGTTGTTGGGTGATGGCTTTGGTGTGCTTTGTGCCCTGAGGGTTTGGTGGTTATTGGGTGATGGCTTTGGTTGCTGTGCTAGTTTGGTGCTTGGGTAGGTTTGGTTGTTTGATTTGGGTTGTGGTATTGCTTTGGTGTGCTTTGTACCTTGGAGGTTTGGTTGTTGTTGGGTGATGCTTTGGTGTGCTTTGTACCTTGGAGGTTTGGTTGTTGTTGGTGATGGCTTTGTGTGCTTTGTACCTTGGAGGTTTGGTTGTTGTTGGGTGATGGCTTTGGTGTGCTTTGTGCCTTGGAGGTTTGGTTGTTGTTGGGTGATTGCTTTGGTGTGCTTTGTGCCTTGGAGGTTTGGTTGTTGTTGGGTGATTGCTTTGGTGTGCTTTGTGCCTTGGAGGTTTGGTTGTTGTTGGGTGATTGCTTTGGTGAATGATGAGAATGCGCGCCTTAGTTTGCTTCTTGTATCAAGCTATGGTGCCTTATAAATGCCATTATTAATATCATTATTAGTAGTAGTAGTAGTATATAGTTATCATTACTATTATTATATTATTATTATTATTAAATGCAGGTACATTTTTACGACCCCCCAAGAGAGGCAAAGTAGGGTTGTGTCCCTTTCAGTGGTAAAGTCAAACAGAAAGATGGAGACAGCGAACAGAACAGACCTTTTACACTACAGAATAAACTGTCTAATCTGAAACACAAACTGAAGCAGAAATCTTTGAGAAAGAAATGCTGTAATGAAGAATAGAAAATGTTTGGGGGTTGGGGGGCAAGCTGGGTGACCCCTGTAGAGTGTTAATCAGGTAAAGTACAAACACTTTATAGTGTGGTGCAGTATGAGAACAGTGTATAATGTAATCAGAGCACCATACAGTTTTTGTTACTTATGAATTTGTGAAAGTAGTTGTTGAACACAGTTCTGATTTAATAGTTAAAGTTTTAGGGGCTTAAAAGTTGTATTAAAAAGTCAAAGGAGTTTATTTAACCCTTTGACTCCCACACCCTGTCCACCAGCATCCTCTGTTGTCAAGCTTGGAAACAAAACAAAAACTTAATCCTTTGACTCTCTCACCCTGTCGTCCAATTTCCTGCAAGAAGTTTTTGCAGTTTGGGATAGGGTGTGGGGGTCAAAGGGTTAACATGCTGTTTTAAATGAATACTATATGTTATCAAGAGAACAAGCATACGTGGTGGTGCATAGAATACACATGGAATTAGAGAAATCACTAAATTTAGATCATTGTCATCATCAAATGCCTTGCCACATGGTGTTGGTGATCATGGCCCTCCATATGCATCTGTCCCTTGTTGCTGCAAGCACGTCTTCCACCCTCTCTGTCTTCAGCCACTCTGCAAGTCCGTCCAATATTTTTTCCCTGGTTCTGCCTGGTGCTGTCTTAGATACAGATTCAAAAAGAACACTATTAATATTGAAGTGGAGATTGAAGTGTAAGCCAATGACTTGGCTCAGTTTTGATTTTATATCCCTTTGAAATATTCTCTTTTTGATGTCATGGTTTAACAGATTCTGCAAATAGTTAAATCTGGGAAGTAGATGATAATTTCAGGCTTTTGCCAGGTTTCTCTGAACAGTTTTTATAAGTGAGAAAAACTTGCACACTGTATTTTGATTGATATTTTTTAGATCACATTGTGTGAGTTTTCAACAAAGAAAAGGTTACAGTAAAGGTCATCCTGCAATCCATCAAGGAGTAATCTAGTGGAGGCTTCTGTTGATAGCTTCATGAAGTGGTGTCTCCCTCTTTGTGTAACTTCCCTGTTCTCAATGAAATGTAACAGAAAATGGACAGACCCCGTCAAAAGTGTCAGCCAAGATGCCAAGATTCCAACACTGGTTCTGTCACCATTTGGGCTAATCAGAAAAGCCGTGGTTTATTGTCCACCTTACGTACTGACTGAAAATATGTTTCTCCATCACTGACTGTATGATGGTGATGAGTGATGCATAATTTTTAATGTAACTGTGGCATGGTTACCAGGTCGCGATGTTTAAATATTCAATCATGTTTGTGTCAGTTTTTTCATTAACCACCACTTCCCATCCACTGTGTTCCCTGTGAAGGACCTGACAGACTGAAACAGTAAACCATTCATATTCGTATCCATATTAAACTCCCTGGACCCTGAATAGGTTCAGGTATCTATTTACAGCTGGGTTGACGGGAAGCCACATGCACAGAGTTTTTCTTAAGCAGGGTTTTATCCCTTGCAAACCCATGTAGGTAGCTTAGAAGGGGAGAGCTGTACCTCTACATCAAGCAAGTCTCAGTCTGACAGGGACGACCGCACACCTCCTATTTCAGCAACATCATTGAAGTCTGTGGTCTGGAGATCCAGGAGGTTGCCCACAGATGTCTTAATCGTGTAACCTGGAGAAGACTTGTGTCATCGAGTGTAGCTCTTACTGCCAATCCCGGCGAGGGAGAGAGATAATGATGATGGTGATGTGTGTGATTGTGTCAGGAATGTTAAAATTGTGAATTGTTCAGATTTTTCCATCTGTCTTCCAGCCTACTCCTCTTTGGTGTATTCAGCCAGTTTGAAGATGCGAATGTTTGCACACTGGTACCGACAGTGGCGAGTACGCAGAGCTGTGGCACAACATCAAGATCACATGACCCAACTTGCCTGTCGTTTCCAGACTCGAAGGTTCTTTTGTCAGTGGCAGCGCTGTATCCTTTTAGAGAAACTTTGAAATCCGTTTGGTGGCATGGATCAGATTTTGTCATGTACTGTTATAGAATTGTTTAGCAGTATTACACAATATTCTTCCTCTCTGTCTGTCTCTGTCTCTGCTTCTGTCTCTCTTTCTCTCTCTCACACAAACACACACACACATCTACACACACACACACACACACACACACACACACACACACACACACACACACAACATCTACACACACACACACACAACACACACACACACACATATCTACACACACACACACACATATCTACACACACACACACATCTACACACACACACACATCACACAACACACACATCTAACACACACATATACACACACATGCACACACACACACACGCACGCACGCACGCACACACACACACAATTCTCTCTCTTTTCCTCTTTCTTCTCTTTTCACTCTCTCTTTCTCTCTTTCTCTCTCTCTCTCCTCTCTCTCTCTCTCTCTCTCTCTCTCTCTCTCTCTCTCTCTCTCTCTCTCTCTCTCTCTCTCTCATATCTGTAAGGAGGGGGAAAACAGAATTCTCTTGGATGTCTAGATTTGCTCATCTTTGGTCGGCACTTGATACGAGGATTTTCACAGCTCAGGTTTAACCATTCATGCTTCTTTAAGACAGAGCACGTTTG
>CM060307.1:9058763-9106263 GCA_030674185.1 Monoplex corrugatus
AGAAAACAGTGAATTATTATCTGATAGAATATCAGCTCTTAAAGATCATTACTTTGATTGATTTATGTGTGTTTGTTTGTGCATGTTTTGGGGTTATTTTGTTTTGATTTTTGATAAATGCAAGTTCATTGGGACAGTTAGAATAAATGTTGACAGATAATGAGTTGTTGAGATTTCTATTTTGCAGGCTCAGTACGTGAAAGCAGACACCCATTACTATCTGCATATGGCTCCCTACTGCCTTTTCCGCATGAAGGTATTTGTTCAAATGATGAAGAACCACCGACACAACAAAGAGAAAGCAGCAGAATTTCGCAGGTTAGTTTTGGAAGTGAAATATAAAATAACTAAAATAATAAACAAACTGTGAAAAGGTCCAAAATTCACTGAAAAAATGAAAATAAAAGAAAAAGACTGTAAAAAAGGAAGAAGAGGGAAATGAAAGAAAGAAAGAAAGATAGTGTATACAATCTTTTATTTAGATAAGACTGTAAGTAAAAGTGTGTGTGTGTGCATGCTTGCATGGGTGTGTGCATATGTACTAAATATGTATGTATGTGTGTTTGCGTGTGTGCGTGCATGCATTCATATGTGTGTGTGCTGTGTGTAAGTGCATTATTTTATGCGTGTGTATTTGTATTATGAAAGCAGTTGTGTGTATGTGTGTGTGTGTAAGTGCGTGTTATGTGTATGTATTTGCATTATAAAAGCAGTTTTAAATTTGCTTCTATGATTATGTCTCAAGCGTTACAGTGTAAACACAGGTCTGTATTATAAACATGACAGTGTTACTGATGTACGCCAGCTTTTCTTTACATTTGTTAATCTACAGAGAAAGTGTGCTGATGACTGCATTCTGCACCTGGAGACAGGTCTACACCCACAGCAAGGATGTCCGGCTCATGGAACGCATGGTTTGTTTGCTAGTTCTTACTGTGCCTATTTTGTGGTTGTGTTTATTATCAGGGGTGGGATTCTGCCACATATGGGCGGATTTCCGCGGATTGAAATCTCAAATCCACGTGTTGCAATAGCAGTTTCCGCAGAAAAAAATTTGGATGAAAAAAAAAGGAAAACGTGTGGAATGGTCCGATTGGTCAAACCCGTATCACTATCAAGTGCAGACCTTCGTAAGTTCAGTGCTGTCAGAGTTACCGCCCATTTGCGCAGTGCATTCTGGGATTCAACATGGCCATGCGGAAAGACTGTTGCAGCGAAAAAGACAAAGCAGAGTTCCATTTCTGGCTTCTTTCATCATTTGTAAAATGGTTAATCATTGAAGTGTTGCTTTGCTGAGCATGCATGATTATGTTTATTTGCTTAACAGAAATTTTCTTCTTTTCCCACATTTTTTTTTGTCATTAAAATTATTTTTTACACTGCCTGTTGTGCATTCCTGTTTTTTTCTTGTTATTTGAATACAATTACTACAGTTATATTTTATGTAGTTTTAATGTGAGAAATATCTGAGGCAATTTTTATGTAAAATTCAGACAAAATTAAATCATTTTCTAATTCAATTCAGAAGTGAATTTAGAGTCCCAAAATGCACCAGATTGCACAGATTTGCGTTTAGATTTCAAAATTTTCTGGGCGAGCATACCCCCGGACCCCCTACATTCAGTTGATTTTTCCTCCCTTTTGACTTTCCTCCAATCCCACCCCTGTATTATAGAACAGCCCTCTGTGGGGTGCCAGAAGCTCTTTCAGTATAAATAGTATCCCCACCTTCTGGAAATTCTGTGCCAGGAATTTCCTCTTTTCTGTCACTGTCTTTGTTTCTGCCTTGTTCCTTTGCTTTCTGTCATTTCTTCCTTTCTGATTTTCTGTCTTTGCTGGTCCATTCACCTGTGTTTCCAATAAAACTGTATGTACATGTACTTTCTGTCTATTAATTGATAATTGGGTATATATATATATATTTACTGCATTTTTAATCTAAAGAAAAGTGCTTAGTGATGATTTTAGGTACTGTAGGCTAGTTATTATGTGTGTTTTTGTGTACTTAGTATGTTAAAGCACTTGTATTCAAGTTTGGTTTTTTAATCCCCCTGGTGATAATTCGTTGGATTGGCCAACGCTAGGAGCGTTTATGTGTGGATGTGTATACTAAATTATCTTTTTTAGGTTTTCTTTTTCCAGAGTCATTGCTGTGTTAAAATGTGTGTTTTATTTGAGAGGGTTATAGTCTGATATGGCTCTTGAAAAGTGGGCTGGATTTTAAGCACTAATGATAATAATGATGATAATGATAGTAATAATTCATCACACAGATCATTATATGTAATATTGATACAGAGAGCTACTTGTATGGTATGGCAAAATGTCATCTCCATCACACAGAATGTAATACTCGTGTAAATATTTAAATATACTGATATGGTATTGCAAAATTTCTTTCCTAGTTCATCACACAGTGTGATGTGTGCGAGTGTGTGTGTGTGTGTGTGTGTGTGTGTGTGTGTGTGTGTGTGGTGCGTGCGTGCGTGCGTGCGTGCGTGCATGTGTGCGTCGTGTGTGAAGAAAATGATTTACAGTGGTGTGTATGTATGTATGCATGTTCGTCCAAATGCCCACATTTTCAGAACGTGTTGACACATCTGTAATTATCATTTGTGGGTTTCCTTTTCAAGGCAATACTACACCGGGAATATGTTTCGGTCCATTCCTTCTTCCATCGATGGAGAGTGTCTCTCACTGTGATACTACAAGAAAGGGAAAAGGAGGTATTACTGTTGCACTAATTATTTTGTGTTGTATGTGAAATGATACGAGTGAAACCTTTTTGTGTGTTAGCTGTTTGAATTGTTACTTTATCATTGGTCTTTTGTCCTTTTGGCTGTTAACCCTTTGACTCCTTCACCCTGTCTGCCAGCATTCTGCATTGTCACTCATGATAATAAAGCAGAAACTTAACCCTTTTGCTCTCTCACCCTATCCACCAGCTTCCTGCAGGAAGCTGATGAATTGAGTGAGATAGGAAAGGGTTAAGCTTTTGCAGTTGGTGAGTAGGGTACAGGATTGAAAGGGTTAATAGTGCAGTAAATATACTCAGTCTGAGCTTCCATTGTAGATACATCTTTGAACTGTTTTCAGATGCACATTGTAGATACATCTTTGAACTGTTTTCAGATGCACATTGTAGATACATCTTTGAACTGTTTTCAGATGCACATTGTAGGTACATCTTTGAACTGTTTAGATGACATTGTAGATACATCTTTGAACTGTTTCAGATGACACTTGTGATCCACCTTTGAACTGTTTTCAGATGCACATTGTAGGTACATCTTTGAACTGTGTTTGATGATGCACATTGTAGGTACATTTGAATCGTTTTCAGGATTGCCATTGTAGGTACATCTTTGAACTGTTTTCAGATGCACATTGTAGGTACATCTTTGAACTGTTTTCAGATGCACATTGTAGGTACATCTTTGAACTGTTTTCAGATGCACATTGTAGGTACATCTTTGAACTGTTTTGAGATGCACATTGTAGGTACATCTTTGAACTGTTTTCAGATGCACATTGTAGGTACATCTTTGAACTGTTTTCAGATGCACATTGTAGGTACATCTTTGAACTGTTTTGAGATGCACATTGTAGGTACAGCTTTGAACTGTTTTCAGATGCACATTGTAGGTACATCTTTGAACTGTTTTCAGATGCACATTGTAGGTACAGCTTTGAACTGTTTTCAGATGCACATTGTAGGTACATCTTTGAACTGTTTTCAGATGCACATTGTAGGTACATCTTTGAACTGTTTTCAGATGCACATTGTAGGTACATCTTTGAACTGTTTTCAGATGCACATTGTAGGTACATCTTTGAACTGTTTTCAGATGCACATTGTAGGTACATCTTTGAACTGTTTTCAGATGCACATTGTAGGTACATCTTTGAACTGTTTTCAGATGCACATTGTAGGTACATCTTTGAACTGTTTTCAGATGCACATTGTAGGTACATCTTTGAACTGTTTTCAGATGCACATTGTAGGTACATCTTTGAACTGTTTTGAGATGCACATTGTAGGTACATCTTTGAACTGTTTTCAGATGCACATTGTAGGTACATCTTTGAACTGTTTTGAGATGCACATTGTAGGTACATCTTTGAACTGTTTTCAGATGCACATTGTAGATACATCTTTGAACTGTTTTCAGATGCACATTGTAGGTACATCTTTGAACTGTTTTGAGATAAAGTCTCAAATATTAACACATATGAAGAGAGAGAACATTATAATATTTGTAGTGCTAGAGATTATAATGGAATTTTGAATACATCTTTAACTTTTTTTTCAGAGATAAAGTCTCAGATAATAACCACATACAAAGAGAGAGAACATTACAATATTTGTAGTGCTTAAAGATGATTAAAGGAATTTTCAGATTTCCTTAAAATTTTGAATTAAAACAACTGGATGCTTGCACTGGTTTGAAAAGAGTCAAAAGAGTCGTATTCTTCACTCTACATTTCAGAGTGATGCTGATGAACACTACAGAACAACATTGTGTCGTTCCCATCTGCTGGCGTGGTGTGACCATGTCAGACAGCTCAGAAAAGGGTATGTATTTGTGGAATCAGGGTGTGGGTGAGGGTGTATTGGATGTAATGTACTAGCAACATCCGTGTGGAATCAGGTTGTGTCAGGGTGTACAAGTATTGGATATAATATACTAGCAATATCAGATGTAATGTACTAGCAATATCAGATTAATGTACTAGCAATATTGGATGTCATGTACTAGCAATCATGTGGAATCAGGTTGTGTGAGGGTGTACAAGTATTGGATGTGATGCACTAGCAACATCCATGTGGAATCAGGTTGTGTGAGGGTGTACAAGTATTGGATGTGATGCACTAGCAACATCCATGTGGAATCAGGTTGTGTCAGGGTGTACAAGTATTGGATGTGATGCACTAGCAACATCCATGTGGAATGAGGTTGTGTCAGGGTGTACAAGTATTGGATGTGATGCACTAGCAACATCCATGTGGAATCAGGTTGTGTCAGGGTGTACAAGTATTGGATGTAATGTACTAGCAACATCCATGTGGAATCAGGTTGTGTCAGGATATACAAGTGTTGGATGTGATGTACTAGCAACATCCATGTGGAATCAGGTTGTGTCAGGGTGTACAAGTATTGGATGTGATGCACTAGCAACATCCATGTGGAATCAGGTTGTGTCAGGGTGTACAAGTATTGGATGTAATGTACTAGCAATACTGGATGTAATGTACTAGCAACATCCTTATGGAATCAGGTTGTGTCAGGATATACAAGTATTGGATGTAATGTACTAGCAATACTGGATGTAATGTACTAGCAACATCCTTATGGAATCAGGTTGTGTCAGGGTGTACAAGTATTGGATGTAATGTACTAGCAACATCCTTATGGAATGAGGTTGTGTCAGGGTGTACAAGTATTGGATGTAATGTACTAGCAATACTGGATGTAATGTACTAGCAATACTGGATGTAATGTACTAGCAATACTGGATGTAATGTACTAGCAATACTGGATGTAATGTACTAGCAATACTGGATGTAATGTACTAGCAATACTGGATGTAATGTACTAGCAACATCCTTATGGAATCAGGTTGTGTCAGGATATACAAGTATTGGATGTGATGTACTAGCATCATTGTGTACTTTTTTCGAGAGGGATTCATAGCACACAGAAAATTCTGTATGTGCTCCACCCAAATTTGCCAGCAAGACTCAGAGCCTGCAATACCCTATTTGCTGGCGAGGTGTTGAAATAGCAAGTGGGAGAAGGGACCTATGAAATATTAATCTGACACCACCAGAATAATGGAAATATTAAGATGGGCAGCAAACAGGCCAATTTTTTTTAATGTTGTGAGCTGGGATTGAATTCTACATATTTTTTTTATAGGATCATCGCACTCAGGGAGGTTACCTTTGTGCTCACCTTCATTTTTATTTTTCGTCCCATTTTCTACGCCTTCTTAATGGCCACAGAAGCTGGAACAGTTTTTATAATGCAATGATGATGATGTCGATGAGGATGAACATCATGATGCTATGGTGTTCCATGTAGGATTGAGACTGCGTGGCAGGGCTGTACTCTACGCTTACTATCATAAGATATCCTGGCTTCAACCAGGCCCGATAGACACAGACACCTGCTGTGCTGATCAGAAGATTTGAGCAACATCCTTAATGACGCATCTGTGAAGAGGATGAGACTCGACTGTGTGGTCCCAGTCTTCCCAGTGAGCCCATAGCACGCATAACTCTGGGTAGGAGCTGGTTACAGCCGAAAAATCCCACAATGATTTTTGAAGGGATTGATGGGGATTTGAAACCACAACCTTCCAGTCGGTAGTGTGTTGTGCTAACCACTACACCACGGCGACTGGTTGAAGTCTGGATATTGATCAGGTCTTGAGTCCATAATTCTACCAAAAGAACCAGCTAACCTTTGAAAGAAAGAAAAAAGCGAGCAAACCATCAATGACCAAGCAAACGGCCAAACAAAAGATGGTCCGAGGATTGAGCCCACAACCCTTGCATTACGAGCATGGAGTTCTGGCAGCTGAGCAAATGGGTCTTAACTCTTTGACTCCCACAACCTGTCCATCAACTGCGAAAACTTAAACCATTGATTCCCTCACCTTATCTACCAGCTTTCTTTAAGTTCTTCAGTGCTGATGCTATCAATTTGTGGAGTTACTCAACACTGGGACACGTCTCATACAGCAATCAGGGTATTCCATCATGCCCAGGTGATGATTTGGCTCTGGCTTTCTTAACCCTTTGACTCCCACACCCTATCCGCCAACTGCAAAAACTTAACCCTTTGATTCTCACACCCTATCCAACAGCTTCTTGCAGGAAGCTGGTGGATAGGGTGTGAGAATCAAAGGGTTAAGTTTTTGCTTTGGTAGCATGGTTGACAATTTCAGGATGCTATGGACAGGGTGCGGGAGTCAAAGGGTTAATCACTTTCTTTACTTCATCCAGTGTTGATGGCTTGTCATTAAACATTTACCCTGGCACTGCCACACCAGACCCTGGGTTGCAAGTGGAGCCTTACTATGGGAATATGGTTTTCCTGAAATACGGTTTCAAAACTTCTTTGTCTACTGTGTTCAGTGTCCTGGACTTTGGCTCCTGATAAAGTTTCCTGGCCAGCTGGAAGGGGGTCTCTGAAAAACTCATCTTAGGTCTTTTTCTTGTTGCTCCTTCCCCTTAGTCTACTTTGCTGAAGGCACTGTGTTACTCTTTCAGTCTTTCCATACTTTTTGTAACCTCGCTTCTCAAATTCAGAGGCAGCCTTCATCTGTTTCTTTAAATTGCTTTTCCCTCCAGATGTTTTCCATCTGTTGTTGACATCAAAATTTGTGAGTTGTTTTCCCATTGACTGGTTTATTCCTTAGGCGTCGTTACATGTTGCATGTACAGTGTCTCTGAATGTCTTATTTGGTAGACTCCTTGAGTCTGCGCACAAGCATGTGTGCTGGCAAGGTGTTGAAGTGGAATTGGAGGGGGGAGGCAGGTAACAGGACATATGAAATAACAACAGATGTCTTTGTGCTACAAGACTCTTCAGGCTTTATGTATGCTTTGTAAGGGAGATAACAGTGTTCTTGTTTCAAATAATTCATTGTACTTTTTATTTATCTATTTAAGTATTTATTCACTCGTTTGTTTATTCACTCGTTTGTTTATTCGTTCTCTTTTATTTTTGTTTCCATTTTTGATTTGTACTCACAGAGCGGAAGATGAAGTGAAGTCTATACGTCATCACTACGTTGCTGTGTTGAAACGTTCCATGGCCTCTTGGAGACAGGTATCAGCACTTCTGTTGAGAATTCGGAGAGGTGGGGGTGGATAAGCGGGTGTGTGCGTAATTGGGTAAGAAAGAAAAGAAGAGGCATTGACAGAACCTTGCAGATTGTGTTTTTCAAAGGTTTTCCATGTCAAAGCTCAGAACTCTTTTTCTTTACAATTAATGAACATGAACAGTTATATGGTATATGTTCATACTTGATATTTTTTGTCTCTGAGTGGACAGCAGAGTGATTCGTGTGTACATGAAGTATACTTGTATTTCAACAAAGATAGTTATTACTTTATGTTTGAGGTGGACAGCAGAGTGGTTCGTGTTGTACATGAAGTATACTTGTATTTCAACCAAGATAGTTATTACTTTATGTTTGAGGTGGACAGCAGAGTGATTCGTGTGTACATGAAGTATACTTGTATTTCAACCAAGATAGTTATTACTTTATGATTGAGGAACATTGAGTGTTGGTTTCTTTAGTCATCCTTATCCAGTGGCAACAAGATAGTTATTACTTTATGTTTGAGGAACTATGAGTGTTTGGTTTCTTGAGGGCATCCTTATCACAGTGTCAACAAGATAGTTATTACTTTATGTTGAGGAACTATTGAGTGTTTGGTTCTTTAGGTCATCCTTTATTACAGATGGGCCAACCAGATAGTTATTACTTTATTGTTTTGAGGAACTATTGAGTGAATGGTTTTTTAGGTACATATATCACAGTGGGCCAACAAGATAGTTATTACTTTATGTTGAGGAACATTGAGTGATTGGTTTTATAGGTCATACCTTATCACAGTGGGTCCAACCAAGATAGTTATTACTTTATGTTTGAGGAACTATTGAGTGTTTGGTTCTTTGATGTCACCTTATCACAATGGGCCAGCTTCATTTTTTGTATCTAACTACAAATTGTTACATCAGCCAACAGTATCTGTGGATTGATGAAATTTCTGAGAGTTTGCTAACTGCTGCCATTATTGGGAGGGGGGAGGCATGATTGCCTGGTGGCTAGAGCATTCACTCCAAAAGTCAAGATTAAAAACTTGAGCATGGTTGACAAATGGATTTGTGATTAGATTCGTGCTCTGACTTGAAAGCACCATCCAGCATAAGTAGTTACCTGTCTTTCTTTAGAAGTAGAGGTTTCTCACTCCCACACCTGATCAGCTGCTCAGGATATGATGATCATTACCTGTCTGTCGTAGTAAAGACCTGAGACTTTAATACTGTAAAGAAAGAAGGAAATGTAGAGGTTTGTCTTTGCTTTCAGTATGTACTGATCCAGAGACGGAAGCACCTGCTGCAGACTAGAGCTCACCGCTACCTACGCCAGAAGCTGTGCCATAAAAGCATGGTAGCTTGGAAGAAGTATGTGGACATGAACAAGACCATCAGTGCTGCTGCCAGTGTCAAATATCAGGCAAAGTGCCAGCTAACTCTCAGGCATGTAGCTATAATTTTTTGTCTTATTGATTGTTTTTGTGTGGTTGGGATGTGTGAAATGTGCTTTTTTGCTGCAGTTGTGTTTTCTGAAACTGCCGTAGTTACTGTCGTTTTACATACAAACTTTTCATGATTACCACACACAGTTTGTTTATTTGTCCATTTGATCTGTGTTCATGACATGTGGTATTGTCCATTTGATCTGTGTTCATGACATGTGGTATTGTCCATTTGATCTGTGTTCATGACACGTGGTATTGTCCATTTGATCTGTGTTCATGACACGTGGTATTGTCCATTTGATCTGTGTTCATGACATGTGGTATTGTCCATTTGATCTGTGTTCATGACATGTGGTATTGTCCATTTGATCTGTGTTCATGACATGTGTATTGTCCATTTGATCTGTGTTCATGACATGTGGTATTGTCCATTTGATCTGTGTTCATGACACGTGGTATTGTCCATTTGATCTGTGTTCATGACATGTGGTATTGTCCATTTGATCTGTGTTCATGACATGTGGTATTGTCCATTTGATCTGTGTTCATGACACGTCGTATTGTCCATTTGATCTGTGTTCATGACATGTGGTATTGTCCATTTGATCTGTGTTCATGACACGTGGTATTGTCCATTTGATCTGTGTTCATGACATGTGGTATTGTCCATTTGATCTGTGTTCATGACACGTGGTATTGTCCATTTGATCTGTGTTCATGACACGTGGTATTGTCCATTTGATCTGTGTTCATGACACGTGGTATTGTCCATTTGATCTGTGTTCATGACATGTGGTATTGTCCATTTGATCTATGTTCATGACATGTGGTATTGTCCATTTGATCTGTGTTCATGACACGTGGTATTGTCCATTTGATCTGTGTTCATGACATGTGGTATTGTCCATTTGATCTGTGTTCATGACATGTGGTATTGTCCATTTGATCTGTGTTCATGACATGTGGTATTGTCCATTTGATCTGTGTTCATGACATGTGGTATTGTCCATTTGATCTGTGTTCATGACATGTGGTATTGTCCATTTGATCTGTGTTCATGACATGTGGTATTGTCCATTTGATCTGTGTTCATGACATGTGGTATTGTCCATTTGATCTGTGTTCATGACATGTGGTATTGTCCATTTGATCTGTGTTCATGACTTGTGGTATTGTCCATTTGATCTGTGTTCATGACACGTGGTATTGTCCATTTGATCTGTGTTCATGACATGTGGTATTGTCCATTTGATCTGTGTTCATGACATGTATTGTCCATTTGATCTGTGTTCATGACACGTGGTATTGTCCATTTGATCTGTGTTCATGACATGTGGTATTGTCCATTTGATCTGTGTTCATGACACGTGGTATTGTCCATTTGATCTGTGTTCATGACATGTGGTATTGTCCATTTGATCTGTGTTCATGACACGTGGTATTGTCCATTTGATCTGTGTTCATGACACGTGGTATTGTCCATTTGATCTGTGTTCATGACACGTGGTATTGTCCATTTGATCTGTGTTCATGACATGTGGTATTGTCCATTTGATCTATGTTCATGACATGTGGTATTGTCCATTTGATCTGTGTTCATGACACGTGGTATTGTCCATTTGATCTGTGTTCATGACACGTGGTATTGTCTATTTGATCTGTGTTCATGACACGTGGTATTGTCCATTTGATCTGTGTTCATGACACGTGGTATTGTCCATTTGATCTGTGTTCATGACACGTGGTATTGTCCATTTGATCTGTGTTCATGACACGTGGTATTGTCCATTTGATCTTTCATGACATGTGGTATTGTCCATTTGATCTGTGTTCATGACACGTGGTATTGTCCATTTGATCTGTGTTCATGACTTGTGGTATTGTCCATTTGATCTGTGTTCATGACACGTGGTATTGTCCATTTGATCTGTGTTCATGACATGTGGTATTGTCCATTTGATCTGTGTTCATGACACGTGGTATTGTCCATTTGATCTGTGTTCATGACACGTGGTATTGTCCATTTGATCTGTGTTCATGACATGTGGTATTGTCCATTTGATCTGTGTTCATGACATGTGGTATTGTCCATTTGATCTGTGTTCATGACACGTGGTATTGTCCATTTGATCTGTGTTCATGACATGTGGTATTACCCATTTGATCTGTGTTCATGACACGTGGTATTGTCCATTTCTTCTGTGTTCATGACACGTGGTATTGCCCATTTGATCTGTGTTCATGACACGTGGTATTGTCCATTTGATCTGTGTTCATGACACGTGGTATTGTCCATTTGATCTGTGTTCATGACATGTGGTATTGTCCATTTGATCTGTGTTCATGACACGTGGTATTGTCCATTTGATCTGTGTTCATGACACGTGAACAATGACGAAAATGGAAAGCGCAAGATGAAGACCACTTGGTTACTGTGTATGGTATTCCTACAGCACTGAAAGCAATGAACTCTGCATCAACAGGAACACATTTATATAACGAAATATCATTAAGACATTATATCATACCGAATTCTTGTTCTGAATGGAAGCAGAAGTTGGCAACTGATGTTCAATAGAAAAATGTATTCGTAAAAATTCATGAAATGCAAGATGTAAAATAAGAAGAGACATAAATACATTTTATGCACAGAATTCTGGGAACTAATTTCATCCTGAAAGAGAGAGGACTTGTAAAGAGTTTCTGCTGTGACCTCTGTCTGGAAACAAAAGATGGCATTGATCATATTTTTTGAAAATGTTCACATATCAAACAGTTCTGAGAAAAGACTGAAGACTTGATGAAATTAGATGTTACTTACGCATAACATAGATAAACTGAAAACATGGTACTGTTTTGCATTGATGAAAATATGCAGACAGATTTAATATTTGATTTGATTATCTTTCTTGGGAAGATCATATCTGTTAATGCAAACTGGATAGGACTCTTCCAGACACATCCTCCTTTAAAAACTTTCTAGATTTATGCTATATAGAAGAATAAATGCAAAATTGGGGTAGAACTTAAAAAGCTTTGTAAAAGAAATGGTTGCCATACTTACCATTAATTACAGCTGAAAGTGTATACAAGTTCCTGTTTTTAAGTAATGTACTCATTATCAAAATACATGGGAAAACTTAACAACATATCTGAATTTATTAATGACCTACTCATGTATGTCTCTAATCTTGATATGCTTTGTGGCTGTTAATTCTACTTTATTTGTCACAAATATGTAACTTCTTTTCGTAAGAATGTTACAGTTCATTATAATACATTGTAACGTAGTTATCCTTTGCTGTTACTGTTATGTATTTGTCTATATGTTTGCAATTACTGTTTGTCAACAATGAATTATAAGTAAGTGTAAAAGAGAAAAAAAAAGACTCTTGGTTGTTTTAACTAATTATGTAATGAAATATCAGTGTGTGTTCACATACCTGTATGGGTACTTAAATGTTTAGAAAAACAAACAAACTAGGTAAACTCATGAGTTAATTGCACACACCTTACTGTGTCTGTCTTGACTTTTGTGGACAATTTCTTGAATATTTAGGCCACTGATGTTGGTTATGTTCTCGATGTATGAGATTGGAGGTCTGCCTTTCTTCCTTTTTGCCACTGTTTTTCCTTGAAAGATGGTTGCCTTGAGATCCGTGTTCTTGCTACATTACACATGGCCAATATATTTCAGTCATCTTTTGTTGATGTCTGCTAGTAGTTTTCTGGTGGTATCAAGTTCTTCCAGGACACTTTCATTAGTTCTTCTATCTGTCCATTTGACACATAGTAGTCTCCGATAAGACCACATCTCTGTTACCTCAATTCTTCTGCAATCAGTTTTTCTCAGAATCCAGGCTTCGCAGCCAGATCAAACATTTTAAAAGTCTAACTTTCAGGCCATTTGGTATGCCTCTGTCTTTCCAGATCTTGTTGAGTTGGACCATTTTTTGCTTTGCCGTTCCAATTCTTATTTTGGTGTCTTTGGAGCAGGTTCCATCATCAGTTTTTACAGAGCCAAGATATTTGAAATCCTTAACATTTTCCAGAGGAACTTTGTTAATTAAGATGACATGATTGTTTTCAGTGTCTTTGCCTTTGAAATGTAGCACTGAGCTTAATGCGCTTATCTACACCCACCAAATCCAAGTTTGTTCAGTCCACAGGAGCCTGTGATGTCAGGCTGTATTGTGGTCACTCACCAGAGGAGGTTCTGCACTACTGTAGGGTCACTTCAGTGATGTTCAGCTCTGCCTGTTCTGATCCTACTTACTAAGGGCACAACTGCTTTGGCTGTTAACCCCATAACTGCCACCATCATGAAAGTTACGGAGCACTTAAAGCCTTTTGTGACACACACAGACATAGAATTAAAGGAGGTCACCATGAAATGGTGACCACAGAAGAAACTGAAATAGAGGTTACCGTGAAATGGTGATGACAGAAGAGACTGAAATAGAGGTTACCGTGAAATGGTGATGACAGAAGAGACTGAAATAGAGGTTACCGTGAAATGGTGATGACAGAAGAGACTGAAATAGAGGTTACCATGAAATGGTGATGACAGAAGAGACTGAAATAGAGGTTACTATGAAATGGTGATGACAAGAGACTGAAATAGAGGTCACCGTGAAATGGTGATGACAGAAGAAACTGAAATAGAGGTTACCATGAAATGGTGATGACAGAAGAGATTGAAATAGAGGTTACTATGAAATGGTGACGACAGAAGAAACTGAAATAGAGGTTACTATGAAATGGTGATGACAGAAGAGACTGAAATAGAGGTTACCATGAAATGGTGATGACAGAAGAGACTGAAATAGAGGTTACTATGAAATGGTGATGACAGAAGAAACTGAAATAGAGGTTACCATGAAATGGTGACGACAGAAGAGACTGAAATAGAGGTTACCATGAAATGGTGATGACAGAAGAGACTGAAATAGAGGTTACCGTGAAATGGTGATGACAGAAGAAACTGAAATAGAGATTACCATGAAATGGTGACGACAGAAGAGACTGAGATAGAGGTTACCATGAAATGGTGACGACAGAAGAGACTGAAATAGAGGTTACTATGAAATGGTGATGACAGAAGAGACTGAAATAGAGGTTACCATGAAATGGTGATGACAGAAGAGACTGAAATAGAGGTTACCATGAAATGGTGATGACAGAAGAGACTGAAATAGAGGTTACTATGAAATGGTGACGACAGAAGAGACTGAAATAGAGGTTACTATGAAATGGTGATGACAGAAGAGACTGAAATAGAGGTTACCATGAAATGGTGATGACAGAAGAAACTGAAATAGAGGTTACTATGAAATGGTGATGACAGAAGAGACTGAAATAGAGGTTACCATGAAATGGTGATGACAGAAGAGACTGAAATAGAGGTTACTATGAAATGGTGATGACTGAAATAGAAGTTACCATGAAATGGTGACGACAGAAGAGACTGAAATAGAGGTTACCATGAAATGGTGACCACAGAAGAAACTGAAATAGAGGTTACCATGAAATGGTGATGACAGAAGAGACTGAAATAAAGGTTACTATGAAATGGTGTTGACAGAAGAGACTGAAATAGAGGTTACTATGAAATGGTGACGACTGAAATAGAGGTTACCATGAAATGGTGACGACAGAAGAGACTGAAATAGAGGTTACTATGAAATGGTGACCACAGAAGAGACTGAAATAGAGGTTACTATGAAATGGTGACCACAGAAGAGACTGAAATAGAGGTTACTATGAAATGGTGACGACAGAAGAGACTGAAATAGAGGTTACCATGAAATGGTGACGACAGAAGAGACTGAAATAGAGGTTACTATGAAATGGTGATGACAGAAGAGACTGAAATAGAGGTTACCATGAAATGGTGATGACAGAAGAGATTGAAATAGAGGTTACCATGAAATGGTGATGACAGAAGAGACTGAAATAGAGGTTACTATGAAATGGTGACAGAAGAGACTGAAATAGAGGTTACCATGAAATGGTGACGATAGAAGAGACTGAAATAGAGGTTACCATGAAATGGTGATGACAGAAGAGACTGAAATAGAGGTTACCGTGAAATGGTGACGACAGAAGAGACTGAAATAGAGGTTACCGTGAAATGGTGACGACAGAAGAGACTGAAATAGAGGTTACCATGAAATGGTGACGACAGAAGAGACTGAAATAGAGGTTACCATGAAATGTTGACGACAGAAGAGACTGAAATAGAGGTTACTATGAAATGGTGATGACAGAAGAGACTGAAATAGAGGTTACCATGAAATGGTGACGACAGAAGAAACTGAAATAGAGGTTACTATGAAATGGTGATGACAGAAGAGACTGAAATAGAGGTTACTATGAAATGGTGACGACAGAAGAGACTGAAATAGAGGTTACCATGAAATGGTGACGACAGAAGAGACTGAAATAGAGGTTACCATGAAATGGTGATGACAGAAGAGACTGAAATAGAGGTTACCATGAAATGGTGATGACTGAAATAGAGGTTACCATGAAATGGTGACGACAGAAGAGACTGAAATAGAGGTTACCATGAAATGGTGATGACAGAAGAGACTGAAATAGAGGTTACCATGAAATGGTGATGACAGAAGAGACTGAAATAGAGGTTACCGTGAAATGGTGACATGAAGGGATTCAGTAGAATGGCTCATGAAGGAAATTGTGGTTGGTGTCAGGAGATGGCTGAAGAGGGATTATAAGCACTCTGAAGGAGATTGAGTGTACTGTAAGTACTGTAAATCTCCATGATATACAATATATCTGTATATATCTATATATATATCTATATATCATCATCATCAGGTGCCCTGCCGCATGGCATTAGCGATCATGGACTTCCATCTGTCTCTTATCTCTTGTTGCCCCAAGGTCCTCGTCTTCAGCCACTCCGCAAGGCTGTCTAGCATTTTCTCCCTGGGTCAACCTGGTGCTCTCTTTCCCTCCATATATCTATATGTATGTGGTTACCATAATGTGACGATAATGTATTGAAATGACTGATCCAGGTGGGGATTCCAGATATGGCGAGAGAACTGCCATAGACAGAAAGAGGACAGACAGTATGACCAGGCTGCTGCTGTTCACTTTAATAGGTATCTCCTTACTAAGGTATGTTCATGTGTTTGGGGACATGTTTGATTGTATTCAGTGTTATATTTAATAGGTATCCTTACTGAGGTATGATCAGGTGTTTGGGGACAGGTTTGATTGTATTCAGTGTTATATTTAATAGGTATCTCCTTACTGAGGTATGATCAGGTGTTTGGGGACAGGTTTGATTGTATTCAGTGTTATATTTAATAGGTATCCTTACTGAGGTATGTTCATGTGTTTGGGGACATGTTTGATTGTATTCAGTGTTATATTTAATAGGTATCCTTACTGAGGTATGATCAGGTGTTTGGGGACAGGTTTGATTGTATTCAGTGTTATATTTAATAGGTATCCTTACTGAGGTATGATCAGGTGTTTGGGACAGGTTTGATTGTATTCAGTGTTATATTTAATAGGTATCTCCTTACTGAGGTATGATCAGGTGTTTGGGGACAGGTTTGATTGTATTCAGTGTTATATTTAATAGGTATCCTTACTGAGGTATGATCAGGTGTTTGGGGACAGGTTTGATTGTATTCAGTGTTATATTTAATAGGTATCCTTACTGAGGTATGATCAGGTGTTTGGGGACATGTTTGATTATATTTAGTGTCATATTTAATAGGTATCTCCTTACTGAGGTATGATAACATTTTTGGGACATGTTTGATTATATTCAGTGGCCATTCATGCTGGTATTGTGATAGTACTGTAACACCAGTTATATGATAACTCAGTGTCTTGAGTAAAATTGAAATTTTATGATCTTGTTTTTGCAGTCAGCTGTGAAGTGCACATAAAGAACATTGTTTTTGTCTTTTGTTGCATAGTTGACAGCTAATTTCATTCATTGAGGAAACAGAGAATATTTCCATTCTCTTCATTAGATTAACTTATTGACTCCCACGCCCTGTCCATCGGTGTCCTGCATTGTCAATTATGCTAACAAAGCAAAAACGTAACCCTTTGACTCCCATGCCCTGTCCACCAGTGTCCTGCATTGTCAATTATGCTAACAAAGCAAAAACGTAACCCTTTGATTCCCACGCCCTGTCCACCAGTGTCCTGCATTGTCAACCATGCTAACAAAGCAAAAACGTAACCCTTTGATTCCCACGCCCTGTCCACCAGTGTCCTGCATTGTCAATTATGCTAACAAAGCAAAAACGTAACCCTTTGACTCCCTCAGTGTGTATTGTTGTCGTAACCTGAATATCTTCTTAATTGTTATCAGAGTTGAATTCTTGAGACGGTTTTTCTTGAAAATCAGGTGGCTTAACATTCATTTTGCATGGTGAATATATTGGATGATGTATTCTTACAGGTCTTGCAGACGTGGCACAGGTTTGCCGCAGTTCACGCCTACAAAAAGTCACAAACACAAGGCTTGGTGGAGGAGACTAGAGAACACCTCAACACTTGTAAGTTTCCCTCTGCTGGTCAAATGGTTGAAAACAATGCAGAAAGGACTTGACTTCTGTATTTTGTTTTTCGGTATGAATTGTCACTGATTGACATAGTGGTAGAGCTCCTGCTTTCCAATAATACTGCAGAGGTTTGAATCTGGCTCAAGAAGCTTTTCTGCGTGTAGCCTGAGTTTCCATTGTTGTAAATGGATCCCTAACCTCTGCAGGTTGAAGGATAATCTGATAAGGAGATGAAATGGGCACTACCCTCATTCTGCTAGCCTTGAGAAAAGTGAGATTTTAACCTGTTCACTGCTTGCGACCAAATATTCGGTCGGAAGAAACATACACCTCCAGTGCCACTGACCGAATATTCAGTCGGCGACCTTTCCTGTTTTTAGCCAGAAAACCCCAACTCTTTCAGTGACGAGTGAGACATCAATGGAAACTTCAGGATTCCCTCTATAAGTAGATGCTAATTATGTATATGTAACGTTTTTACGGTCTTTTCCGCCCGTGCGATCAAAAAGGTGACCCCCTACAGCTGATTACTATTCAGCGACTGCAAACGATAGCGGACGAACTCGCTTCAACACCGAGCATCAGTCAGGCCTGAAAACAACTTATACAGAAAAGAAGTCGTAGAAATCATTACTTGTGGAGCTGATTCTGATTTGCAGTCTGTTGATTCACTCGATAAGAGTGAAAATGACGATAATTTGGCGCATGCAGGTGATATTTCAATGTTGATGTGCGAAGTCGGACTTGACCCAGATTAGAGTCGGCGTGACATTACTAGCACTGGCGATCGTAAAAACCAAAGTACTGCTGCTCCTGGTGTGTTGTAAAGCATGCTGCACAAGAAAACATATAGTGTTGTGGGGTTTTCTGGGCTGGATGAAGAGATATGAATTTTTTTAATTTTAAGTCAAGACGTTTAAAACTCCGTGGCACAGGCGATTTACCTCTTTATTTACCCTTTGGCGCTGAAGGGGTTAATAGCACATAAATTAACTATATAAGTACATGTACATAGCTTTTAACAGCACATGACTTAGCCATATCTTACAAGTACATAGCTTTTAACAGCACATAACCATATCTTACAAGTACATAGCTTTTAACAGCACATAACCATATCTTACAAGTACATAGCTTTTGGTAGCACATAACTTAACCCCATATCTTACATGTGCATAAGCTCATCTAACACAAGAGACCATACTTATTGCAAACTACTTGACCAGGTGGTTGAGACATGGGTGAAAAGATGTCCACTGCCAGGTGCCACTGTTGAGCCCACCTGTTTCCCAATATCCGGTTCTAGCCCGACCTCAGGAAAAGTGAGATTTCTACTACCTGAATCTACTGTGACTTCAGGATTATGAGGAAGCCTTTACTTTTATGTGTTAAGTGGTTCATCTTATGCTCAGTGCAAATATGTGACATAACACCAACATACAAATTGTTGATTTTACACATTTTTCAGGTACGTTACGCATCTACCTGCATTCATGGATGAAAGCCAAGGACAGAGCTGTGGTGCAGAGACTGAAAGAAGAGAGGGCCACCATCCACAACAACCACAACCTGCTGACTAATGTTATACGGCACTGGCAGCTCTATCACTCCAGTGCCATACGCAAACAGGTTATTTCTGACACATCCTTGTTTCATGTCTGTGCGTGAGTGTTCATATCTGTGTGTGTGTGTGTGTGTGTGTGTGTGTGTGTGTGTGTGTGTGTGAATAACACTTGTGTAAGAGGTTTATGGGTTTATGAGAAAGATCTCTTTCTGAGGATGTGTGTGTGGGAGGCCTAGAATTTGATACTTTTGTGCTGGAATGAATACTTTGATAATGACCAAGTTTTGTGTTTTTGAATATAACTGTCATATTTGATGATGATAAAAGTATGCGTGCTAAGTGGTTATTTTCTGTTGAAGAGGAGATATTGTGATGTCCAAGTGGATTAGATTTGAACAGTTACTCCTGAACTTATAGTAGCAATGCCGCATGAAAAATTGAAATTGGGTTTTGAGTTAAAAGATGTATATGGTTTTGAAGATATTGTTGTTCTGAGTAAAAAGCAGTTTAAATTTTTCAAATCGGACCAATAGTTCACGAGATATTCCAATTTGAAGCGTCAAAAATTTCTTAAATTTTGGTACCACGTTTTAGTGGGACAAAGAAGAGATGTGTGGGACAGCTGTCACAGAACAAACCCATCAAATGGCATGGTATGCTGATTTTGCTGGAAATGACATTCATTTTGTAATTGTGAGAGACAGACAGGATCAAATGTCATGAAATTTTGATCGTTGGTGTATTTTTGTATGCCGAATTGAATGAAACCATTATCGTAACTCTGCGACGAGCCATTTTTGTCTTATTACAGGAAACATGTGATATTTGGCATGTTTTATCAGTTTTTCATTAATAATTGCCCATATTGTATTTATAACAGACAAAAATGAAGCTAGAAACAAAACAAGGATATATAATCATTTCATGAGATAGATATAAAATCATTTTGCTCATCGTTCAAGTGTCTTATTACTGCAAATCAAACCAAAAAAGTCATGACTCGCTACTTCAGTATCTTATGAATAATTTGTAATATTTCATCAGTTTCTGTACATATAAAAGGAAATCTGAGAATCAATGACTTCTGGAATCACTTCAATAATTGAAATATTAAAAATTACTGCATGCTTT
Organism: Monoplex corrugatus; assembly: GCA_030674185.1. Lineage (NCBI taxonomy): Eukaryota > Metazoa > Mollusca > Gastropoda > Littorinimorpha > Ranellidae > Monoplex > Monoplex corrugatus. The sequence goes on from CM060307.1 coordinate 9,079,303, forward strand.
TATGCTGCAGTCTATCCAAAAATATCATCCGATCAAAATTCTTCTAAAAACTAAACACACATAACACACATACACATACATACACACAAAGGAAAACATTACAGACAAGATTTTTGTACATTACATTTGATTTTGATTTTATACATCAGTGTTTAGAGAAAAAAAATTCAGTAGACTGTGGATGAGTCAAGTCCCTGAACATTTAGCACCGCCTGAGTCCAAAGAAAACTTCAGGAAGGATATGGGACCACTCGCCATTCAGGAACAGGTCACTTAACTCCTGCAGTAGAGAAATATATGAATCTCTGCATAATATATACTATTCACTGAGAGATTGGAAAGGAAAGGAAACCATGATGCATAATCTAAACATCAATATTACTTTAACATTAAGCCCAAACTTGCGACTTTAATTTTTAGCATATTACATGTAAAAATCTACCAAAGCTGAGCAATCCTGCTAAGTATTTCCAGTGTAATCTTGCCCTTTAATACAAATCAATAACAGTAGTCTACTACTAAATAAGATGCAATCTTTCCTTTAAAACAAACTGATGACAATAGGCCTATCCTTTTCAGATACTGACAACAAACTGAAACAACTACGTAAGCTAATGGATGGCCTACTTTACAAATAATACAACTCATAGCCTTCTATTCAGCTGCAAAACCTAAATAAAGAATATTATAACAATGACAGAAGATTTTGTTTTGTGACATTCTAAATCTCTGTGTGTGTTAGTGTGTGTGTGTGTGTTGTCTCAGAGAGAGAGAGAGAGAGGATCATGTCTGTTAACAATGACTTGGATATAAATGTATTGGGGCCTATTTATTTATTTATTCATTTCTTGATCTCTGAGAGTACAATGACTTGCACAGAATTGTTTGATGATTTGAAAAAAAATTATTTATTTAGACCTATTTATTCATTCATTTATTTATTAGATAGAGAGAGAGTTGGGGAGGCAGGTATGCGCACCCCTCTGTTTGGGCAAACCCATTTTCCACGGCTCGGTGAAGCACGTCGAGCACATAGTATTTTTAGTAGTAAGCTCGCCCGTCGTGGGGTGAGCAGATCTACACCGCGACATGCAAATTAGCATGACCTCGGGGAGGAAATGGTTGACGAACCTAGCTTCGGCTGACAACTCCGAATCGAGTTCAAACGCAGTTGTCCTTTTCTTGAAAAATACAATGTTACAGATAAAACAGAACTTGATCTGTTGGTTGCTAGTCTTTGTCTGACAACGCGAAACTTGCTGAGCTGAAACTTTCACACTGTTCTGTTCCGCGCAGTAGGCCTATGGCGTCGGCACATTGCGACGTTGTTTTGCTACTGATCTGGTATAGATCCTCGTGTAAAAAGTTGCCGTACGGCCGTATTTTACTTCAAATTGATTTCATATTACACCTGCATATAGAAAAAAGCATGTGAAATCGAATCCCGCCGACGAGAAGTTCCAAAAATGGCGACTTACTTGCAAACTTTTCCGATGAAAAAAAGCAAAACTTTGGAAGCGTCGATCTCGGTTCGAAACTAGCACACATAGCTCTCGTCGGGATATATCATTCTGTTACATTAATTCTCATTGGCTGCAAAATTACAATGTGATTGGTCCACAAATATAGCCGTACCGACCGAAATAGTGAAGCACCCCGAACAAACTTCGATTCTGAACGCATACCGTCGCCGCGAGTGCGCTCGAAACGCGGATTTTCGACTTTCTCATCAAATAACTAATTCTATTTTCGCTCTAAGTATATAAAAAGGCAATCATTCAAATCTTTATTCATTTCTAATTCACATAAGACAAAAAATAAGAATGAAACACCGATTAAAGAGGCAGTAATACTTGATTGAACTGAAGACCCCCCCAATTTTGTGGCCGGCCCCAGTTTTTTGTACCACAAATTTGACGTCGCATTTCGGTTCGCACGGCATTGCTACTTATAGTGCTACCTGTGGTCTCTTCACTGTGTAGGTACATAAGTGAGAAAAAAAGATTTAATGTTGGAACTGAGTTACTGTCCATCAACAGTTTTCAGAAAGTCAGGTCTTTTTATGTCAAATTCAAATTAAGCAAAATAGAGACGTCTTATAATGCAACACAACACAACATGAACATCTTAGAAGTGACCCATCATCCCCCGTGGGGATGCTGGAGACTCTTTCTGTATAAATAGTATCCCCACCTTGTGGAAGTTTGGTGCTATGCTAGAAATGTCTTCTTTTCTGTCACTCTTTCTTTCTTTTTCCTTTGCTTTCTGTCATCTCTTCCTTTCTTTTTCTGCGTTGCTGGTCCATTCACTTGTATATATTCTATAAAGCCTTACATACTTTCTCTTAGGATTGATAATTGAGTACATGTATTGACTGCATGTTTGACTCCAAGGAAAATGTGCTGTGCAGAGCAGTTTTAGATAAAGTAAGGCAATTTTTATGTATGCTTTAGTGTCCTTAGTTTCGTTCACATTTGTATTTAGTTTTGTGTTTTGAAATCCTCTGGTGACAAATTGAATGGAATGGTCAGTGCCAGATTATGTGCGCGCATGCATCGATATGTGTACTTAATTTATTTTCCAGCTTTTTTCCCCAACCAGATGTGTACATTTTGAAATGGTTATAGTGCTGATATGGCTCTTTGCAGTTGGCTTGGAGTTAAACAACAAATATATTAATAATATTCATAAGTGACCCTGTAGCAGTGCAGTGTCACCTTATGGCTAGCCTCATGGTAATAACATATTGGCTGCCCATGTGTACACCCTGCCAGGTGGGATGGAAAGACACTGTTTGATACTGTAATGAGAAGTGGAAGAAAGCATGTTGAGGCAATGCTACTGAAGAAATGCAAATAGAAATAGAAACATAGTTCTATTTGGAAACACCTTTTAGATGTGTAAAGATTAGTTGTATTTTTCATCTACTGGTGAAAAAGAAAAAGAAAAAATGAAATGCCATTTCCGGTTCAGAAATAGGAAGTCTTAGGCTTGAGATTGGATTGGACAGGTATGATTTTGTCCTGTCCTGTATAACATAAACATTAAACTGAAGGTGATCTTCTCTCAAGATTCAAGATTTTCAGGTGAGAATTACCTCTGAAAGGTAAAAGATGTTGAAGTCTGTGGCTTTTATTGTGGACTTTTTTCCCCGTAGGGATGTTGGCGGCTCTTTCAGTATAAATAGAGTTCCCACCTGGATATTCTGTGCCAAAAATTTCCTCTTTTTTTGTCACTCTCTTTGTTTCTTTCTTCGTCCTTTGCTTTCTGTCATTTCCTCCTATCATTTTCTGCCTTGCTGGTCCATTCACCTGTATGTGTTTGATAAAGTCTTACGTACTTTCTCTTAGGATTGGTAATTGGGTACATGTATTAAGTACATTTTTGGCTCAAGAGAAATGAGACATGCGGGAGCAATTTTAGCTAATTTGGGCCCGTTCTTATATATGTTTTAGTGTCCTTAGTTATGTTTAAATTTATGTTCAAGTATATTTTTTAAATCATCTGTGTGGTAAATTGCACGGAGTGGACAATGCCAGGGGCATCTCCTTAGATTATAATATTTATAATATTATAATATATAATATGTGCGTGAATGCATTGACATGACACTGTGTACTTAATTTTCTTTTCATTTTTTTTTGTTTCCTCAACGCAGTCGAGTGGGCTGTATATAAAAATAACAGTAACACTAATTGTGAACTTTTTTGTGAGAAAAAGTATTTTTGTCTCTTCAGCTGCTTAAGCGACAGAGCTCATCGTTCCAGTCAGTAGTGCTGACAGCCCGATATTTCCTGCTGTGGAAGGAAAGGCTGGCTGACTGGGTGGAGGAAAGAGACAAGAGCAGCGTGGCCCTCTGGCACTGGAGTCTGGTTCTGCAGAGAAAGGTGAGCAGGACATTAAGCAACATATTCTGAGGTCTAGGGAGTGAAGTTGTAGAGACCTGAACTTTTCTTAAGGCCAGCGTTATAAGGGAGGGAGTGTATTTCTTTCCCTTGCCATTTTACCTTCCCACCTGCCTCCACATGAGAATTCATGCCAAGTGAAGAGAAAAAACATGGCAGTAAATACATTTTTCATGGCACATAATTTACCATATCTTACAAGTGCTAATGGAGAGGCCATACCAACTGCAGAATACTTAACCGAGTGGTCGAGAAATCATTGAAAAGTGTCCACCCCCAGGTGCGGCTGTAAGCATGTTTCTTACTTCTTGTGTGGTCCACAATGGTATAGTGAACTGATTTGATTATTTGGATGTCTGTTCAAGGTGACAAGATTATCTAGGTTTGTTGTGATTGTGAATTCATTGAACAGTAGATAATGTGTATGAATGTATAAAGCAAGGACAGGCATAATTTGGTTTCTACCTTCTGTCTGCAGGTGCTTCAGGCCTGGTTCCTAATTTTGTTTTTGCCTCCTGTCTGCAGGTGCTTCAGGCCTGGTTCCTAATTTGGTTTCTGTGTCCTGTCTGCAGGTGCTTCAGGCCTGGTTCCTCTACAGGGAGGAAAGCAAGTACAAGAAGTATCGTGTTGACATGGCAATGGAGAATCGGCGTGCACGTCTGGTGAAACATGGAGCGTCTCAGTGGGTGAAGGTGGCAGGGGCCCTGGCAGAGTCCAGAATGCGTTTGGCCACGCAACAGCAATTGCAGGTGAGTTGCTGAGGATCTGTTTGTTGTACATGTACATAAAATCCAGTACGTTTTGGTGTCTGCCGACTGCTTTACCTTTATCTTTACCTGTTAGGTACCCCCATGGGGATGCTAGTATCCCTGCCTTCTAGAAATTCTTTGCTTGAAATTTCCTCTTTTCTGCCACTCTTTTTGTTTCTGCCTTGTTCCTTTGCTTTCTGTCATTTCTTCCTATCACTTTCTGCCTTGCTGATCCATTCATCTGTATGTGTTCGATAAAGTCTTACATACTTTTTCTTGGGATTGATAACTGGGTACATGTATGAAGTGCATTTTGGGCTCTAGGGAAATGAGATATGCGAAAGCAATTTTAGGTAATTTCGGCCAGTTTTTATATACAAGTCCTTAGTTATGTTTAGATTTGTATTCAGGTACATTTTTTTGAAATCCCATGTGTGATAATAAATATGACGGAGTGGAGAACTCCAGGTGCATCTCCATAGATTATGTGTACAGATGCATTGATACGTGTTTTCCTTTTTTTCCTGTTGAAGTATTGTGTGTGTATTGAAACTGTTATAGCCCTGATATGGCTCTATGCTGTTGGCTGGGCTTTAAACAAACAAGCAAAAATATGACAATGTGCAGCTTTGGCAAGCAGTCTCCTCCACTTTTGGTAGTTTCACATATCCTTTGTTAGAAGTCTAGTGCCCACATTTCTTCTTAAGTTTGTGGTGTCTGCTTACTATTTACCTTTATCATCTTTATCCTCATCTATTCCATAATGTGTGCTGCATTGGCGAGTAGTCTCTGCTTTTGGTAGTTCTGTGTTTCACATATCCTTTTGTAGAAGTCAAGTCCATTTTGTGTGATGTTACTTATCCATTTTTAACTCACTTGCTATGTACAATTATGCCCCTTGCCATTCCCCAGGTACGCACCATTTGTATAGGTCATGAGAAAAATTTTCATACAAACAAATGAAAACACAGAGCTTTGAAATTTGGCAGGTTATATAGTAAAAGATTGGTGTACAACATGCTGAAATTTCAACTATCTAGCCCTCATGGTTGCTGAGTAATGGTACAAGTAAAATTAGAGAAATTTTCAGGTGAAAAATGTCTTACAAAATACACAGTCAGATCAATATATCAGTTATAATAATAATAATAATGTTTATTTGTATAGCACATATTCCATATAAAAACATGCTCACCAGCGCTTTACATTTCACAAAAAGGCAAATGGTGATAAAAAAAATGTTCACAGTTCTTACAGTCACATTTTTAATTAAATTTCTTAAAATCCAACTTGCACACACTCCAAGTGCTCTGAAGGAAGAGATTGTCCTGAAGAGCCCTGGGATTTTGAGTTTTGTTCTCCAGTCATTTGCTTTTCCGTCGTCTGCTTCGCTGCAGAGCTAGTGGGTCATGAACTTTGCTCTGTCTACACACCAGCTGCAAAGTACAATGACATAATAGCCTGAAACGAGGCTAAGAATGGCCGAAGAATCTATTTCTGGCATTAGTTTCAGTTAACAGAAATATTGAAAGCCCTGCAAATTTTCAAAACCCAAGTCGGATTTTTCCGACGCTCGTACACGAGCGTTGTTGAGAGACATGATCAGGAAATCCTGACGCTCGTAGCGAGAGAGTTAAATTAATAACTGTGCATTCACATGAACTCATGTTACTCAGTGGCCTGCCATTTTGGATATTGAGCAGTCTGGGTGTGGTACATATGCTGTTCAGTGTTTCATGTATAGGCATCCTTGTGTTAATGTTCTCGTCATTACAACGTTACTTTCTGGCAATTAATTGTTGAATTAAAGTATTATGCTTTTTTTTTTTATCCCATTGATGCCCACACCCTATCCACCACCAACAACAGTTGGTGGATAGAGTAAGGGAGTCAAAGGGTTCAATTTTTGCTTTGCTGTCATGGTTGACAAAGCAGGATGCTAATGGATAGGCTGAGGAGAATAAAGGGTTATGCTTCTTAGTATGATTTTTACTGTTAACAACTACTAACATGGATGATTGTTGATGTGAACAAAACGATTTTTACTGACACAATCAACAGGAATAATTCGAAAGAAGAATAAGAACACATATTTAATACAACAAGACAAGACAGGCGCAAATTTTTGGCAAGCTGGTCTCTGTCAAGTGTAAGATCACAAACAAACAAACACCAGATACAAAAATTAGGAGAAAAAGACTGAAATTCCCTGCTCTCTGTCAGTTTTATTCCTTTTCTCATACTGGACCGAGCAGCAGGGAAGTTTCAGTCTTTTTCTCTTAATTTTTGTATCTGATGTTTGTTTGTTTGTGATCTTACGTTTGACAAAGGCCAACGTCGGCCGAAAACTTGCGCCTGTCTTGTTTTGTTGTATTAAATATGCGTTCTTATTCTTCTTTCTTGTTTTTTTCTGGTTCCTGTTTGCTTGAGCGCAGGCAGTCACACTTGTTTTAGATAACACATATAATTGTTGATGTTAAGAAATTAGTTTTTACTGACTCAACAAACATGAATAATTGTTGCTGTAGATAAAGCTAAGACAGCTGTCCTAAGGACTTTCACCTGTCATTGACTGTGTCCCAGTGCGCATCAACCTCCATACAGCGAGCACGCCGCTGTGCTATACACTGGAAGTTGTGGGCGGCGAGGCGAACCTTGTCACGTGTTCAGCCAACATCACAGTCATCATCATCGCAGGCAGCCCCGCCTGTACCTGACATCCAGTGGTCAGTAACCAGAGCCACCCTGCGGGTTGCTGAAATGGACAAAGCTACCATTCCCACCATGAAGCCCACCTTGCCATTTCCTCCAACGATAGCAGTGTCTCCAGCCAGGTTGTTGACTGTGTCTCACATGGGCAGAAAAACACACCCATTCACACAAGCACACGCATGCATGCACTCACGCACACATGCATGTATGCACATGTGCGCGTACACGCACGCAAGCGCAGACACACATACATACATGCACACAGAAAGACCCACTTACACAGGTACATGCATGCATTTTATATGTATGTATGTGTGTGTGTGTGTGTTCTTGTGTATGTATGTGTGTTTGTGTATTATTACTATCAAAAGATAAATACAATAAAGGTTTTATGTCCATCTTCTTTATATATACTGCTGTATGGCATATGATAGAGAAAATGTTGCCTGTCCTGTGTTTCTGATTGCATTAGTAATAAAGTATGGTGGAAACACATTTTAAAGCATACAATAATTTCTGTAGAAATACAGAATTAACATTGCAAACAGTTTTACTTTCAGAACCAATCCTATTTAACCCTTTGACTCCTGCACCCTATCTACACACTGCAGAAACTTAACTTTTTGACTCCCTCACCCTATTCACCAGCTTCCTGCAGGAAGATGGTGGGTAGGGTTAGGGAGTCAAAGGGTTAAGTTTTTGTTTTGCTAGCATGGTTGACAGTGCAGGATGCTGGTGGACATGGTGCGGGAGTCAAAAGGTTTATGAAAAAAAATCAATCCTATTTAATGAAAAAATCAAAATGGGAAATAATGTGATAAGAGATTTACTGATTGGAATGAAAAAGGAGTTTATTGTATTGTTAATTTTTTTTAGATGATAATGGATTCTTCATAGTAAGCACAGCATGAATGTTTATTTTCTTATCTATAATGAATGCATAGTATCAATTAAGAAATGCATATGGGAACAAAACTGTGTATATGAAATGGTTGTGCAGTTGATACTCATTTTGCACTGAAAATAATTCAGTCTGTACCAAAGGGTTGTACTGTGATATTTTAGCAACTGATGATATACTTCTGTTTTTTTTTCTTTTGAATGGGTAGACAAATTGGGAACAAAAATTCCATGGAAAAAATGTATTTATGAAAATTCATAAGATACAGGACAGTTATAGTGAGAGAGGAGAGAAAACTCTGCTTATCAGGTGACAACTACAGTGACTGTTTTCATATTTGCTTATTTCCCTTTGAAGCTAGGCCAGCGTGTTCTGCTTACTTAACCAAAGGATTATGTGGACTGATTTGTAGGGTTGAAGAATTGGCCAGAAAAGCACGGCCAAAGCCTCGTCATCCTGCATTCCTTGTGGAGTCCTTGCAGAGGGCTGGACTGCTTGCCACGGCTCAGCAACAGTAAGTGCTTTAGAGAGAACATTCACATGATCATTTTGTACAAATGTGTATATCAACATGCATATGGCTGAAATCAGTAAATGAGCAAAGAAGACGGGAGCAAAATAAGAGTTTCAGATCAACAAGCAGCAAAATAAGAGTTTCAGATCAACAAGCAGCAAAATAAGAGTTTCAGATCAACAAGCAGCAAAATAAGAGTTTCAGATCAACAAGCAGCAAAATAAGAGTTTCAGATCAACAAGCAGCAAAATAAGAGTTTCAGATCAACAAGCAGCAAAATAAGAGTTTCAGATCAACAAGCAGCAAAATAAGAGTTTCAGATCAACAAGCAGCAAAATAAGAGTTTCAGATCAACAAGCAGCAAAATAAGAGTTTCAGATCAACAAGCAGCAAAATAAGAGTTTCAGATCAACAAGCAGCAAAATAAGAGTTTCAGATCAACAAGCACTGCATATTGGCGTCCAGATGTAGGATGTTTGTTTCCAAGAGATATAGTATTTACAGTTACTGTAGAGGTAACCTCACTGAAAAAACAAAGTAGTACAATTGTGTATCTCAGAACAGATGAAGAAAGGACATTCAATACATTTGGTATCTATTTTCCCTTGGTAAAGTTTTGGTCTTCTCTTTAGAATTTGTTTGAAGAAGATCTCAAGAGAAATCAAAAACTTAACAAGGAAAAGAGTGAAGCAGATTTTTGTGAGTATCTTTATTCATCATATATGTTTGATATCTTTTATTCATCATATATGTTTGATATCTTTTATTCATCATATATGTTTGATATCTTTTATTCATCATGTATGTTAGAATGAAGTACCAGTCCACACTTACAAACACAGGTTGCATTGTTACAGTGGGGTGTGATGTTTGCTGTGCAGTGTTGATGGCCCACACATCGATTCCATCACTACTACTGACACAGATGATGACCACTTTGGACAACAGCACCCTGATGGGGGACGCTTTGGGATGGATAAAGTTGCTTCCAATGTGGACAACACTATGGGCTTCTCCTTGTCCTGTGAGGTCAAGACTGGCTCCAGTTCCACACTGGCAGATCAGATTGTCTATCCTTTACGATTTTCAAACTCGGCCGATACAGACTCTACCATGCATGCTACAACCACGAGCTCAGTGTCTCCTCAGTATGTGACTCCAACGTCACAGAGATCTCAGCCACCTGGTAATCCTTTGCTACAGTCATCTCCTATCAGTATGCATGGACTGACGGAGGAGGCTCTGCACACTGAGGCTGTCAGTGACAGTGACAAAGTGTCTGGAGAAGGTTTCCGATCATCGGATGGTGAAATCCTGGGAGGAAATTTGACACATCCTACCTCCAGTGACACCCCTCCTGTGTCCATGGCTGTTGCAACAGAAAAACATCCACTGACAGGTGTAACATCTCAAGCTTCAGGACTGGTCCTCATGAAGCCTGAAGATTTCATGAAAAGGAGAGATGGCACAGATTTCCCCCCGGAGGTTCAGAGGAACTTTGACCTGGCAGCACTTCGCAACAAGGGATCTGTGCCTGTCAGCACACCACAAACCCCTCGCAGTCCCAGGAAGGGTGGGGGTGGAAATTCAGCGAGGGACAAGGAGGGAGAGAAACTACAGGGCATTCTGCTGGTGAAAGGGGCTGAAAGTGACGCTGATGTTTCTCCACTTAACACAGCTCGTAGTCGTGGTACTGTCACCTTTGCCAGTCCCAAAACACCCACGCCTGCTGAGGAACTGCGGAGCATCCGTGACCGCTTGCGCCATTTCAAAGAACAGAAGAAGAAGCTAAGGTAAATGAATTTTTCTGAACAATGTTTCTGCAGGAATTTTCTTGACTCAGATGAAAACTTGGGATGAAACACAGCCTATGATATTGTTGTTGAATGTTTTGAAATGGTTATAAAGTAGATTAGAAGGAGGACAGAAAATACAGGAATAGTTTGTTTGATTGCAGGCGGTTAGAGCGTCAGCAGGAGCAGCTGTCCACTTGGCTGCAGCAACAACCAGACCCATCAGACACAGACGCCACTCAGGTGACTGAGGAACTCAACTCAGTAAGTTTAGCATTTTAAGTTTTCATATGCTTTCTCTTTCCCTGTGGGGATGCCGAGGGGCGTTTTCATTGTATATAGTATCCCCACTTTCCTGAAATTCTGTGATAGACATTTTGTCTTTTCTGTATCTGTTTCTGCCTTGCTCCTTTGCTTTCTGTCATCTCTTCCTGTCATATTTTGCCTTGCTGGTCCATTCACCTGTATGTGTTCTGTAAAGTGTTACATACTTTCTGTTGGGATTGATAATTGGGTACAGTGTAAACTGCTCTTTTGGCTGTAAGGAAGTGTCATGAGCAGAAGCAGTCCTAGGTAATTGAAGCCAGTTTTTATACATATGTTTTAGCGTACTTAGATATGATGTTTTAGGTTATTTTGTTAGGTTTATACATTTGTGTTCAGGTTTGTTTTTTTAACTCCCTGATGATAAATTAGGTGTAATGATTAATGCCAAGGGTATATCTTAAGATCATATGCGTGAGTGTATTGATGTTCTTAATTTGCTTTTCTAGGTGTTTCTTATGTTCATGGTCAACAAGGTGTTTTGAGATGGTTATTGCTCTGTACAGCTCTGTGCATTTGGCTGGGCTTTAAACAGTTATAATGATTAGATGTTTAACTGTCACTTGTTATAGTGATTAGATGTTTAACTGTCACTTGTTATAATGATTAGATGTTTAACTGTCACTTGTTATAATGATTAGATGTTTAACTGTCACTTGTTATAATGATTAGATGTTTAACTGTCACTTGTTATAATGATTAGATGTTTAACTGTCACTTGTTATAATGATTAGATGTTTAACTGTCACTTGTTATAATGATTAGGTGTTTAACTGTCACTTGTTATAATGATTAGATGTTTAACTGTCACTTGTTATAATGATTAGATGTTTAACTGTCACTTGTTATAATGATTAGATGTTTAACTGTCACTTGTTATAATGATTAGGTGTTTAACTGTCACTTGTTATAATGATTAGGTGTTTAACTGTCACTTGTTATAATGATTAGGTGTTTAACTGTCACTTGTTATAATGATTAGGTGTTTAACTGTCACTTGTTATAGTGATTAGATGTTTAACTGTCACTTGTTATAATGATTAGATGTTTAACTGTCACTTGTTATAATGATTAGATGTTTAACTGTCACTTGTTATGATTAGATGTTTAACTGTCACTTATATTTGCAGTTTACTTTTTTTTTTAAATGTTTGCAGTTTACTTTTTTTTAAAGTTTAATTTACCCTTAGAATGATTCATCCTACCCACTAGCTTGTGGTAGGAAGCTGGTGGATAGAATTAAGGAATCAAAAGGTCAAGTTCATTTTTTTGTTATTATGACTGATAATGCTTGAAGCTGGTGGACAAGCTGAGAGATTCAGAAAGTTAATTCGTTGGGCATGCATACTTTTTTGTGTTATCTCTTTACCATTGTGCTGACACCAGCGCATTAGTGTTCAGAAATTCTCTGATGACAGGACATTGGCACTTTTCATAAATTTTCCCCAGAAACTGATAATGATTTAACCCTTTCGCTGCTATCATGTTTTGCTAAGACACATGCTAAGATTTGTTTTCAGAAACAGACAAAAATCACGCTTATTATTTTCAATTGCTTATAATTCAGAAGGCATTGAAGATAGATACATAAAAATATATATCGAATGAAAGGAAATTGAATGAAGATTGTGTTTATGACAATTTCAAAATGAAATAATGTACCAGAGTGTCACATGTACTCTTTGAAATGCAATAAAAAAAAATGTTAAAGTCAATGATGATGTAATCAAGTGATGCAGGAGCTCACAAGCAGTTTATAGCACACTTTGATTTGAAGATATAGATTGTACAAAGGTCAGAAAGCAGTGTCCAGCCACAGATAAGCACAGCCTAGCCACACATAAAATGAAAGGGTTTTATCTCCCAGTGTCTATACCCAGTAAAAACGCTTCTGAGTGTGGTAGTTCTGGAAGCAGTCTTCTAAACACAGTCCTCTCCTTCCCCTCTTGCTCCCCTTCCCCTTCTAGCAGGCCCAGCAACAGCAGGTCCAGGCCGAACATCATCACCATGCTGCATTACCATACCTGTAGCACAGTGAAAGCAAGGATTCAAATTTCCACATATTTTATGAAATAAAAAAAGTCACACATACACACACACACACATACACACACACACACACACACACACACACACACACACACACACACACACACACACACACACATACATACATACATACACACACACACACACACTGACATAGGTAGCATGCTACTCCCCCATGCCACGCCCCCTTTCATTTTCCTCAAGCAAACACTGCAAAGAAACCCAGTGAGTACTGCTTCTACCAAAGTGACTTCATTACAACATTGTTTCTGTCAGTATTATCACTGAATGCTTTCAATTTCCTATAAAAAGTCACACCAACAGTCTCTCTCTCTCTCTCTGTCTCTCTTTCTCTCTCTCTCACACACACACACACACACACACACACGCACACCCCTCTGCTCCCACCCTACCCCTCACATAAACACACACAGGCCATGGAGATAGTAGCCTACTCCTCACACAAACACACAAAGGCCAGGGAGATAGCACAGGGCAGAGACCGACCAGAAAAACAATACATCAACAAGACACACACAGCGTGCAACGAGCGAGCGACGAGTGACACGCCCACAGGTCGAACACACTGCCCACTCGGTCACTGGCTCGCTCGCTGACCAGGCCCAAACAAAGGGCTCAGCCATCAATACACACACTTTGCTGTTCTATTTATAAATATACTGAGAAGAAAGCAATACAATCATGTTATAAAATGAATAAAGCTCTCAAATACACCTACCTGCATCTGGAACAATCGGATCTCCATAGGCCTACTTTGATTCAGACGATCAGTCACCCAAAGATTCTTCCACATCAAAATCTGGGTCGTTGGCATCAACTTCACGAAGTTCGAAGCCAGCTGGCTTGAAATCTTCATCTCCACTGTCTTGATCTCGAAAAATCGCTTCAATAACTTCTGCAACTGTGTAGGTTCGTTGTGGGGCAGCCATAGCGCTTCAAAAACTGAAAGCTCAACTTCGTAGCACCTTGCCAATCGATCGTGATAAATTATGCAAATGATCTAAATAACTTGAACAAACGGCACTCAGAGAGCGAAGATTGTCAAGGGACCTAATCAAATCATAAATAGAACGATTCTGTCATGTGCTAGACGAAAAGAGAAAGAGTGTTTGATACGGGACGATCCGCAATCGTCAACAGAGCATTGCAGACGACGGTTTCTATGACGATCGTCACTCGTCAACAGCGCAGTGAAGAGGTTAAGGGAAGTAACTTTGATAGGCAATTTTTTTCTTTTCTTTTTTTTATTGATAATTTGGTATATGTATTGACTGCATGTTTGGCTGTAAGGAAATGTGCTGTGCAGGAGCAGTTTTAGGTAATTCAGGCCATTTTTTATGTATGCCTTAGTGTCCTTGGTTATGTTCACATTTGTATTCAGGTTTGTTTTTTTGAAATCCTCTGGTGATAAATTGGACGGAATGTGCATGCTTGCATTGATATAGGTACTTGATTTTTTCCCAGCTTTTTTTCCAACATTTTGAAATGGTTATAGCCCTGATGTGGCTCAGTGCAATTGGCTGGGCTTTAAACAATAATAATAATGATGATGATGATAAAAGTATTGATATAATAATAATCATACTGTGACACACGAAATATTCACATTCTTTCCATCTGTACCTCTGTAGTTTGGCAGTCACATGTGTAAGGCCACACCATCACCACATCATCAATGTCAAAACTGTAAGTTTGTGTTCTCGTGTACAGATGCAGGGAGAGATAAGTGAACTTCAGACCTTGGTATCCAGTCAACGGTTGACCTGTGAGAAGCTTGTCACTCGCGCCAAAGCGCTTTCTGACCAGCTTGGCACAGCTTGGTAGCAGACAGACAAGCAACCCCACCACTGCTGTGATATACTGAGCTTCCATTCCTTCTGGCTCTCCTTTCCAACTGCCAAATTATATGTCTCAGGCCATACATACGTATCTGTGATGTAGGAAAAGGGGCTTCTCTTGATTTTCACTTGTGCCAAGTCATGGCTTTGTAGGGGGCCTACTGTTTTGTGTCCATGCTTCATTTTTTTAGGACTGTAGATAGGACTAGTTTCTCTACAGGTTTCAGAGTCCGTAGATGTGTGTATTTTGTCAGACTATGATTGTATAAATCATTTGTGCACAGGTTGTGCAATTTATGTAAAAGGAATGTTACTGTTGTCTTCCATTTGCTGATAAGTGTTGAAGTTTGTAGGTGCACAATTTTTTAAATGATGGTACATTACTGTATGGATTTTGTAAATAAAAGATAGTTTTGTTACTGCTTTTCATTGTACAAAATGCTTGTTAATTTATCATATTGTATACTTACTTGATCTGTATGAAAGACCTGAATGAGACGTAGAGATGGAGTGCCTGTCCTCCCGTCTGACAATGGAGGTTCATGTTTAAATTGTGTGCATGCACCAGTGATCCAAGCTGTTATGGGTTTATAACCTGTTTAGGGCTGGGGAAAGTAGTCAAACAGTGAGGACACACAGTAGGACCCATCACACTGCCACCACACTCCTCGGTGATCTTAAAATTACAGAGCAGGTGACGCCTTTTTAACCCATGTTCAAGGTGATAGGTGATGTTGTTAGCTTGAGATATGTATAGCTTTTAGTTCTCTTGTTAGGGGCATATTTATACCATGTGATGGAAATGAGACATTGTTGATTGTCACATGAAACTTGCACATGCATACACACACACACACATACACACACACACACACACACACACACACACACACACACACACACACACACACACACACACACACACACACACACACACACACACACACACACACACACAAAAACACAACACACAACTAAAGACATGATTTTAGGTTGAGTTTGAATACATCATGTAGGCATTTCTGTGCTGTCTTCTTCATCTTGTTTACTCAACTCAGTGAAAAGTCTCTTAACTCAGTGAAAAGTCTCTTAACTCTGAAAAGTCTCTTAACTCAGTGAAAAGTCTCTTAACTCTGAAAAGTCTCTTACTTAACTCTGTGAAAAGTCTCTTAACTCTGTGAAAAGTCTCTTACTTAACTCTGTGAAAAGTCTCTTAACTCTGTGAAAAGTCTCTTAACTCACTCATTACATACGATTATGCCCCTTCCCATTCCCCTGATACGCACCATTTGTATAGGTCATGAGAAAAATTCTCATACAAATAAATGAAAACAGAGTTTTGAAATTTGGCGGGTCATATAATAATAGATTGGTGTACAACATGCTGAAATTTCAAATGTCTAACCCTTATGGTTGCTGAGTAACGGTACAATTAAAATTAGACATTTTCATGTGAAAAATGCCTTAGAAAATACACAGTCAGGTCAATAAATCAGTTCCTACAGTCACATTTTGAATGAAATTTGATGCAATCCAACATGCACACACACCATTTGCACTGAAAGAACAGATCGTGTTGAACAGCGCAGAGTTGTTGAGTAATTGTTCAGCCAGTTGCTTTTCCATCGTCTGCTTCGCTGCGGAGATAGTGGGTCGTGAACTTTGTACTGACCACTCACCAACTGCGTAGTACATTTACCTTGTGGCCTGAAACGCAGCTAGGAATGACTGGACAATCTATTTCTGGCTATTGGTTTCGGTTGACGGAAATACTGAAAGCCCCGCGAATTTTCAAAACTCAAGTCGGATTTCTCCGACGCTCGTAGACAAGCGTTGTTGAGACATGATCGGGAAATCCCGACGCTCGTAGCGAGAGAGTTAACTCTGTGAAAAGTCTCTTACTTAACTTTGTGAAAAGTCTCTTAACTCTGTGAAAAGTCTCTGGGGTGTCGTATTAAAGAACCGTTCACCAGATTCCTCCAGCTCTGTCATATATGTGCCAAAGCCTGGGTCTCCAGATGGTTCCTCTCTCCATTCCACAATGTTTTGGTGGGTGTTTTTGTTTGTTTCCCCTCTGTTTCCCTCCGTCAACAGTTCTCTGGAGGAGTGATTTAGCAAGGCCACTGGATCATCTTGTTACATGACCATACCAACATAGTTTTCTGTTTTTTTCTTGCCTGATGTCAACAGATCTTCGTATCATTCACTGAACAACTTGATGGTTTGGTGCACTTGTTCATTGGTGATATGATCCATGTCTGATGTTTAGTATCTTGCAGTAACATCTCATTTGCATGACTTGGATTCCTGTTTCCAAATCCACTGTGACATCTCTGCTGTATAGGCCTACTTGATATGAAAGGCACTCACTGTTTGATACTTGTATATCTTTGCTCTATACTGGATGCAAAAGGCAGTTATTGTTGATAGTTATATGATATTCACTGTTGTACTTGATACGTACTGTACGCTGTTGTATATTTGTTACCTTGTGTGCACAGATGATGTAGAATAAATGTGCAGTATTTCAAACCTCTTTAGGAGTAACACATTTTACATCACTAGTCATGTTGTGACTGTGTCACAGTCTGTCAGTTGACTTTTGTAAGCTTTTCCAACACTGGTAAGGTTTTCCAACACTGGTAAGGCTTTCCAATGCTGGTAAGGTTTTCCAACACTGGTAAGGTTTTCCAACACTGGTAAGGTTTTCCAACACTGGTAAGGTTTTCCAACACTGGTAAGGTTTTCCAATATGGTAAGGTTTTCCAGCACTGGTAAGGTTTTCCAATACTGGTAAGGTTTTCCAACACTTGTAAGCTTTTCCAATACTTGTAAGCTTTTCCAACACTAGTAAGCTTTTCCAACACTGGTGAAGTTTTCCAACACTTGTAAGCTTTTCCAACACTGGTAAAGTTTTCCAATACTTGTAAGCTTTTCCAATACTTGTAAGCTTTTCCAAGACTAATAAGCTTTTCCAACACTGGTAAAGTTTTCCAACACTTGTAAGCTTTTCCAACACAGTTGACTGTTGGAAAATTGACCAGTACTTTGTGCAGATACTTTCTGTTCTGAATAGATAATATGTTATGATGCCCTGTAGGTTATTTGGACACCTGTGCTTAGCTTCAAACAAACAGAGAGAAAAATTGCAAAATTGCCTGTGTGTTATGATTAAAGAAAGGAAAAACAAAAGAAAGCAAAATGAAGGAGAAATGCAGAAAATAAGGCAGGTTGAATGGATGAATGAATAACTAAAAGAAAAAAGCATCTCTCTGCCTTTTTCTCTGTGTGTTTCACTCTTCAACTCTCCTCGGTTTCTGTCAGGGGCGGAAATATGTGTAGATTGATTCAGAATCAAATAAATGTTGGAATGAAGTAAAGTCAGAAACAAAAAAGAGTGTAATTTTTTTTTATAGTACTGAAGATTTCTAATCTTTTTAGTGTTGTCATTTTAAGCAGACAGGTGTTTGAAGTTTTGAAACGTAAGACATTTACTTTAAGAAGAAAAGAGTGGCGGAATGGTTCAGATGTTTGCCTGCCAGTAACTAAACTTTAGGTTCCAGGGCTCATTTCCCTTAGAGGCCTCGACTTTTCTCCTCAGTTTGACCAGAAAATCAAACTGAACATCTAGTTCTTTGGAAGAGGATGAAAAATGAGTTGAACCCATGTGCCTTCTGGCCTGTGCACGCTTAAAATCCCATGGCAGTTGAAAATCGTTAAGATCAGGGCATCTGCCCGGCTATAAAAATGTTGGAGAGATAGGTTCATTTCCCTGGCAGTTAGGTGTTGTTATAAGACTGGTAGTTAGGTGTGTTATAAGACTGGTATTAGGTGTTGTTATAAGACTGTAGGTTAGGTGTTGTTTAAGACTGGCAGTTAGGTGTTTTATAAGACTGGTAGTTAGGTGTTGTTATAAGACTGGCAGTTAGGTGTTGTTATAAGACTGGTAGTTAGGTGTTGTTATAAGACTGGTAGTTAGGTGTTGTTATAAGACTGGTAGTTAGGTGTTGTTATAAGACTGGCAGTTAGGTGTTGTTATAAGACTGTGTTAGGTGTTGTTATAAGACTGGCAGTTAGGTGTTGTTATAAGACTGGTAGTTAGGTGTTGTTATAAGACTGGTAGTTAGGTGTTGTTATAAGACTGGCAGTTAGGTGTTGTCATAAGACTGGTAGTTAGGTGTTGTTATAAGACTGGTAGTTAGGTGTTGTTATAAGACTGGCAGTTAGGTGTTGTATAAGACTGGTAGTTGGGTGTTGTTATAAGACTGGTAGTTAGGTGTTGTTATAAGACTGGCAGTTAGGTGTTGTTATAAGACTGGCAGTTAGGTGTTGTTATAAGACTGGCAGTTAGGTGTTGTTATAAGACTGGCAGTTAGGTGTTGTTATAAGACTGGTAGTTAGGTGTTGTTATAAGACTGGTAGTTAGGTGTTGTTATAAGACTGGCAGTTAGGTGTTGTTATAAGACTGGTAGTTAGGTTGTTGATGGTTATGTGTATAGACTGGCAGTTAGGTGTTGTTATAAGACTGGCAGTTAGGTGTTGTTATAAGACTGGCAGTTAGGTGTTGTTATAAGACTGGCAGTTAGGTGTTGTTATAAGACTGGCAGTTAGGTGTTGTTATAAGACTGGTAGTTAGGTGTTGTTATAAGACTGGCAGTTAGGTGTTGTTATAAGACTGGCAGTTAGGTGTTGTTATAAGACTGGCAGTTAGGTGTTGTTATAAGACTGGCAGTTAGGTGTTGTTATAAGACTGGTAGTTAGGGGTTGTTATAAGACTGGCAGTTAGGTGTTGTTATAAGACTGGCAGTTAGGTGTTGTTATAAGACTGGTAGGTAGTTATAGGGATTGTGTTGTTATAAGACTGGCAGTTAGGTGTTGTTATAAGACTGGCAGTTAGGTGTTGTTATAAGACTGGCAGTTAGGTGTTGTTATAAGACGATTAGGTGTTGTATAGATGGAGTTAGGTGTTGTTATAAGACTGGTAGTTAGGTGTTGTTATAAGACTGGCAGTTAGGTGTTGTTATAAGACTGGCAGTTAGGTGTTGTTATAAGACTGGCAGTTAGGTGTTGTTATAAGACTGGTAGTTAGGTGTTGTTATAAGACTGGTCAGTTAGGTGTTGTTATAAGACTGGCAGTTAGGTGTTGTTATAAGACTGGCAGTTAGGTGTGTTATAAGACTGGTAGTTAGGTGTTGTTATAAGACTGGCAGTTAGGTGTTGTTATAAGACTGGCAGTTAGGTGTTGTTATAAGACTGGCAGTTAGGTGTTGTTATAAGACTGGCAGTTAGGTGTTGTTATAAGACTGGTAGTTAGGTGTTGTTATAAGACTGGTAGTTAGGTGTTGTTATAAGACTGGTAGTTAGGTGTTGTTATAAGACTGGTAGTTAGGTGTTGTTATAAGACTAGTGTGTAAGATGGTAGTTGGTGTTGTTATAAGACTGGTAGTTAGGTGTTGTTATAAGACTGGCAGTTAGGTGTTGTTATAAGACTGGTAGTTAGGTTTGTTATAAGACTGGTAGTTAGGTGTTGTTATAAGACTGGTAGTTAGGTGTTGTTATAAGACTGGTAGTTAGGTGTTGTTATAAGACTGGTAGTTAGGTGTTGTTATAAGACTGGTAGTTAGGTGTTGTTATAAGACTGGTAGTTAGGTGTTGTTATAAGACTGGAGTTAGGTGTTGTTATAAGACTGGCAGTTAGGTGTTGTATATAAGACTGGTAGTTAGGTGTTGTATAAGCAGATGGTAACGTTAGGTGTTGTTTATAAGACTGGCAGTTAGGTGTTGTTATAAGACTGGTAGTTAGGTGTTGTATAAGACTGGCAGTTAGGTGTTGTCATAAGACTGGCAGTTAGGTGTTGTTATAAGACTGGCAGTTAGGTGTTGTTCATAAGACTGGCAAGGTTTATGGCGTTAGTGTTGTCATAAGACTGGCAGTTAGGTGTTGTCATTAAGAATGGCAGTTAGGTGTTGTCATAAGACTGGCAGTTAGGTTTTGTTATAAGACTGGCAGTTAGGTTAGTGCGTAGGTGTTGTCATAAGACTGGCAGTTAGGTTTATAAATGAGTAGTGTAAAGACTGGCAGTTAGGTGTTGTCATAAGACTGGCAGTTAGGGTTGTTATAAGACTGAGTTATGTAGACTGGCAGTTAGGTGTTGTCATAAGACTGGCAGTTAGGGGTTGTTATAAGACTGGCAGTTAGGTGTTGTCATAAGACTGGCAGTTAGGTGTTGTCATAAGACTGGCAGTTAGGTGTTTTATAAGACTGGGAGTTAGGTGTTGTCATAAGACTGGCAGTTAGGTGTTGTATAAGACTGGCAGTTAGGTGTTGTATAAGACTGATTAGTGTTGTATAAGACTGGCAAGTTAGGTGTTGTTATAAGACTGGCAGTTAGGTGTTGTTATAAGACTGGCAGTTAGGTGTTGTCATAAGACTGGCAGTTAGGTGTTGTTATAAGACTGGCAGTTAGGTGTTGTTATAAGACTGGTAGTTAGGTGTTGTTATAAGACTGGCAGTTAGGTGTTGTTATAAGACTGGCAGTTAGGTGTTGTTATAAGACTGGTAGTTAGGTGTTGTTATAAGACTGGCAGTTAGGTGTTGTTATAAGACTGGTAGTTAGGTGTTGTTATAAGACTGGCAGTTAGGTGTTGTTATAAGACTGGCAGTTAGGTGTTGTTATAAGACTGGTAGTTAGGTGTTGTTATAAGACTGGCAGTTAGGTGTTGTTATAAGACTGGCAGTTAGGTGTTGTTATAAGACTGGTAGTTAGGTGTTGTTATAAGACTGGTAGTTAGGTGTTGTTATAAGACTGGCAGTTAGGTGTTGTTATAAGACTGGCAGTTAGGTGTTGTTATAAGACTGGTTAGTGTTTTATAGAGTTGTGTTGTTATAAGACTGGCAGTTAGGTGTTGTTATAAGACTGGCAGTTAGGTGTTGTTATAAGACTGGAGTTAGGTTTGTTATAAGACTGGAGTTAGGTGTTGTTATAAGACTGGCAGTTAGGTGTTGTTATAAGACTGGTAGTTAGGTGTTGTTATAAGACTGGCAGTTAGGTGTTGTTATAAGACTGGCAGTTAGAGTGTATGTTATAAAGACTGGTAGTTAGGTGTTGTTATAAGACTGGCAGTTAGGTGTTGTTATAAGACTGGCAGTTAGGTGTTGTTATAAGACTGGCAGTTAGGTGTTGTTATAAGACTGGCAGTTAGGTGTTGTTATAAGACTGGCAGTTAGGTGTTGTTAAAGACTGCAGGTTGTTTATGGTGTTGTTATAAGACTGGCAGTTAGGTGTTGTTATAAGACTGGCAGTTAGGTGTTGTTATAAGACTGGCAGTTAGGTGTTGTTATAAGACTGGCAGTTAGGTGTTGTTATAAGACTGGCGTAGGTGTTATAGTGGTTTAGTTGTTATAAGACTGGCAGTTAGGTGTTTGTTATAAGACTGGTAGTTAGGTGTTGTTATAAGACTGGTAGTTAGGTGTTGTTATAAGACTGGTAGTTAGGTGTTGTTATAAGACTGGTAGTTAGGTGTTGTTATAAGACTGGCAGTTAGGTGTTGTTATAAGACTGGTAGTTAGGTGTTGTTATAAGACTGGAGTTAGGTGTTGTTATAAGACTGGTAGTTAGGTGTTGTTATAAGACTGGCAGTTAGGTGTTGTTATAAGACTGGCAGTTAGGTGTTGTTATAAGACTGGCAGTTAGGTGTTGTTATAAGACTGGCAGTTAGGTGTTGTTATAAGACTGGTAGTTAGGTGTTGTTATAAGACTGGCAGTTAGGTGTTGTTATAAGACTGGTAGTTAGGTGTTGTTATGAGACTGGCAGTTAGGTGTTGTTATAAGACTGGCAGTTAGGTGTTGTTATAAGACTGGTAGTTAGGTGTTGTTATAAGACTGGCAGTTAGGTGTTGTTATAAGACTGGCAGTTAGGTGTTGTTATAAGACTGGCAGTTAGGTGTTGTTATAAGACTGGTAGTTAGGTGTTGTTATAAGACTGGTAGTTAGGTGTTGTTATAAGACTGGCAGTTAGGTGTTGTTATAAGACTGGCAGTTAGGTGTTGTTATAAGACTGGCAGTTAGGTGTTGTTATAAGACTGGCAGTTAGGTGTTGTTATAAGACTGGCAGTTAGGTGTTGTTATAAGACTGGTAGTTAGGTGTTGTTATAAGACTGGTAGTTAGGTGTTGTTATAAGACTGGCAGTTAGGTGTTGTTATAAGACTGGCAGTTAGGTGTTGTTATAAGACTGGCAGTTAGGTGTTGTTATAAGACTGGCAGTTAGGTGTTGTTATAAGACTGGTAGTTAGGTGTTGTTATAAGACTGGTAGTTAGGTGTTGTTATAAGACTGGCAGTTAGGTGTTGTTATAAGACTGGCAGTTAGGTGTTGTTATAAGACTGGCAGTTAGGTGTTGTTATAAGACTGGCAGTTAGGTGTTGTTATAAGACTGGCAGTTAGGTGTTGTTATAAGACTGGCAGTTAGGTGTTGTTATAAGACTGGTAGTTAGGTGTTTGTTATAAGACTGGCAGTTAGGTGTTGTTATAAGACTGGCAGTTAGGTGTTGTTATAAGACTGGCAGTTAGGTGTTGTTATAAGACTGGTAGTTAGGTGTTGTTATAAGACTGGCAGTTAGGTGTTGTTATAAGACTGGCAGTTAGGTGTTGTTATAAGACTGGCAGTTAGGTTTTGTTATAAGACTGGTAGTTAGGTGTTGTTATAAGACTGGTAGTTAGGTGTTGTTATAAGACTGGTAGTTAGGTGTTGTTATAATACTGGTAGTTAGGTGTTGTTATAAGACTGGTAGTTAGGTGTTGTTATAAGACTGGTAGTTAGGTGTTGTTATAAGACTGGCAGTTAGGTGTTGTTATAAGACTGGTAGTTAGGTGTTGTTATAAGACTGGTAGTTAGGTGTTGTTATAAGACTGGTAGTTAGGTGTTGTTATAAAGACTGGTAGTTAGGTAGTTTGTTATAAGACTGGTAGTTAGGTGTTGTTATAAGACTGGTAGTTAGGTGTTGTTATAAGACTGGTAGTTAGGTGTTGTTATAAGACTGGTAGTTAGGTGTTGTTATAAGACTGGCAGTTAGGTGTTGTTATAAGACTGGTAGTTAGGTGTTGTCATAAGACTGGCAGTTAGGTGTTGTCATAAGACTGGCAGTTAGGTTTTGTTGTAAGACTGGCAGTTAGGTGTTGTCATAAGACTGGCAGTTAGGTTTTGTTGTAAGACTGGCAGTTAGGTGTTGTCATAAGACTGGCAGTTAGGTGTTGTCATAAGACTGGCAATTAGGTGTTGTCATAAGACTGGCAGTTAGGTGTTAGTGGCAGTTAGGTGTTGTCATAAGACTGGCAGTTAGGTGTTGTCATAAGACTGGCAGTTAGGTGTTAGTGGCAGTTAGGTGTTGTCATAAGACTGGCAGTTAGGTTTTGTCATAAGACTGGCAGTTAGGTGGCAGTTAGAGTGGCAGTTAGGTGTTGTCATAAGACTGGCAGTTAGGTGTTGTTATAAGACTGGCAGTTAGGTGTTGTCATAAGACTGACAGTTAGGTGTTGTCATAAGACTGGCAGTTAGGTGTTGTTATAAGACTGGTAGTTAGGTGTTGTTATAAGACTGGCAGTTAGGTGTTGTTATAAGACTGGCAGTTAGGTGTTGTTATAAGACTGACAGGTGTTGTCATAAGACTGGCAGTTAGGTGTTGTCATAAGACTGGTAGTTAGGTGTTGTTATAAGACTGGTAGTTAGGTGTTGTCATAAGACTGGCAGTTAGGTGTTGTTATAAGACTGGTAGTTAGGTGTTGTCATAAGACTGGCAGTTAGGTGTTGTCATAAGACTGGCAGTTAGGTGTTGTTATAAGACTGGCAGTTAGGTGTTGTTATAAGACTGGTAGTTAGGTGTTGTTATAAGACTGGCAGTTAGGTGTTGTTATAAGACTGGTAGTTAGGTGTTGTTATAAGACTGGCAGTTAGGTGTTGTTATAAGACTGGTAGTTAGGTGTTGTTATAAGACTGGTAGTTAGGTGTTGTTATAAGACTGGTAGTTAGGTGTTGTTATAAGACTGGTAGTTAGGTGTTGTTATAAGACTGGCAGTTAGGTGTTGTCATAAGATTGGTAGTTAGGTGTTGTTATAAGACTGGTAGTTAGGTGTTGTTATAAGACTGGCAGTTAGGTGTTGTTATAAGACTGGCAGTTAGGTGTTGTTATAAGACTGGTAGTTAGGTGTTGTTATAAGACTGGTAGTTAGGTGTTGTCATAAGACTGGTAGTTAGGTGTTGTTATAAGACTGGCAGTTAGGTGTTGTTATAAGACTGGCAGTTAGGTGTTGTTATAAGACTGGTAGTTAGGTGTTGTTATAAGACTGGCAGTTAGGTGTTGTTATAAGACTGGCAGTTAGGTGTTGTCATAAGACTGGCAGTTAGGTGTTGTTATAAGACTGGCAGTTAGGTGTTGTTATAAGACTGGTAGTTAGGTGTTGTTATAAGACTGGCAGTTAGGTGTTGTCATAAGACTGGTAGTTAGGTGTTGTTATAAGACTGGCAGTTAGGTGTTGTTATAAGACTGGCAGTTAGGTGTTGTCATAAGACTGGCAGGTGTTGTCATAAGACTGGCAGTTAGGTGTTGTCATAAGACTGGCAGTTAGGTGTTGTCATAAGACTGGCAGTTAGGTTTTGTTGTAAGACTGGCAGTTAGGTGTTGTCATAAGACTGGCAGTTAGGTGTTAGTGGCAGTTAGGTGTTGTCATAAGACTGGCAGTTAGGTTTTGTCATAAGACTGGCAGTTAGGTGTTGTCATAAGACTGGCAGTTAGGTTTGTTGTAAGACTGGCAGTTAGGTGTTGTCATAAGACTGGCAGTTAGGTGTTGTTGTAAGACTGGCAGTTAGGTGTTGTCATAAGACTGGCAGTTAGGTGTTGTCATAAGACTGGCAGTTAGGTGTTGTTGTAAGACTGGCAGTTATGTTTTGTCATAAGACTGGCAGTTAGGTGTTGTCATATGACTGGCAGTTAGGTTTTGTCATAAGACTGGCGTTGGGTTTTGTTACAAGAGTTTCAGTTAGGTTTTGTTATAAGTTGGCAGTTGAGTTTTGTTATAAGACTGGCTGTTAGGTTTCGTTACAAGACCAGTTTTATGTTTTGTTATAAGACCAGTTCTAGGTTTTGTTATGAGACCAGTTCTACGTTTTGCTGTAAGACCAGTCCTCGTCAGCTGAATACCAGATAAATTGTTTAGTCAGAAATGTCTGCTTTTCTATAGACTACCAAATAAATTCTTCAGACAAAAATGTTAATTTTTCTGTAGATTACCAGATAAATTGTTTAAGTCAAAGATGTTTACTTTTCTGTAGACTACCAGATGAATTCTTCAGTAAAAAATGTTTACTTTTCTGTAGACTACCAGATAAATTCTTTAGTTGAAAATGTTTACTTTTCTGTAGACTACCAGATGAATAGTTTATTTAAAAAATGTTTACTTTTCTGTAGACTACCAGATGAATAGTTTATGTCAAAAATGTTTATTTTTCTGTACACTACCAGATGAATTGTTTATGTCAAAAATGTTTACTTGTTTATTTTTCTGTAGACTTCCAGATAAATTCTTCAGTCGAAAATGTTTTCTTGCAATTAACCAGACAGTTCAGACCTGAGTGCAGTTACATGAGAGAGAATTGTGGGGGCATGGAAGACCTGAAAGCATACAAAGTTTATGTTGATGTTTACAATATTGCACAGTTACCCTTACATTGATAATAATTCATATTTATTCACATATTTGATAGTATTCAACACGTTGAAATATGTTATAGCAATTTGAAGTGAAGCTGTTAAGAAAGATTTGTTTGTTTTAAAAGAAAGTTTCAGATCCTGTTTTTTGGAGCAAGAGAGAAAGGACACTTCATGGTAAGACCCAAGGGTATGCAACTAAAAATGGCAGAACCCACAGGCGGGAAAAATCTGCGTCTTTACCCTGGGCATGTTTCAGTGATGTGTTGATCTGTATGGGAGGACGAAGATACTTATATTGTCATTATTGATCAAACATGAAGATCTAGGATTTATTTGGAGATTGTAGTTAAGTATTAGCAATTGTGTTTTTGTTATTATACAGGGTGTGTAATTGTAAGAGGAAAGTTTTGTGTACATTAACAAAATGTAATACATGTAAATGTATAGTTTT
>CM060307.1:9109977-9164977 GCA_030674185.1 Monoplex corrugatus
TGTATATGTGTGTGTGTGAGAGAGAGTGAGTGAGTGAGTGTGTTTGTGTGTGTGTGTGAGTGAGTGAGAGAGAGAGAGTGTGTGTGTGTGTGTGTGAGTGAGAGAGAGATTTGTGTGTGTGTGTGTGTGTGAGTGAGTGAAAGAGAGAGAGAGTGTGTGTGTGTGTGTGTGTGTGTGTGTGTTTTTAAGAAATGACCTGTATGATTGGATGTTTTCTAAATGTTGATCATCTTTTTCTGTGCTGTCACAACTGGGCCAAAATGACTCATGATATATTGATAATCTGATAATCTTTTCCCATCTTGGTAATATTGCCCCAGCATTACCTTAGCAGTCTTGTTCTTTTACAAATGCTGTTGCAGTGAGAGGGAAAATGAAAATTTGTATTTATCAGAATATTGTTGTTAATGTGTTAAGGGCTGACCGTCTGATTTCTTGTCTGTAATCTCCATTTTCTGAATTGTTTTCCATTGTGTTATAAAATTTTACAGATTTGGCAGGTATGGTTGAGTGGGGACAGAGTTTGTGTGTGTGTGTGTGTGTGTGTGTGTGTGTGTGTGTGTGTGTGTGTGTGTGTGTGTGTGCTGTCTGTGTTGCATATGTGCAGTTTCAGGCAGTGGATTTTTTGTGTGTATGGTTAGGACCATGGAAACACCATGCATACTAATTTTAAATTACGGTGTGAATACCATGTTTCTAAAGCTTAGAAAAGTGCCTGATTGCTTGCGTTTCTCTTGTGTCCTGTTTTGTCAAGCACTGATGTTGAGGTACCATATGTGCTGTGCTCTTTTTTGTTTTGAGTCTTAGATTTTATATTTTATATTATCAATGAAAAAATTAAGAATAAATTGATATTTGAAAATTTTGTGACTCGGTTGTGTGTGTGTTTATGTGTGTGTGTGTGTGTGTGTGTGTGTGTGTGTGTGTGTGTGTGTGTGAACAAAGTGACGGTGGTAGTTTCCCCATCACACCTAAATTGTAGGGAAGTAAGTGAGGTTGTAGAGATCTTGCTTTTCTCAGGACTAGCATCATGAAGGCAGTGCACGTCACCATTCCCTTGCTGCTTTGCTGCCCTCCTCAAACCTGAACAGAGTATCCATTCACAAATTGGTGGCCTGGAAGCCACATGCACAGTTTTTCTCGAGCTACGTTTAAACCCATGCCTTCTGATAGGGAGAAGGAAGCTCTGCCCTTCTGCAAACCAAATCTTCTGAGACCACCTTCAGATTTACACTGAAGAGCACAAGCCAATTGTCATGATTACCCATTCATTTTTGTGGGGAGAAGAGTGGCAGAATGGTTCAGACATTCGCCTGCCAATAACTACATGTAAACTCAAGGTTCCAGGATTCGCTCCCCTTAGAGGCCTCGACTTTTCTCCTTAGTTTGACTGGAAAATTGAACTGAATGTCTAGTCCTTAAAAAGGAACGAAAAACGAGTCGGACCCGTGTGCCTTCTGGCTGCGCATGCTAAAGATACCATAGCAGTTGAAAATCATGAAGAGTAGGGCTGCCTTGGTATAAAACATTGAGAGATAGTTTGATTTCTCAGGTCCCACACCTTGAAGACCAAGTAGCCTTCTTGCCTTTCTGAAGTCTTGGTAAAAAAAAAACCCACCGAATATGAATATAGATTTGAAGTGAGGGAGAGGGGATGGGTGCTGCCCTCATAATACTGGCCCTGGGAAAAGTTGAGGTCTCTGTCACCTCACTCCCCTACGACCTCAGGGTTAAGGAACTATCTAGGTAGTACCTAAGGACCTGGCCAGCTTTTGGGTTTATGTGCAGGCTTAAGGTGTGTGCTGTGATCATTTTGGATTTCCTCCATCACATGGCACCTGTGACAATAGTGCATAAGGAATTCATTTCGAGCGTGGAGACGTCATCTTGAGAACTTGAAACTGAAACATTTTTGTTAAAAAATGATAAGAAAAAGAAAGAGTGAATGGAGGTCTACTGTGGTTTTTGTCCATTTTGAATGTGTTTGTTTCTAGTTTTGGATGCAGCATTTACATGTATGTAGTTGTACAATTCTGTAATGTCAAGTTCTGGACATGGGAATGTTGATTTTCTCCATAAAAATTAGAAAAATAAAGGAAGACTACTGAATCACAGTACCAATCTCTGTTATGCACACACACAAACACACACACACACACACACACAAACACACACACACACTACATACAACACACACACACACAACATACTACACACACAAACACACACACACACGCACACACACAGGTACACACATACACACACACATCTCAGTTGTTAGAGCACCATGCTCATAATGCAGGGATCTGGGGTTCAACCCTCAAGCGGACCATCCCATGATCTGGCTGACTTTTTGATGTGTGTTATCCACTAAAACCAATAAAAGGGACTTTTGGCATGGTCTCACTGTCTGACTGTCTGTCTGTCTGTCTGTCATTCTCTCTTCCCAGCTCCCTTTTTCAAAAATGTTAACTGAATGATTTACTTACAGAGTCCCTGGCCCGGATGAGCTTCGAAAAAAGCCCTTGTGTGTTAAGTCCATGAGGGTGTTCCAGAACTAAAAAGAAAACCTTGCCATAGTACCCGGTATTTGAGGATACAAACACATTACTGGTAGAAACATTCATGCAATATACTTTCACTATGACTATCATTCAATGGATTGCAGCTGTACTGCAGGATAACTTTGTGACCAAGGCTCTGGGAATCTGCAGACCACAAACATTTCAAGGATTGCCATTCTCTCCTGTTCTCTTACCATGTGTACAAGAGAACCTGCTGTCTGAACAGTTTCAGTTTCAGTTTCAGTTTCTCAAGATGACGTCTCCGCACTCAGAATGAATTCCATATGCACTAACGTCACAAGTGCCATGTGGTGGAGAAGATCCAGAACATCACAGCGCAAGCCTTAATTAAGCTTGCACATACATCCATGAGCTGGCCAGGTCCTTAGGTCCTACCTAGATAGTTCCATTATCCTATTCGTTGGGGAATGAGGTGGCAGAGACCTCAACTTTTCCCAGAGCCAGCACCACGAAGGAGGCGCCCATCCCCTCTCACTTGAAATTTATCTTCACATTTTTTAAACCAAGATCAGAAAGGCAAGAAGGGTAATTGGTCTTCAAGGGGTGGGACTTGGGAAATCAGCCTTTCTCCAATGATAATACCAAGGCAGGCGGGCAATGCCATGTTCTTCACGATATTCAGCTGCCATGGGATCTTTAGCATGCACAGCCAGAAGGTACATGGGGTCGACTTGTTTTTTGTCCCTTTCCGAACGACTAGACGTTCAGTTTGATTTTCCGGTCAAACTGAAGAGAAAGGTCAGGCCTCTACGGGGAGCGAACCCTGGAACCTCGAGTTTAGTTATTGGCAGGAGAACGTCTGAACCATTCTGCCACTCTTTTTCCTTGTCTGAACAAAAATAGACTGGCATGTGTACCCCACGTAGCCGTTGATCTGTACATTTCAGGACAATAATAATTCCCTAGAAAGAAGCAGTGTGTCCCAAACCAGCTGAACAGCGTAGATCAGTAATGCCAGGAAATTCGGTCATCAATGTTACCACAGCAAATGTACTAGTCTGCACCCTGACAACAACACTACTTGTGAACGACAACTCAACAAAAACTTTTAGGTGATTCAAAATCGAATGAATACACAGGCAATTTACGCTACTTTGAGATAAATTCTCACAGAATATTTTCATAACAATAGTTGAAATTACCACACTCTGGAAGGTTAAATGCATTCAAACATGTAGAATATATCCTCCATGCAAGGCTGTTCATCATCGATCACCACCAAGGTGAAGATCTACAAGTCTAATGATGACCTGGTAAGTCCTGCTCTATGCTTCAGAAACACAAGGGAGATGTCTTTAACAGAGCTCCAACATATAGATGGGACTATCACTAAAAAAAACAGCAGGCTGATTTGAACAGTATGCCAGAACCCTAATTATGCAATCGTTATCCAGAAAGACAGCAAGCTATTGAGCAAGTACCAAAGCAACGACTGACTGTCAGCACACATGACTATATCAAACAGCTCATGTAATAGCCACATATGCCCCCATCCCCCTTTCCACTGCAACAGACGGACAAACAGCCATATAACAGCACTCTGTGTATATAAGAAGACCAATGCAGAGTCCCAGAAGACGTGGAATGAGAAATTGACTCATGCAAGATCACAGTGATGAAATCCTGTAAGTCATCCCCAAAGATATGCCCAAATCAATTTTCATTGCACTTCCAAAGAAGACAGGGGCTATAGAATGCGAACTCCATCGCACAATCAGTTTGATGAGTCATGTAACCAAGATCCTATTAAGAATAATCATGATGAGAACAAGGATTAGAATCAAAAGAGAAATAGCAGATGAACAGTGTGGATTTGTGGAAGGGAAAGGAACTATTAATGCCATATACATCCTAGGAACTATCGTAGAGAGGTCAATCGAGATGAACAAGGATTTATACTTATGCTTTGTTGACTATACCAAGGCTTTCGATCGTGTAAGACATGAAGAATTGATCAACCAACTAGAAAGACTCAATATTGATGGAAAAGATCTACAAATAATCATAAATATATATTGGGAACAAACAGCTGCAATGAGAATAAAAAAAAAAACCCGATATAAGATCTTTCCAAAAACATCAAAAGAGGAGTCAGACAGGGTTGTGTTTTGTCACCCGATCTGTTTTCACTTTACGGCAAAAACATGAGAAACCTAGAAGAAGACCTGGATTAAAGGTTTGAGGGAAAATGATATAAACAACACTCGATACACAGATGACACCATGCTAATTGCAGAAAGTAAAAGGCACCTACAAAACCTTGTGAATATACTAGAAATAGAAAGCAAAGGTAAGGGTTGGAACTAAACAGCAAGAAGACTGAAGTCATGGTGATCAGTAAAAAACATGAAATCCCCTCATGCAAAATAACAGCAAATGGCACAACACTGAGACAGGTTGATAAGTTTAAATATCTGGGAACGATCATTTCACCAGATGGCAGATGCATACCAGAAATAGCCAGCAGAATCGGCCAAGCCAAAACAGTATTCAAAAAGATGACAAACATTCTTACCAACAAATGCCTATTAATTAACATCAGGAAGAGAGTTCTTGAATGTTATATAGAACAGATAATATTATACGGTTGTGAGGCGTGGACAGTCAACAAGCAAAGCCAGAACAAGATTGAGAAAGCCAAGGTGTGGTTTCTAAGAAGAATGTTGAGAGTTCCATGGACAGCAAAGAAAACAAACGAGACAGTCTTGATAGAGGCAGACACAAGTAGATCATTCATAAGGAAGACTAGGAAAGAACAGGCAACATTTATAGGCCGTTTTATAAGGAAAGGGGAATTGGAGCACCTGGTCACAACAGGAAAGCTGGAGGGAAAGAGAGCACCAGGTAGACCCAGGGAAAAAATATTGGACGGACTTGCAGAGTGGCAGAATACAGAGAGGGTGGAAGAGGTGCTTGTGGCAACAAGAGTTAGAAACAGATGGAAGGCCACGATCGCCAACACCATGTGGCAAGGCACTTGATGATGATGATGAAGTCACACCAACGGTCAGTTACTGAACATGAAAACACTTAGCATGTATGCCTACTTATGAGGAAGTGTGTTGACTGTGCATCAACTTACTGCCTGGACGATGTGGTCCAAAACAACATGCGTACACACATCCAAGAAAAACCGGAATGCTAAAACACAATGACAAACAAAATACAAATCGGAACTCCTGGGCATTACTGCGTTCAAGAACCCTTTCACTCCCACACCCTGTCCACCAGTATCCTGCATTGTCAGTCATGGTAGGGCTCTCTTTGCATGTTGGCTGGCACCATACAACCACCAGAGGCTGGTGAATTGTCGTGTTTCAGCTGTGTGAGATGCCATGATGACTACACGAAACAAACTTAGTGATTTCAGTTTCAGTTTCTCAAGATGATGTCTCCACGCTCGAAATTAATTTCATATGCATTGACCCCAATGCTGCCATGAGATGGAGAAGATCCAGGATGATCATGGCACAAGCCTTAAGCCTGCACATAAGCCCATGAGCTGGCCAGGTCCTGATGTCCTACTTAGCCCACAGACTTTGTATTTTATACTAATATTTGTATCAAATCTGTCATTGGAACAATCTCGGCTAAAATGTGGTGACGTGTCGCAACCTTCATTTTTCAAAGCAAACACAAGATCAGTCGAGTCGGAGGAGATCAATCAAGAGACAGCTCTTCAACTCCGGCCCACTAGATCTTCCACAGTAAGTCAGCAGGTTTGGGGCCGCTGCTCACAGAGGGTACGTACGTGGATGACCCACGAACCCCCCCCCCCACATAGATTTATAAAATTTATCAAACAAAAGGGTACTATAACAGGTGGTTTTAGTGACTTAAAATTGCGTGGCTGTCATCATCTTTACTTAGAGTTCATGGGGAAAATTGTCGACCTCTGTGAGAAGAAAACATCAAACAACCGAAAGTGAAACTAAAACAAAATGTCTCCTTGAAAGAAAACCCATAAGTCTTATCCAATCAGGCACCAGGAAAGAAATTGTTCAAAGTAATTTCCTAAACAGAAGAGCGTTTTGTGTATCTTCTGCTGCACGACCAAAATGGAGAGGAAGGATCTTGTGACTATATTGTTCGTTGTCATTGTTGCCTCGTTTGGGGCTGCGGAAGAATGTGTGAGGAAAAGTCAGTGTGTATGTAAAACTGCAAGTGGCTTTGTTGTGGACTTGAATCCATTATCGTCATCCAGCGTCCATCCGAGGTAACGTACTGGATGAGTGCTTACAAGTCATGTGATGCTATTTCAGCCACTTCGGCAATTGTGTCCCGTGACTGTCGTTGTTGATTCAGTGTCGATATTTAGGGTGATTGATAACACGCTTTGCATTTGAAGTGTCATATGCCGAGATAAGCTTGTAACCTCGCAACAGTCCACATTCCACATTTCAGTATCGTTATGCTCTCACAGTCAGACAGTGACGGTTGCAATCGTTAAGAAAGTATTGGTTCAACCCAGCCTGGGTACCTCCCGCTTGGTTGGTAAAGGATGGACTCATGGAGATTTCTCTGATCTCCCAGGTCAACAGACCCGTTTAATGCCTAAATCCCATTTTGTTTTGTGTGTGTGTGTGTTGTGTGTGTGTGTGTGTGTGGTGTGTGTGTGTGTGTGCGTGCGTCGCGTGTGTTTGCATGTGTGTGTGTAATATAATATAATATAATATAATATAATATAATATAATATAATATAATATGAATAATATGATATAATATGATATAATATAGGTCTAATAGAATATGATATAATGTATATGGAATATATATATATATATGCACACAGAACATCAAGTATGCACATTAAAGATCCTGTAAGTTATGTTTATATCCAGTGGCTTATGGAAGTATGAAAACACTTAGCATGGATGCCCACCAAAGACAGAGTTTGCTGACTGTGCAGCAACATACTGTCTGCACAGTGTGGACAAAACAAGCATACATGCATCAGAGATAAATCAAATTGTGTGTATCTCTTGGGGTATAACAGTCTGAATCCCTGTGAAAAGTATGCCATTCGCCTTGAGCTTGATATGCACATCCCAGAAACCACAAATAGGATTGGTGCAATGGAAAATGGTTTTGGACTTAGTTTTTTTTTTTAGCAGGTTTGGACTTTGTGTATTAGTAGGTCAGGCTACTGACACTATTTTTATAATAATAATAATAATAATAATTACAATATTTATATAGTGCAAAATCTTGATAAAATCAAATCTAAGCGCTGAAGCAGACCCCGCACGCACACACGCATGCATGCACGCACACGCACGCACGCACACGCACGCACGCACGCACACCACACACACACACACACACACACACACACACACACACACACACACACACGCATGGCTATAAATGGGGAGAAAGAATAAAAGCAATAAAAGCAAGAATAAAAGCAATGGAAAATTATAGAGAGCATAGCATATACAATTATATATTATGACCATGTGATTCCCCTCCGAGCGGAGACAGGCTGCAGAGGGGGGGGGGGGGGGGGGGGGTGGTTGAGTGAGGTTAGGATTTTATGCGGAGGAGAAAAGGTGAGTTTTTGAGAGCGGACTTGAAGGAGACAAAAGTAGGTTGCTGACGGACTGAGAGAGGAAGTTTGTTCCAGGAGAGTGGACCAGAAACAGAGAAGGCTCGTGGACCATAGGTATGAGCTTTTGCGTGAAGGAAAGTCGAGACGGCAAGCGGAGTACGTGAGGGAAGATAGATCTCAAGTAGGCTTGACAGGTAATCGGGGGCTGCGTTATTGAGGCTTTTGTAGCACATGGTATAAGGAAGCAGTCAGCCAATGCTGCTGTAACTTTCATTTTTAAGAAGTGTCATTCTTGGGCACAGACACATGGATTGTATTTCAGATACATCAGCACCACAGGCCTCTTCCAGTGTCTAGGTGTGCAGGAGTGATATTTAAAACATTCAGAGATGTGAAGTAGTGCCTGTAGACTCGAATCTGGATTTGGTTATGTTGTCCTGCATGGATGTGATGTCGGCTGTGACTGTGTGCTTGTCACCTCTCACTTTCAGCCTGCACTGCTAGCTAGCTTTACAGCATTGCTGCTTGTAACTCTGCGAAAAGGAGATTAGAGTGCATAAGTCTCTCTGTCTGTCAATACCTAACCTTTCTATCAGCAGGCTGTATGTAGCAACACTAGGTAACTGAGCACCTTGCAGACTCGGGTTTAACTCTCGAGGTCCTCGGAGGAGGTCTGGCACCCAGACTTTTGACACGCAGGCCTATCGGCATGTGGACTTGCCCTGGTAAACACACCTGTCTTGTGGTTGTCTTGGGAGACACCAAGGCTAAGGGAGTAAACCCTGACAGAAAATCACCACTGGCTTGTGGTTGTCTTGGAAGAGACCAAAGCTAACTTCTAAGGGAGTAGATCCAGACAGAAAATCTGATGGAAGGCAACGAGAAACCACTGTCATAAGATCCCGAGAAAAATCATGTGCCAAAACAGGAAAAATGCAATGAACAACGTGAATAGGGCCTCTACTCTCCCTGCACCTTTGGCAAGTTACTGCTTTGAAATGAAAAAGATATGGCAACATGGACTGTTAGAGTGATGCTTCAAAAGGGAAAATTAGAAAATATCAAGATAGAAATGGAAAGATTGAATGTCAGTTTTATAGGAATAGGGGAAGCGAGATAAAATTATATATATATATTCTGGAGGAGACACACATGACAGAGGGGTAGGCATCAGAATGGATAATGAAAAGTCTATCAAAGGATACTGAGCTCTGTCAGAGTTTTAATACGGGTTAGATTGGATGACAAGCCATTTGAAATTGGCATCATTTAAGTATATGCAACAATATCTGCAAGTATTAAGGAAGAAATTCATACCTTTTATTTAGAGTTAGAGACAGAGATATAGCCAGGGCTCAGTGTAAATCACAGGATATTACAGTTGTAATGGGAGGTTTTAATGCTAAAGTGGGATAGGAAAAGTAGATGACATAATAGGATCTCATGACCTGGGCATATGAAATGGGAGAGAAATTGTATATGTATACATATAGGCATCCTTCAGTAAGACTATGGAGTTGCGCTCTTGGTGTTTATTCTGGTACAGCGTCGGGTGTGGCTGGCCAGTCCGATGCGGGAATGATAGTCCCTGTGGCAGAGGGCACAGATGAAGTCTGACGCTGGTCTGTCTGCCTGGGCTGCAGCCTTTCTTCTCATTCTCTTTTCCTCGTGCTGCTGAGCGAGTGTCTCTTCGAACTTGGAGAGACCTTTCTGCACAGTCTGTCTCCAGGCTGACCGTTCGAGGGCTGTTGCTTCCCAGTTGTTCTGGTCAGTGTTCCAAGGCTTTTAGGTCCCTCTTGCACACGTCTTTGAATCGCAGCTGTGGTCTGCCTGTGGGACGTTTTCCCTGCACAAGTTCTCTGTAGAGGAGGTCAATAGGGATCTGTCCATTGTCCATGCGCACGGCATGGCCGAGCCAGCGCATACGTCTCTATTTCAGCAGCGTGTACATGCTGGTGCATCCAGCTCTTTCCAGGACAGTGTTGTTTGAGACCTTGTCCTGCCAGGTGATGTTCAGAATGCGTTGGAGGCTACGCATGTGAAAAGCATTGAGCTTTCGCTCTTGTCAGGCACGCAAAGTCCAGGACTCGCTGCCATACAGGAGGGTGCTCACAACACAGGCTCTGTAGATCTGGATCTTTGTGTGCTCAGTCAGCTTGCTGTTGTTCCATGCTTTCTTTGTCAGTCTGGTCATGGTGGTAGCTGCCTTGCCGATGCGCCTGTTGAGCTCTGCGTCAAGTGAGAGGGTGTCTGAGATAGTTGAGCCCAGATAAATGAAGTTATGGATGACATCCAGTTCATGGTCATTGATGCTGATGGCTGGGGGAGAGTCAACATCCTGTCCCATGACCTGTGTCTTCTTCAAGCTAATGGTAAGCCCGAAGTCTTGGCAGGCATAGCTGAAGTGAGTCATGAGCTGCTGTAGGTCCTCGGCTGAGTGGGTGGTTACTGCTGTGTCGTCTGCAAAGATGAAGTCACGCAGGCGCCTCAGCTGGACTTTAGTCTTGGCTCTTAGTCTTAGTCTGGAGAGGTTGAAGAGCTTTCCGTCTGTCCTGGTTCGGAGGTAGATACCTTCAGCTGCAGGACCAAATGCGTGTTTCAGCATCACAGCTAAGAAGATTCCAAACAGGGTGGGAGCCAGGACGCAACCCTGTTTCACTCTGCTCTGTATGTTGAAGGCAGCTGATGTTGAGCCGTCAAAGACAACAGTGCCTTTCATGTCTTCGTGGAAGGATCTGATGATGCTGAGAAGTTTGGGTGGACATCCGATCTTGGGAAGGATCTTGAAGAGGCCATCCCTACTGACCAGATCGAAGGCCTTTGTGAGGTCTATGAAGGCAATGAAGAGTGGCTGCCTTTGCTCCCTACATTTCTATAGTGGATCTGTTGGCACGGAAACCGCACTGCGATTCAGGGTAGACTTGCTCTGCAAGTACTTGGAGCCTCTTCAGTACTACTCATGCAAAGACCTTCCTGATGATACTGAGGAGGGATATGCCGTGATAATTATTGCAATCGCTTCTGTCACCTTTGTTTTTGTACAGTGTGATGACGTTAGCATCCCTCATATCTTGTGGTACTTTGCCTTCATTCCAACAGAGGCAGAGGATTTCATGCAACTCGGTGATGAGTGTCTCTTTGCAGCACTTCAGTACTTTGGCGGGAATAATAATAATAATAATAATAATTACAATATTATATAGCGCAAAATCTCGATAAAAATCAAATCTAAGCGCTGAACATACACTTACGCACGCACGCACACACACGCACACACACACTTACACATGGCTATAAATGGGGAAAAAGAATAAAAGCAATGGAAAATTATAGAGAGCATATTATATACAAATATATATTACAATATGATTCCCCTCCGAGTGGAGACAGGCTACAGAGGGGGGATGAGTGAGGTCAGGATTTTATGCAGAGGAGAAAAGGTGAGTTTTGAGAGCGGACTTGAAGAGACAAAAGTAGGTTGCTGACGGACAGAGAGAGAAGTTTGTTCCAGGAAAGTGGACCAGAAACAGAGAAGGCTCGTGGACCATAGGTATTGAGCTTGGTGCATGGAAAGCGAAAAGTCAGAGGATCGGAGGCAGAGCGGAGGGTACGTGAGGGAACATAGATCTCAAGTAGGCTTGACAGGTAATCGGGGGCTGCGTTATTGAGGCTTTTGTAGCACATGGTGTCTAGTTTGTACTGTATGCGCTTTGATACAGGAGCCAGTGAAGTTGTGCCAGGAGAGGAGATATGTGGTCAGCTTTTTTCTGTGGTCAGATATGTGGTCTTTCCCTGGTGCCTTGCCAGAGGCAAGAGAGTCCAGGCTTCGCTGGGTTCATCTATGGTTGGTTCTCTGTCAAGCTCTTCCAGCTCTTGTAGGCACTCAACACACACACACACACACACACACACACACACACACACACACACACACACACACACACACACACACACACACACACACACACACACATATATATATATATAATATATATATGTATGTATATATGTATATAAAAAATATATCAATAATTATATATGTATGTGTATTAGTATTATATATCATGTAATTGCACCTTTTCTTGTAATAGCGAGTTTTTCAGAAAAAGGGAATATTATTATTATTAATTGTGCCTTGCCATCTATTTTATTTTGTTATACTACATTATCATATATATTTTTGTTGTAATGCATTCAACAATGCACTGTTCTTTAGAAAAGGGGATAAATGTTAGTAATGCTTTAACTTCTATTTTATTAGGCTGTAAGTCTCATCGTGTATTTTTGTTATGACATTTTTATTCAGTAATGTGCTAAATGGTTCTCATGATAGCATATAACATGGTGTTTGTAGGTTCACTGTGCAGGATCCAGCCACCAAGAATACGTATTACTTCAACCCTTGCCAACCCCTTCAACAGACAGGATGCAGTGCTGCCAAACAAAGCTCAGTGAGTTGCCTTGTTTTGACATGAGGTTATCTTATTTCTTATTCAGTTCTTCTTCTTCTTATTATTCATTTATTATTGTTATCATCATCATCATTATTATTATTATTATTATTATTATTATTATTATTATTATTATTATTATTATTGCAACTTGGAATGTTGGAACATTACTCCAAAAAGGGAAAATAGATAATGTCAAGATAGAAATGAAAAGACTAAACATCAATATTTTAGGACTCTGGGATGTGTGATGGAAGGGAGCAGGCATGTTAACATCGGGCAAGCATAAAATTATGTATTCTGGTGAGGATGCACAAGATGAAAGAGGGGTGGGCATCATAATGGACAGTGACAAATCAAAGTCTATCAAAGGGTATCATAATGGACAATAACAGGTCAAAATTTGTCAAGGGATACTGAGCTAAGTCAGACCAAATTTTATTAGTTAGATTGGTTGGCATGCCACTTGGTATCAACATCATCCAAGAATATACACTAACACCCCCAAGTACTGAGGAAGAAATTGACAGCCTCTGTGAAGAATTAGAGACAACCAGGACTCCGCGTAAATCACAGGACATCACAACAATAACAGGAGATTTTAAAGCTAAAGTGGAACAGGAAAAATTAGGAAATATGTTTGGACCTCATGGCCTTAGCACACGAAATGAAAGAGGAGAAAAAATTGAGTGGGTACTAGTTAATGAATTCATAACAGGAAACACTTGGTTTGAGCAACCTAACAGAAGAAAATAGTCATGGATGGATGTAGGAGAAGCACAAGAAATCAAACTGATTACATCTTGATAAATTAGAAATTATTTACTGATACTAGTGATAGCAACAACATTACCAGGCACCGACTGCAACAGTGACCACAAACCTGTAATGGGAAGTGTTAGGCTGAAACTAAAGAGAAGAAAACAACCAAAGATAACATCAAACGAAATCTTGGACTCAAAGGCATAATCAGCTCAAACAAAATTTAACAGATTGTTCAAAACAAATTCAGTGCTTTGGAGGCCATTGGTGACAGCAAGGAACAATGGACACATTTCAGAAACTCCATAAATGAAGCTTGTGAAGAAATCCTTAGATTTGAAAGAATTTTAGCCAAAATGAATTGGATGATGAAAGAAATTATAGGCTTGATGGAAGAATGGAATCTTATCCATTCTCCTTTTTTAAAAAAAATCTTATTACACCAGTTGATCCGGCCGTGACAATAAAGGATCAGGAATAGGTGCAATGAAACTAAGTTAACTTGGTTAGAAACAAAGTGCAAAGAAATAGAAGACCAACACAAAACAGACCCTAAGTTTGTGTACAGGAACATCGAGAAAATGGCTCAGAGGTAAAAGATGTGCATGTCAACTGGTTGCTGAATATCTAAAGATGGCATGATTATTATGGAAAAAAAATTTGGTAGATAGGGACAGTACATTGAAATCCTTTTTGTGGATGAAAGCAACGAAAGATATATTAGTATGGAGAACCATGGTTGCCAACGCCGTGCAGCAGGGCACATGATGATGATGATGATGATGGTTAGTATTTGTTGTTGTTATTATTATAATCATTATTATTATTTATAGAGTATATTATTGTAAAAAGAAAAGAGCAAGAAGAGGTAAACATTTCCCTTTAACCACAAAGCTAAAAGGGGGTGGGGGGAGGGGGGGGGGGCGAGTGGACAAGGTGGCAACTTCTCGCAGGGCCTGCATTTTGAGGACTATGTCCATGTCCTATCCCTTGCTGTTTTATCTTCTCTAAACAGTCAGGTATTTCCTTCTTTAAACAGTCTTATCAGGCAACATTTATTGGCCATTTTATGAGGAAAGGGGAATTGGAACACCTGGTCACAACGGGAAAGCTGGAGGGAAAGAGAGCACCGGGTAGACCCAGGGAGAAGATGCTAGATGGACTTGCAGAGTGGCTGGGGACAAGGAGGGTGGAAGAGATGCTTGAGGCAACAAGAGATAGAGACAGATGGAAGTCCATGATCGCCAACACCATGCGGCAAGGCACCTGATGATGAAACAGTCTTATACTTGTTCACATCTGGTTGAATAGGAGGCCACACACACAGATTTTCTTAGGCTAGAGACTGGAACCAGTGCAGCCAGGTTGAACA
This sequence comes from Monoplex corrugatus, assembly GCA_030674185.1. NCBI lineage: Eukaryota > Metazoa > Mollusca > Gastropoda > Littorinimorpha > Ranellidae > Monoplex > Monoplex corrugatus. Next base: position 9,124,699 of record CM060307.1, read on the forward strand.
GTCTGAGTTCTAGCTCTTTGCCATCCAAGGTGCTGACTATGAGCGTGGTACTGTTTGAATGGTGGTCGGATTATTGAACAATTCATGTCAGATGTGAAGCCTGTCTGTATCCGTGAACATTTCAAAGCAATAATTTTTTTTCATGCTGTTGTTGTGTTTTCAAGTATTTGATTGTAGCACTTGTTCAGCATTATTTGTTGATTGCAGGGGTTAATGTTGCCATAATATTTTACAAAAATGCTGTCCTTTTTGTGTATCAGCAAACTAATGGCTTGTGTGCACTTCCAGAAAACATCATAAAACAGAACTACTACTACTGCCACTACTACTACTACAACTGCTACTACAACTATTGATGATGATGATGTTAACAACAACAACAACAACAACAACAACAACAATAACAACAGTAATAATAATAGATGATGATGATGATGATGATGATAATATTTTTATGGTGCCAAATCTTGATTCAAGAATCAAATCAAGGCACACATTCTCTTTATTCACCAAAGCAATTACTGACAGTGACAAAACCTCCAGGGCACGAAGCACATACAAACCTGTTTGGCAAATGACCCGTGACCCTTTTTTTGAAAAGACTTCACAAAGGCAAGAAGACTTATTGGGCTTCAAGGGAACAGACCTAGGAAATAAACCTCTCTCCAGTATTTCTATGCCAGAACAGCCGTGTAAATGCCCTGCTCTTCATGATTTTCAGCTGCCATGGGATCTTAAAGCTTGTGCAGACCAGGAGGCACACACATCCGACTTTTTTGTTGTTGTCCCCTCCCTTCACTTTAAATTGATATTTCCTCTTGAGAAATTTTTTTTTTCTTTTTGTTGTTGTTGTTGTTTTTTTTTTTTTTAGTCTTTAGACAAGATGCCTTACTTTGCAATTATGAGATACAGTTGAAATATCAAATTCTTTACCACAAGGGAGTACAGACCAAAACAACCTCCAAGAGCCCAGCCAGTCTCTCAACAAAGTATTTAATGTGGCAAAACTCATACAACACAGGGATCGAAAGCAAGCAGGTGTTGGTGAAAATTGTGTTTTGAACCCCCCCCCCCCCCCCCCCCCCAGACTGACTGACTTATTGTATTTTTTGTTTGTTTTGCATTGCCATATTGATTAATTGATTGATTGATTGATTGATTGATTTGTCAGGTATGTCAAGAAATTCCTGCACCTGTGGGAGGGCGCATTGTCTATGTCGATGCAGGTGACGTTGGTACAGACACTTATTCAGGGATCCTACCACCAACACATTGAACGTTACATACACTGCCAGCAGTTCAGTTCCACAAGGTATGACACATTACGGCTGAAACCATTTGCACAACACCATCAGGAAGACACAACAAAACAAACTTACCACTGTCACCAACATACTTTTTTTTATGCACGCATGCACGCACGCACGCACGCACGCACGACGCACCACACATGCACACACACACACACACAACACACACATGTACGTGCACACACACACACATACACACCACACACACACACACACACACACACACACACACACACACACACACACAACACACACACACACACACACACACACACACACACACACACACACACACACACACACACACACACACACACGTGTGCACACGCGCCACACACACGCACACACACACACGTGCGCACACACACACACACCACACACACACACACACACACACACACACACACACACACACACACACCACACACACCACACACACACACACACACACATACCTGCTTGAGCTTTGACCTATTGACATACTAAATTTTGTACTTGATGTTTGAGAATACGAGATACTTTGAATATTACCCAAAGAAAATACAGATATTATTATTAGTTTTTGTTATTTTTCATTTGATTGACCAGGCCAACTATGAACTCTTTCACTATCACACACATTCCACCAGCTGTAAAAAGTTAACTCTTTCACTTCCTCACAAAGTTAATTCTTTCACTCCCTCACCCTGTCCAGCAGTTTTCTGCTGGAAGCTGGTGGATAGGGTGAGGGAGTGAAAGGGTTAAGGTTTTGCTTTGCTGTCATGGCTGAATGCGGGATGCTGGCGCATAAGGTCAGGGAGTCAAAGGGTTAAATTGGGTAAATATAGAGCTCATTTATTGGGCAAAATAAGGATTGACATTACCTTCTCAGCTTTATGTCTTCTCATCTATCTGGCTGTCTTGGTGTTAACCCTTTCGCTGCTATCATGTTTTGCTAAGACACATGCTAAGATTTTTTTCAGAAACAGACAAAAGTCACGCTTATTATTTTCAATTGCTTATAATTCAGAAGGCATTGAAGATAGATACATAAAAGTATATATCAAATGAAAGGAAATTGAATGAAGATTGTGTTTATGACAATTTCAAAATGAAATAATGTACCAGAGTGTCACATGTACTCTTTGAAATGCAATAAAAAAAATGTTAAAGTCAATGATGATGTAATCAAGTGATGCAGGAGCTCACAAGCAGTTTATAGCACACTTTGATTTGAAGATATAGACTGTACAAAGGTCAGAAAGCAGTGTCCAGCCACAATATAAGCACAGCCTAGCCACCTAGCCACACATAAAATGAAAGGGTTTTATCTTCCAGTGTCTATCCCCAGTAAAAACGCTTCTGAGTGTGTAGTTCTGGAAGCAGTCTTCTAAACACAGTCCTCTCCTTCCCCATCTTGCTCCCCTTCCCCTTCTAGCAGGTCCAGCAACAGCAGGTCCAGCAACAGCAGGTCCAGCAACAGCAGGTCCAGCAACAGCAGGTCCAGGTCGAACATCATCACCATGCTGCATTACCATACCTGTAGCACAGTGAAAGCAAGGATTCAAATTTCCACATATTTTATGAAATAAAAAAAAGTCACACACACACACACACACACACACACACACACACACACACACACACACACACACACACACACACACACACACACTCACTGACATAGGTAGCATGCTACTCCCCCATGCCACGCCCCCTTTCATTTTCCTCAAGCAAACACTGCAAAGAAACCCAGTGAGTACTGCTTCTACCAAAGTGACTTCATTACAACATTGTTTCTGTCAGTATATCACTGAATGCTTTCAATTTCCTATAAAAAGTCACACCAACAGTCTCTCTCTCTCTCTCTGTCTCTCTCTCTCTCTCTCTCACACACACACACACACGCACACCCCTCTGCTCCCACCCTACTCCTCACATAAACACACACAGGCCATGGAGATAGTAGCCTACTCCTCACACAAACACACAAAGGCCAGGGAGTAGCACAGGGCAGAGGTCCGACCAGAAAAACAAACCATCAACAAGACACACACAGTGTGGCTGACAACGAGCGAGCGACGAGTGACACGCCCACAGGTCGAAACACACTGCCCACTCGGTCACTGGCTCGCTCGCTGACCAGGCCCAAACAAAGGGCTCAGCCATACAATACACACACTTAGCTGTTCTATTTATAAATATACTGAGAAGAAAGCAATACAATCATGTTATAAAATGAATAAAGCTCTCAAATACACCTACCTGCATCTGGAACAATCGGATCTCCATAGGCCTACTCTGATTCAGACGATCAGTCACCCAAAGATTCTTCCACATCAAAATCTGGGTCGTTGGCATCAACTTCACGAAGTTCGAAGCCAACTGGCTTAAAGTCTTCATCTCCACTGTCTTGATCTCGAAAAATCGCTTCAATAACTTCTGCAACTGTGTAGGTTCGTTGTGGGGCAGCCATAGCGCTTCAAAAACTGAAAGCTCAACTTCGTAGCACCTTGCCAATCGATCGTGATAAATTATGCAAATGATCTAAATAACTTGAACAAACGGCACTCAAAGAGCGAAGATTGTCAAGGGACCTAATCAAATCATAAATAGAACGATTCTGTGATATGCTAGACGAAAAGAGAAAGAGTGTTTGATACGGGACGATCCGCGATCGTCAACAGAGCATTGCAGACGACGGTTTCTATGACGAGCGTCACTCGTCAACAGCGCAGTGAAGAGGTTAATGAGGTAATAGATAGATAGTTCATTTCCCAGGTCCCTTCCCTTGAAAACCAATTGGCCTGTTTGTCTTAGTTAAAAAATGTGAATGGCACTATACCACAGCGACACACTCTCAATGCGGAGAGTAGCTGGAGCTTGACATGGAAAATCCATTGTGATGAAAAAAAAAAAAGTATATATCCATGTGAATATCACCATTTGTTTTGAGACTCCTTAGCTCAGAACCCTGTATCATGTATGTGTGTGTATAGATGAGACAGGGAGAGATGGCAACGTGGGTCACACTTATAATGGGCTGAGTGTAATCTAGCTCAACATCCTCTCTGGGGGGTGTGGTTGTGTGGGTGGGTGTGGTGGTGTGTGTGGGTGTGGGTGTGTGTGTTTGTGTGTGTGTGTGTGTGTGTGTGGTGGTATGTGTGTGTGTATGTGTCGCGTGCGTGCGTGTGCGTCGTGTGTGTGTGTTTGGTGCTTGAGCATTGGTGGTTCTGTTGCTGTACAGAGCAACAAGCATGCTTTTGACATGAACTGATTGCGCTGTAGAAATAAAATGATTAATTTTTTATTGTACTTTATTCCTTCAGAACAACCAAAAGTTACGCTGATTTGCTCTGACAGTGAACGGCTGGAGTTTGTAATAGAAGATCCAACAGCACGTATGTAAGTATGCTGAAGTAATATTCACTAAATGGTAGGATTGTGTCATCACTTGGTAGAGAATGGATTGAAGTTTATGTAGGATTATTAATGCTGTAAACACTTTAATTCTGCTTCTTGCAAATTTGTATATTCTGTTATAAATATGCAATTTATTTACAACTATGAGAAAAATACAAGATCTACATTGTAATGTTATGCTTTGCTGTTATTGGCACATTTTTGTATATGTATTTAGCATTTGCACTTTTTCAAAGAGGCTTTGAAAAGAAGTTTGAAAGAGAGAAAAAAAAAGTCAAATTGGGTTTGGACCATAGACAGTTGGCATGATTTCCTACTAATCAGTACCACATTCTTAATTCAAGTTGTAGTCAGAAGTTCATAGGATTTATCTGTCAGTTCTGTAAGACATTGTTTGCCACTATAAATTTTTCAGGAAAATGATGTTGCTGTATTTTGACAATTTACAATTCATTCTCCTTTTCTACTTTGTCTTCCTCAGTCCTTAACATAGGTATCTGTTGACAGATGGGTGAACTGCACACAACAGTAATTTTGAAGCCAGACATGAACCTGTGCAGTCTTTGGAGGGTGGAAACTGTGCCACTGTACCAGTGGGGCAAAGAGTGATCCTTAACCATTTGACTCCCACACCCTGTCCACCAACTGCATAAACTTAACCTTTGATTCCCTCACCCAAACCACCAGTAAGGGTGAGGGTGTCAAAGGGCTAAGTTTTTGCTTTTCTAGCATGGTTGACAATGCAGGATGTTTGTGGACATAATGCAGGATGCGTGTGGACAAAGTGTGGGAATCAAAGGGTTAAATACTGATGACATAGTTGTACCAAGAATGCTTGGTCTCTGGAAATACTGTTTTGAAATGTTTCAGAACCTGAAAAATTATGCAGGAATCCTGGTTTCTGCAGGTGGTTGAAAAAAAATAGAAAAAATAGCCTTAATATGTCCCATAGCTGTTGTTGGGACTGTAAACACCACAAATCGATCGAATCAAAGAAATTATCCTAGTTCATGTAATGTAATTCATCACCTTGGGCATCAAGTATCTGCCACCCCCTGTTTTTGCCCAACATTTTGACTGTGCCAGAGTTGTTGATAGGTTGTTTAATTGTTTTGACTGGCAGTACAAGTTTGTCATGCCATACCAGTTTTGACTGGCAATACAAGTTTGTCATGCCATACCATTTTGACTGGCAGTACAAGTTTTATGCCATACCATTTTGACTGGCAATACAAGTTTGTCATGCCATACCAGTTTTAACTGGCAGTACAAGTTTGTCATGCCGCACCAGTTTTGACTGGCAATACAAGTTTGTCATGCCATACCATTTTGACTGGCAATACAAGTTTGTTATGCCATACCAGTTTGACTGGCAGTACAAGTTTGTCATGCCATACCATTTTGACTGGCAGTACAAGTTTGTCATGCCATACCATTTTGACTGGCAGTACAAGTTTGTCATGCCATACCAGTTTTGACTCACAGTACAAGTTTGTCAGGCCATACCAGTTTTGACTCACAGTACAAGTTTGTCGCACCAGTTTTGACTGACAATACAAGTTTGTCAGGCCATACCAGTTTTTACTCAGTACAAGTTTGTCAGGCCATACCAATTTTGTCTGGTAGTACAAGTTTGTCATGCCATACCAGTTTTGACTGACAGTACAAGTTTGTCATGCCATACCAGTTTTGACTGACAGTACAAGTTTGTCATGCCAAAACCAGTTTTGTCTGACAGTACAAGTTTGTCATGCCATACCAGTTTTGACTGGCAGTACAAGTTTGTCAGGCCATACCAATTTTGTCTGGTAGTACAAGTTTGTCATGCCATACCAGTTTTGACTGGCAGTACAAGTTTGTCAGGCCATACCAGTTTTGTCTGGTAGTACAAGTTTGTCATGCCAAAACCAGTTTTGACTGACAGTACAAGTTTGTCATGCCATACCAGTTTTGACTGACAGTACAAGTTTGTCATGCCAAAACCAGTTTTGACTGACAGTACAAGTTTGTCATGCGATACCAGTTTTGACTGGCAGTACAAGTTTGTCATGCCATACCAGTTTTGACTCACAGTACAAGTTTGTCATGCCATACCAGTTTTGTCTGACAATACAAGTTTGTCATGCCAAACCAGTTATGACTGGCAGTACAAGTTTGTCATGCCAAACCAGTTATGACTGGCAGTACAAGTTTGTCATGCCAAACCAGTTTCGGACTGGCAGTACAAGTTTGTCATGCCAAACCAGTTTTGACTGACAGGACAAGTTTGTCATGCCATACCATTTTGACTGACAGTACGTTTCATGCCATACCAGTTTGACTATGTAGTACAAGTTGTCATGCCAACGTTTGACTATGTAGTACAAGTTTGTCATGCCATACCAGTTTTGATAGTGTACAAGTTGTCAGCCATACAGTTGATAGTAGTACAAGTTTGTGATGCCGTACCAGTTTTGACTGACAGTACAAGTTTGTCATGCCATACCAGTTTTCACTATGTAGTACAAGTTTGTCATGCCATACCAGTTTTAACTGGCAGTACAAGTTTGTCATGCCATACCAGTTTTAACTGGCAGTACAAGTTTGTCATGCCATACCAGTTTGACTGGCAGTACAAGTTTGTCATGCCATACCAGTTTTGTCTGGTAGTACAAGTTTGTCATGCCATACCAGTTTTGACTGACAGTACAAGTTTGTCATGCCAAACCAGTTTTGACTGGCAGTGCAAGCTTGTCATACCATACTGCTTATCATACGTTTGCCTTGCCTGCTACAAAGAACACTAAAACGTTAACAGCTTGTTCAGTGATGTAAAATAATATTTTTTTCCATTCTTTGTGAAACAAAGGATAGACTGAAAAAACAGAACTGTACACAGTATATCTAATTTCAGTGTAATAAGTATGAATTTCAAACAAGGGAAATATCTGCTTTGCAAAGCTGTTGAACCCACTGTTTGAATTAAGGCTTTTTTCCCCTTTATTTCTTTCAGAATTTGAAACTTTACCAGTCGATGACATGCCCGTCAGGCGAATCCAGTGGTCTCAGCACAGGATCTGTCCTTGTCATCATGTAAGTTTGCACTTCTGACTGAGAATACAAATAGAAAATCATTCATTAAGTATAGACAGAGGCCACTTATTGAAGGGGTTACATATCTGAAAACAAAACATGTAGCTCACATGAAATTTATGTTGATCATCAGTAAAAAAACAAACATCGCAAAACATTAGGGGCAAGATGTAATAATATTTCATAGAAGAGTGGCAGAATGGTTCAGACATTCGCCAGCCAATAACTAAACTCTGAGGTTCCAGGGTTTGTTTCCTGCTGAGGCTTTTGACGTTTTTCCGCACTTTGACCGGAAAATCAAACTGAATGTCTTGTCCTTTGGAAGGGGACAAAAAATCAGCTAGATCTGTGTGCCTTCTGGCTTGTGCAAGCTAAAGATCCCACAGCAGTTGAAAATCATGAAGAGCAGGGCATTGCCTGGCTGCCCTGGTATAAAACATTGGAAAGATGTTGTGTAAATCTGTCACTACTGTATGTATGGTCCAGCCAGTCTTGCCATCTGCAATCAGTGATTCTTTGTCTAAAGCATTTCAAGATACAGAAAGACACTGGCAGTCCTGATTATACCAGTATCAGCAAACTCCTAGGGAGAGCTGGATAGCAGAAAATCTTCAGAAAAGAAGCCTACCTAAGTTCCTTACCACCCTAAAGGGCTGGGTCTTATTCAGGTCATGACTCTTGGATGCCCTTCTGCTGTCACCATTCTTAATCTTTTTGCCTTCTATCTAGGTTCAAATCTGCGCCTCCAAGGTGGTTGGCCGCCTCAAGAGCAAGTCACCTTTGTGAAAGATATCCTATCCACCTAGTTAATGTCCTTTCCGCTTAGTTAATGTCCTGACCATTTAGTTAATGTCATAACCACTTAGTTAATGTCCTAATCATTTGGTTAATGTCCTGACCACTTGGTTAATGTCCTGACCACTTAGTTAATGTCCTAACCACTTGGTTAATGTCCTGACCACTTAGTTAACCCGTTCAGTGCCGGCGACCGAATATTTGGTCGGCTCTCAGTGTCATCCTCTTTGCCAGCGACCGAATATTCTGACAGTCTAATTTTAGCATTTTTCATGGGGAAATTTTACGGCAAGCAGAAGTGACGCAGAACACAGATACACAATCTACAGTCCTTCCCCGATAATGAGATACTACGCAGTTTCTGTGACGTTCGTCCCAAAGTTTGCAAACAAAGCAATTAGTAGGGGACCCCGTTTACGTAAACACTCCGACAGCGAAAATGGCCGACACCGCCGAGCCGAGCACTTCCAGCAGACGACGCGCTTCCATTCCACTTTCCCTTGCCGTTTAACTTGTGCTCCAAAATGATTCTGACATCGAATCAGTTGATTCTTTGGATGATTTTAGCAAGAACAGTGATGTTCATGGCGATGATGTGGCCAGAACAAGTGCACCGCATGCCCTGACTGACTTCGACGGCAGTGATACGTCAGTCAGTCACGACTCGACTGTTGATCCTGCCTTCACTGCGGAACAGAGGTGAGTGGTGCTGAGACTGAAAGCGGTAGTGATGGGGAGGGTGGGAGGGTGCCAGTAGTTAGCGGAAAAAGGCCTAGAGTTTCGATAAGCAGGGGTGCAGGACGAAGAAGAGGGACAGCAGGAAGGGGGGTGGGGCAGGGGAGGGGGCGGGTCCGGGGTGCGAGAAGAGGACGGACAGTGACTGGAACTGCACGTTTCGACGGTCAGTTCGTCGATGGGACGAACACAAGACCTGTGTCATTTGAGTTTACAGGGGATGCGGGCATCAAAGTATCAACTGAGGGCTTTGGAGCTGTAGATTATTTCAAGTTGTTTCTCACACAAGATCTCCTTCAGAGGCTTGTGACTGAGACGAATAGGTACGCGCAGCAGATGATCATGGTGCCAGTCAGAAGGAGGGGGGGATTTCTAAACATAGCTCACTGAGACAGTGGACAGACTGTTACCAACTCTGGGTGTTGTGTGTGTTGTGTTGTGTGGTGTGTGTGTGTGTGTGTGTGTGTGTGTGTGTGTGTGTGGTGTGTGTGGTGTTGTGTTGTGTGTGTGTGTGTGGTGTGTGGTGTGTGTGTTGTGTGGTGATGTGGGGATGGGGTGGTGGTGATTATGTGTGTGTGTGTGTGTGTGTGTGTGTGTGTGTGTGATGTGTTTGTGTTACTTACTTATTTTGCTTGTTCATCCTGCTTATGGTGCAGTTATATATTTTGTCACATGTACTTATTGCTGTTTGTTGTGTGTATGATTTCAGATACCTCTTCAGGCAGAACACCAGCTGTTATGGTACCATCAAAGCCAACAGACAGGTGAAGGAGATGACTGACCTTGAGGTCACCAAAAAAGGGGACATGAAGGTGCTTCTTCTTGTTTCATGGAGTACCACACAAAACTCAAATACTGGCTTGGAAGACACTGACAGTAGTTGAGTTGGACATCCATAATCTATAATTTTTTTTAAATTTCTTCATTTCTTCAGTGATGGGAACTCTTCTCTTTGAATTGGTGTGCCTTCAAAATAACATGGATTTAGGATTGCTTTTTGTTTCACTTTGGAATGTATCATGCCACTTACTGCAAAATTTCTGCAAATTTGGTGAGTACAAATAAAATATTTCACCAAAAATTCAAATGTTCATTTTTTATCTTTCTGTGAGTGTCATTTTTGAAGACAAATCATTTTGCTACAAACTTGATTCAACATGTTATTGTCTATTTTGTCTCCTTTAGCTTCAGGAATTTTTTATGAATTATTACCCTAATTCGCAAAATGCGCCCTGGCAATGGCAATGCACACTTTAATTACATCATCTGGCACTGTAAGGGTTAATGTCCTAACCACTTGGTTAATGTCCTAATCACTTAGGTAATGTCCTAACCACTTGGTTAATGTCCTGACCACTTAGTTAATGTCCTAACCACTTGGTTAATGTCCTGACCACTTAGTTAATGTCCAAACCACTTAGTTAATGTCCTAATCACCTAGGTAATGTCCTAACCACTTGGTTAATGTCCTGACCACCTAGTTAATGTCCTAACCACTTGGTTAATGTCCTGACCACTTAGTTAATGTCCTAACCACTTAGTTAATGTCCTAATCACTTAGGTAATGTCCTAACCACTTAGTTAATGTCCTAACCACTTGGCTATTGTCCACCTGCTGTAAGTAGGGACACTTAAATCGTTGTGAAGTTCACTTTTGTTTCTCCTCGACCACATGCAGCTGAAACTCTTTTCATATGTTTCTGCTCTTGCCATTAGGGCTCTGTTTCTCTCTTTCCCAGAAATCAAGAAATGTTTCATGATGTCATAGGCAGATATGCCTGTCAACCATGTTTCATGAAGTCACAGACAGATATGCCTGTCAACCATGTTTCATGAAGTCACAGACAGATATGCCTATCAACCATGTTTCATGAAGTCACAGACATATATGCCTGTCAACCATGTTTCATGAAGTCACAGCAGACAGCAGATATGCCTGTCAACCATGTTTCATGAAGTCACAGACAGATATGCCTATCAACCATGTTTCATGAAGTCACAGACAGATATGCCTATCAACCATGTTTCATGAAGTCATAAGATATGCCTATCAACCATGTTTCATGAAGTCATAGACAGATATGCCTATCAACCATGTTTCATGAAGTCATAGACAGATATGCCTATCAACCATGTTTCATGAAGTCATAGACAGATATGCCTATCAACCATGTTTCATGAAGTCACAGACAGATATGCCTATCAACCATGTTTCATGAAGTCACAGACAGATATGCCTATCAACTATGTTTCATGAAGTCACAGACAGATATGCCTTCAACCATGTTTCATGAAGTCACAGACAGATATTGCCTATCAACCATGTTTCATGAAGTCACAGACAGACAGATATGCTGTCAACCATGTTTCATGAAGTCACAGACAGATATGCCTTCAACCATGTTTCATGAAGTCACAGACAGATATGCCTATCAACCATGTTTCATGAAGTCACAGACAGATATGCCTATCAACCATGTTTCATGAAGTCACAGACAGACAGATATGCCTATCAACCATGTTTCATGAAGTCAAGACAGATATGCCTGTCAACCATGTTTCATGAAGTCATAGACAGATATGCCTATCAACCATGTTTCATGAAGTCACAGACAGATATGCCTATCAACCATGTTTCATGAAGTCAACAGACAGATATGCCTGTCAACCATGTTTCATGAAGTCACAGACAGATATGCCTATCAACCATGTTTCATGAAGTCATAGACAGATATGCCTTCAACCATGTTTCATGAAGTCAAGACAGATATGCCTATCAACCATGTTTCATGAAGTCACAGACAGATATGCCTGTCAACCATGTTTCATGAAGTCACAGACAGATATGCCTGTCAACCATGTTTCATGAAGTCACAAGAACAGATATGCCTGTCAACCATGTTTCATGAAGTCACAGACAGATATGCCTATCAACCATGTTTCATGAAGTCACAGACAGACAGATATGCCTGTCAACCATGTTTCATGAAGTCACTAGACAGATATGCCTGTCAACCATGTTTCATGAAGTCACAGACAGATATGCCTATCAACCATGTTTCATGAAGTCACAGACAGATATGCCTATCAACCATGTTTCATGAAGTCACAGACAGACAGATATGCCTGTCAACCATGTTTCATGAAGTCACAGACAGATATGCCTTACAACCATGTTTCATGAAGTACAGAAGACAGATATGCCTACAACCATGTTTCATGAAGTCATAGACAGATATGCCTATCAACCATGTTTCATGAAGTCACAGACAGACAGATATGCCTATCAACATGTTTCATGAAGTCATAGACAGATATGCCTATCAACCATGTTTCATGAAGTCATAGACAGATATGCCTATCAACCATGTTTCATGAAGTCACAGACAGATATGCCTATCAACCATGTTTCATGAAGTCACAGACAGATATGCCTGTCAACCATGTTTCATGAAGTCACAGACAGATATGCCTATCAACCATGTTTCATGAAGTCACAGACAGACAGATATGCCTGTCAACCATGTTTCATGAAGTCACAGACAGATATGCCTATCAACCATGTTTCATGAAGTCAACAGACAGATATGCCTGTCAACCATGTTTCATGAAGTCATAGACAGATATGCCTGTCAACCATGTTTCATGAAGTCACAGACAGATATGCCTATCAACCATGTTTCATGAAGTCACAGACAGATATGCCTATCACATGTTTCATGAAGTCAAGACAGATATGCCTATCAACCATGTTTCATGAAGTCACAGACAGATATGCCTATCAACCATGTTTCATGAAGTCACAGAGACAGATATGCCTATCAACCATGTTTCATGAAGTCATAGACAGAATGCCTATCAACCATGTTTCATGAAGTCCAGACAGATATGCCTATCAACCATGTTTCATGAAGTCACAGACAGATATGCCTTCAACCATGTTTCATGAAGTCACAGACAGATATGCCTTCAACCATGTTTCATGAAGTCACAGACAGATAAGCCTGTCAACCATGTTTCATGAAGTCACAGACAGACAGTATGCCTATCAACCATGTTTCATGAAGTCATAGACAGATATGCTATCAACCATGTTTCATGAAGTCACAGACAGATATGCCTTCAACCATGTTTCATGAAGTCAAGACAGATATGCCTATCAACCATGTTTCATGAAGTCACAGACAGATATGCCTATCAACCATGTTTCATGAAGTCATAGACAGATATGCCTATCAACCATGTTTCATGAAGTCAAGACAATATGCCTATCAACCATGTTTCATGAAGTCACAAAGACAGATATGCCTATCAACCATGTTTCATGAAGTCAAGACAGATATGCCTATCAACCATGTTTCATGAAGTCACAGACAGATATGCCTGTCAACCATGTTTCATGAAGTCATCAGACACGATATGCCTATCAACCATGTTTCATGAAGTCACAGACAGATATGCCTGTCAACCATGTTTCATGAAGTCATAGACAGATATGTTGCCTTCAACCATGTTTCATGAAGTCAAGACAGACAGATATGCCTATATAACCATGTTTCATGAAGTCAAGACAGATATGCTGTCAACCATGTTTCATGAAGTCAAGACAGATATGCCTATCAACCATGTTTCATGAAGTCACAGACAGATATGCCTATCAACCATGTTTCATGAAGTCAAGACAGATATGCCTATCAACATGTTTCATGAAGTCATAGGACAGATATGCCTATCAACCATGTTTCATGAAGTCACAGACAGATATGCCTATGCAACCATGTTTCATGAAGTCACAGACAGATATGCCTATCAACCATGTTTCATGAAGTCACAGACAGATATGCCTATCAACCATGTTTCATGAAGTCACAGACAGAAATATGCCTATCAACCATGTTTCATGAAGTCATAGACAGATATGCCTATCAACCATGTTTCATGAAGTCATAGACAGACAGATATGCCTATCAAACCATGTTTCATGAAATGATAGTCCATTCAGAAGCAGATATGCCTATCAACCATGTTTCATGAAGTCACAGACAGATATGCCTATCAACCATGTTTCATGAAGTCACAGACAGATATGCCTTCAACATGTTTCATGAAGTCATGAAAACAGATATGCCTATCAACCATGTTTTATGAAGTCATCAGGACAGATATGCCTATCAACCATGTTTCATGAAGTCACAGACAGATATGCCTATCAACCATGTTTCATGAAGTCACAGACAGATATGCCTATCAACCATGTTTCATGAAGTCATAGACAGATATGCCTATCAACCATGTTTCATGAAGTCAAGACACAGATATGCCTTCAACCATGTTTCATGAAGTCATAGACAGATATGCCTATCAACCATGTTTCATGAAGTCACAGACAGATATGCCTATCAACCATGTTTCATGAAGTCACAGACAGATATGCCTATCAACCATGTTTCATGAAGTCACAGACAGATGTGCCTGTCAATCATGTTTCATGAAGTCACAGACAGATATGCCTGTCAACCATGTTTCATGAAGTCATAGACAGATATTACAATTACAATTACAATATTTTATTTATATAGCGCAAAATCTTGATAAAATCAAATCTAAGCGCTGAAACATGCACGCACGCACGCATGCATGCACACATGCACGCACACACACACACACATGGCTATAAATGGGGAGAAAGAATAAAAGCAATGGAAAATTACAGAGAGGATATTATATACAATTATAAATTACAATGTGATTCCCCTCCGAGTGGAGACAGGCTGCAGAGGGGGTTGAGTGAGGTCAGGATTTTATGCAGAGGAGAAAAGGTGAGTTTTGAGAGCGGACTTGAAGGAGACAAAAGTAGGTTGCTGATGGACTGAGAGAGGAAGTTTGTTCCAGGAGAGTGGACCAGAAACAGAGAAGGCTCGTGGACCATAGGTATTGAGCTTAGTGCGTGGAAAGCGAAAAGTCAGAGGATCGGAGGCAGAGCGGAGGGTACGTGAGGGAACATAGATCTCAAGTAGGCTTGACAGGTAATCGGGGACTGCGTTATTGAGGCTTTTGTAGCACATGGTGTCTAGTTTGTACTGTGTGCGCTTTGATACAGGGAGCCAGTGAAGTTGTGCCAGGAGAGGAGATATGTGGTCAGCTTTTTTCTTTTTGAGTACAAGGCGTGCAGATATGCCTGTCAACCTCCTTACTCCAACCTGTACAGCAAGGACTTTGGCTTGGAAGCCGAATTTTCTCGAGTTGCTGGCTGGATTGGTATACTTCAGTCTTATGGGCTGTTGTGCACTGCTAGTCATCTGCTTCATCCAGTTGACCCTGCTTCCATGCTACGGATATCACAGGGTTTTTAGGACATGGTTTGCTGCGTCCTACATAGAAGGTTGATGAAGCTTCTAGTGGCATTTTTCCACTGGCAGCATTGATTGCTTGTACAGTTTCTTTAGGTTCTTGATTGTGCCTCCATGTGTACCTTTCTTGGGCAAGTGTTAGTTTGCATGAACTCAGAATATGTTCCACTGTTTGTTTATGTTGGCAGAATGGACACACAGGATCATCTGATTTCCGCCATTTCACCAGATTTGCATTTGAGGGTAGAAAGACATATACAGATCTGAGGATGAAATTAATCCTGAGCCATAGTACCACAGCTGAATTTTCCCCTGCTGTCCTCTGCCCCTGCTGGCTTTGCTTGACTGCCTTGTGGAATCTTTTGGCATCCTCTTCTTTCTTGTGCTCTTATATTACCATGTCTCTATTCCCCATGGCTTTTGACCACCATACCTTTTTTGTTGATCCCAGTTCCTGCCTGTTGGTTTGTATGTGTCCTGTTATTTCTCTGACCTTGAGGTTTTGCTTCAATGAGTCCACTGCATCCCTGACTTTCTGTTTTCTGCCTGTCTTCAATTTGGGCTGGATTAGTCTCGCAGCCTTATCCCCCCGAGTCCTCCGGCACTTTTAGAAGCCTGACCTGTCTCACCTTGTATTCCTCGACCATGGATTTTAGGGGTTGTGTTAACTTTCCTTCGTGACAGTAGAGCTCAACATCAATGAGACCTGGTGGGACACTATGTCATTTGTTTATGTATTTATTGATTTTGGCCTCCGTTGATTCTACATGCTGATATCATATATCAGTAGAGGCCAGAGGAGCTTTGGAATCAGCGTGAATTGCAGGCATCAGATTTTCTACTTGCCATGGAGACCACATCAGTGTATTACTTGCAGGCTTTCTTCTGCCATTTGCTTGGTTTCCTTACCCTTTTTTTATCTTTCAGGGAGTCATCATTTCATCTTCCAAGGCTCTAGATAGATTCATTTGTCACTTAAGGATGGTTTGGTTGGCTGTAGTAAATGCTGCTGTTTTCAGCTACTTATCCGTTCTGCCATGAGAGGCTCTGTCATTTCTCTTGTTTGAAACTCATCCTGAATGAAAAGACTTAACTGTTTTAACTGCTTTATTGTTTTGTGTGTTTCTTCATCTTTTGTGGAAAGGACTGTCATGTCATTTAAGAAAGCGTTTAGAGGGAGTAGTTAGTATCCATGTATTTCGATGTTCTGCTGGACTTGAAGTGCTCATTGCTGCCTTCAAGATGATCTCCATTGCCTTTGTGAACAGTACTGGAGACATTGCACAGCCCATTGCTGTGATTACTTCCACACTGATCCAGTCTTTTATGTATTTCTTTGTGGAGAACCACATTGAGAAGCCATGGAAGTACCTCTTCAACATTTCTTGGATGTT
This sequence comes from Monoplex corrugatus, assembly GCA_030674185.1. Classification (NCBI taxonomy): domain Eukaryota; kingdom Metazoa; phylum Mollusca; class Gastropoda; order Littorinimorpha; family Ranellidae; genus Monoplex; species Monoplex corrugatus. The sequence goes on from CM060307.1 coordinate 9,141,757, forward strand.
CAATGGGGCATGATACATCTGCAGAGCTTTTAAACCATGGTGTGTAGGACTGATCCATAGACATTGTCAGATCGAGCTATACCGTAGCAATTTTCTTTTTTCTGTGCTTTAGCTTTTTGATTGCGTTCCAAATCATCGTGGCATGCTGTTAGACTGTGCAGAGATCTGAACAAAAAGAGCATACCAACTCAGGAGCTAACCCCACCCAGCTGTTCATTCATCAGAGTCTTCATTCTGTCCTTTTTTATCCCTTGGATCTTCATGCTGTGCTTATTAGAAAATCACCTTCCACAGATACAAGGGGATTCCATTTGCTCTGTTGTCATGGCTTGTGGATTTTCAGTCATGGTCAGGTTAGTGCTAATGGATTCATTATTCTCTTCTGCTTTCAGTGAGTCCTGGGAGAATCTTATGTTTAAGGAACTGCAGGCAGTTTGGAGAAAGGGAAGGTTGGAAGCCAGTCCACAGAGCCTGTAAAGCTAGTCTTAGTCTTTCCCACTGTTGTCTGGTCTTCCCTGGATGTCCTCTGGACTGTTCCCAAAGTCAATCACCTAGCCATGTGTCAGTAGCAGGAAATTCTGGGTAGAGCTGGCAGCAGGAGGTCCTCAGAACAGAAGTCCTCCCCCAAAGTGCTGGGCCACATCCAGGTCATGACTCCCTAGTGGACAAAAGTGTTTAGCTGTAATGCACATTGTTATCCTAGTTACATATTACAGCAGTATAATCATGCATCTCAAAAACTATGCATGAGCATATTGCAGAAATAACAGAGCTGGTACAGTGTGTCTATACATGTTACATTGCAAAACAAAGTGAAGCCATGATGAGGTGACATTTGTGCTTAACACAAAACAGCTGTTTCTCTTAGATGTAGAATTTTACAGTCTGTTTTTTACAGGGACTTACGCATCATACAAAACATAGTTTGTGCCAATATATATAATATTTTAATGCTTTGACTCCTGCATCCTATCCACCAACTGCAAAAACTTAACCTTCGACTTTCATCCTATCCACCAGCTTCCTGAGAGTCAAAGGTCATGTTTTTGCTTTGCTAGCATGTTTGGTGGTGCAGGATGCTGGTGGACAGTGTGCTGGAGTCAAGGGATTAAACATTTTTCTTATTGGACTGGATTTTCATTTCAGAGAAACTTTCTGTGACAGACATACACTAGAGCACAATACATTGACAATACTGTAATCTGGTGCCTTTACTTTCAGATTCTTTGTATTGTTAATCATCTACTGGGTGGGTGGAATCATTTTCATGAAGTTCGTGAGGCGCGCAGAGGGCCTGGAGGTTATTCCAAACTATGAGTTCTGGAAAGAAATACCATCGTTAATACGGGTAAGCTCTCTTCAAAAAAGCCTTATCTCGCATGTGTGTATTAATGAAACGTTTGAAAGTTTTAACTTGCAAAATTTCCATTGACCAATTTCTGTTTTGTTATTTGTATGAACTGGTGCATCTATGAATATGTTGCCTTATTTATTAGCAGTTATTCCCCTGACAGACTGACAGACAGTTTTATAAAAATTCAGCTGCATTCCTGAGGGCTGACTGACAGCTGTGGCAGTTTTACTCTGGTCCATATGCATTACCAGTACTGGTGCTAAGAGCACCAGTCAGATTTGTGTCATACATGCATGTGGCCTATATATGCATGCATGTTGGTAAGTGTGCGTGCCTGCACATGTACAGGTACACATACAATCTGTAATGTACCTTATTTGCTGTAATTATCTTTTTTGACTACTGAGGCAATTTATGCAAGTGACACCGTCTTTTTTGCATTCTATAAGTGATTCATGGCATCCAAAATGACACTAAGCTTGTCCAAAAACAAAAGAAAAGAAAAAAACAAACACAAAAACAACAAAAAAAACCAAACAAACAAAAAACCCCCAAAAATCTAACAGATATATTATATAGTGTCTTCATTAATTTAAACAAAAAGATTGCAAAGAGCCCATTATTGTTATCTTGTTTATGAAAGGCTTGTTTGTCATTGAACATTTAAAAAACTTGCATTGAAAAACAAAACATGACCTGAATGTTGTGTTTACTTTTGAACAAAGCTGTGTGAAACAAAAAGCTTGTCAAGCTGAAACAGAAAGTCATGTTGGTGAAAACAGAAAGTTGTATTGGTGAAAACAGAAAGTTGTATTGGTGAAAACAGAAAGTCCTCTTAACCCTTTCACTGCCAGACATTCTGGAATGCAGAAACTTGCAGCACCAGGTGCTTTCTGCAGCCGCGGCAATGACTATAGTCACTGCCTTAATGCTTATAACTTCCCTATTTTTTAACCAATGCTCTTGCTGGTATTTTTTTTGTGAATTGAAGGAATCTGACTGCATTTACTTATACTTGGTTTTGTTTATGCCTAAGGGTTTTTGTAATGTTCATGAATCTTTTATTAAAATTTTTTTTACACATTATCTCAACAGAAAACATAGGCAGGGACAGAAGACAAACAAATACTTGTTAATTTGTAAATCAAAAGGCAGACTCACCAGATGAAATGCAGAGAACAACTACATTCCCATGCTCTGCTTGGCAAAAGCTTCAATTTGATTGAAACATCGGCAGTTTTGAATGTAGAGCGCTGGGGGTGATTCTGTGCCTTGGTGGTGATGGAGCAGTTCGAAAGTGCTCAAAAACATCGATCAAAATCAATCAGAATTCACATGATAAGGTCAAATAAAATCACAGAATGAAAAGTTAGGGGAATCCCATGCCGTGTGCAAAATATGACCTCTTTTCTTTCCCAAGTGAAAGAGCGATTGCCACAAGAGTAATGTCACATGTTGCAAATATGTGACGTTGGCGGTGAGCCAGGTGGTCCCAAAAATGCAACATTGGTGCCGAAAGGGCTTACCATGTCTGCCTTGGTTTTTTTTTAAGCTGTTTGTGGTGAAAACAGAAGGTTGTATTGGTGAAAACTGAAAGTCCTCTTAACCAGTTCAGTGCCTATAAGCCGTCAGCTGACGTTGCACAAAAGGTGTTGCTATATTGCCTAAGAGCCGTCCGCTGACGTTGCAGGAGTTTTCCGATTTTTCGTTTACAACTGTGTGAGCCAGTCAGCACACAGGAACGCTGCACACTGAGCTATATGTGTCTACAATATAAAAATAGGATGTAAATTAGGATACGTCATAGGGAAGACACCTTTATTGTCGCTAATGATTTGGTAACTGGACCACGTGAAGTGGAGCACAATGGCGACGCAACCTTCGACAAGCCGAACGGTGTCTCATGTCAGCGGACTTTCACGACTCTAGAGGCTGTTCAAATGATTTTACAGCATGATGACGATTGAGAGAATTTGTTATCTGATGATTCGCTTCAACATGAGGGTGGAGAAAGTAACAATGACCACGCCGACATTCAACGCTTGCTGGCTGAATCGATGCAAGCAGACGATAACAAGTACGAGTCAGACCGCGACTGCCGTGGTCAGTGCGAGTGGCGAGCGCACAGTCCGTGACACTTCGGACTTTGGACCCAACAGCAGTGAACGTGATGGTATATGGTGAGATGGGTCACGCACGTGTTCGTGGTGTGGGAAGGGGGGAAGATGAGAAGGAGAGGGACAGGAGAGGTGCAGAGGAGCTGTGCCCCAGTTAGACGGCATGGCAGGGGGCGTGGCGATCAGCGAAGTGTTTCGCTCACTGAAAATCTGTTGGCCTCCAAATGGACAATAGTCAGACATTCCTCAATTTTTATGAAATCCAGGATTGAAAGTGGGAACTGGTGACGTGTGCTATGCTTTTTCAAGCTGTTTCTGACTGATGAGCATGAGCTGATTGACTTATTTGAATAAGGATTCTGATTCTGGGCTTATTTTCTCTTGTTTTGATTGCAGAACCTGAAGAACAGAGAGAACCAATTCATGAGTGTCTGAGTACACTGACTGTCATGTAGTTTGACTGTTCAGTGTCTAGTACAATCACTTTTATGTTTACCGAAACCAGGTCTATCATTGATGGGATGGTTACTTACTTATTTGTCTGCATGGGTTTAGTATCGTTTCATGAACATTTTATGATGTCATATGTTTTGTTTTCATTTATGTATGTAAACTGACAACAAACAAGTCATTTTCAGCTGTTTTTTTGTTTGTGAGTGTGTTGGGTATCAATCTGTAGAGATGGAAACTTACTTTTTAGACAACACAAAAAAAATATTTCCACTTTGGAATGCCTGGACAGGTCTTTGCAATCAAGCTAAGAGAAAAATAAGCCCAGATTCAGAATCCTCGTTCATTTTCCTTCAAAAAACACTTATGTTTCTTTGTTGTATCTCTTACAGTTTTTGCACTAGAATTTTTTGTTAATTATTACCCTCGAATCCTCAAAATTCCCCGGCAATGGGGAAGTGCATGTTTACGTTTTTCTCTGGCACTGAAAGGGTTAAGAGGAGCTGTTTATGTAAGCTGCTTGTGGTGAAAATTGAGAGTTATGTTGGTGAAGACTGAAAAGTCCTCTTAACCAGAGCTGTTAATGTAAACTTCTTGTGGTGAAAACTGAAAGTTGTGTTGGTGAAAACAGAAAGCCCTCTTAACCCTTTAGCTCCCGCACCCTGGCCATCAGCATCCTGCATTGCCAACCATGCTGGCAAAGCAAAAACTTAATCCTTTGATTCGTTCACCCTATCCACTAGCTTCCTGCAGGAAGCTGGTGGACAGGGTGGAGGAGTCAAAGGGCTAGGTTTTTGCAGTTGGTGGGCAGGGTGCAGGAGTCAAAGGGTTAACTATCTCTATCTTTGTTTCTGTAAGCTGTTTGTGATGAAAACAGAAAGATGTGTTGGTGAAAACAGAAAGTCCACTAAATCATCTCTGACTTTGTTTCCAGGACGGTTTTACCTTCACATTGCGTGGGTGCAAGGGAGAATCTACATATGAAAAGATCTGATCCAGTTGTGGGAGAAGTGTGTGAGAATATGGCTGTCTTCATCACATCACAGTGTGTCATGCGGAGTTTCATTTCGTTCCACTTCTGTCCAGCTTTTTCTATGAATGTTATTATATGTTTGGTATGTTTGGTGTTTTTTTTAGATAGAAAATCGAGGAGATGGTGGTGGTTTAGAAGATTTTTTTGTTTTAAAGTATGATTCTAGAGATAGTTTTCTTTTGTGAAAATGGTTCATTTTTTAGAATGTGTGTGTGTGTGTGTGTGTGTGTGTGTGTGTGTGTGTGTGTGTGTGTGTGTGTGTGTGTGTGTGTGGTGTGTGTGTGTGTGTGTGTGTGTGTGTGTGTGTGTGTGTGTGTGAGAGAGAGAGAGAGAGAGAGAGAGAATATGTAATTACTTTCTTGTCCATAGTTTAAGTTTTATGCAAATTGAAAACTATGAAACAAACAGACAGACAGACAGACAGACACACATACACACACACACACACACACACACACACACACACACACACACACACACACACACACACACACACACACACACACACTGTACAAATTTTTGTTCTTTTCCTGCCTGCCTGCCTGTTTGTTTCAGCCTAGATTTTCGGATCAAGAGGAAAAGGATGTGGTGATTGTGTCATTGAGAGAGCGGATCATTGTCTTTGTCTTTGCTCATTATACTTTTTGTGATTCACTGTTCACTCCAGTAATTTCTTCTATAATTTATGCAAATGTTTTGTGTCTCCATGCACATGTGAAAAATGTGTACAATACACATATTCTTACTTAAGCATATGCATGTATGCACACAAATAGAGACACACACACAGATACCAGCGCACACTTCTCATAGACATGCATGTATATATATATGTACACACACACAGACATATATACAGATATATATATATATATCTATAAATAAATAGATATATATCTATATATAGATATCTATATACATGTATTATATATATATATAGATATCTATATACATGTATATATATATATCTGTATATCTGTATATCCATCTATCTATATCTATCTATCTATAATTATTATATATATATACATATGTGTGTGTGTGTGTGTGTGTGTGTGTTCGTTCATGTGCACACACATGCACATGCACGCATATATGTTCTTAATAACCCATTTATTCTTTCTAAGAAGTGTGCGTAAATGATTTTCTGTTTTGAAGTTGGGAGTGTGATTGTTATACCTGTGGAAAAAGTATCCAAAAAAAAAAGTCTACTGCTGAATGATAGGCCTTTGAAAGATACGTGGAACAGTATGAAATCACAAAATCCTGACCCCCAAATTTGATCAGCCAAATGAGATCAGCACATCTGCTTCTACATGATGATTCCGAAGTTTTGATCACTGTCAAGAGTGCATCATGGTAAAAACTAACCAGTATGAAATCATAGATGATAATTGCCCAATGTGGATCATGGATTTCATCATCGTAAGTCGCAAGCATTCAAGTGTGGACAGGCATTGCATGCCCAAATATTTATCATGGTGATGTGACTTTTTGAAGTTAGCTCAGCAAGGATAAAGGGTTTTCTGTACTGCATAGGATTCAGTCGGGTCTGAATTTAGATAATGTTCATGCTTTCATTTCATCCCCCTCACTATGGGCAGAGCTCAGCCTAAAGTCATTGTTATGCGTGGAGGTTGGAAAACGGAGATTGTTAGCACTGGTTAAGTGTTCTTATTCAGGATATATACACTTTATTCATATTAGATTCATATGCTTTATTTCAGATACACATGCTTTATTCATTTTAGATTCATATGCTTTATTTAAGATAAATATGCTTTATTCATTTTAGATTCATATGCTTTAAGTCTGTATTGGATGCTCAGATCCCACCATTGTGCCTTCTTGAACGTTTGAATGAATAATTGTCAGCTTTGCTGACAGAAGAATCTTCCGTTAAGGCCATTTTCAGTTTGAGATTTAATGTCACGGTTGTGATTTTTTGGTTTATGAAGTGCCACTTATATAATCCAACGCCGGTTTTAATGAGAAGTGAAACTTTGTTTATGAAGAAAACAGATCTGTATGAAACATGTAATGCATGATATTAGTGTGTTATCTATGCCCTATGACGTAGATGATGGTGATCTGTATGAAACACGTAATGCATGATATTAGTGTGTTATCTATGCCCTATGACGTAGATGATGGTGATCTGTATGAAACACGTAATGCATGATATTAGTGTGTTATCTATGCCCTATGACGTAGATGATGGTGATCTGTATGAAACACGTAATGCATGATATTAGTGTGTTATCTATGCCCTATGACGTAGATGATGGTGATCTGTATGAAACACGTAATGCATGATATTAGTGTGTTATCTATGCCCTATGACGTAGATGATGGTGATCTGTATGAAACACGTAATGCATGATATTAGTGTGTTATCTATGCCCTATGACGTAGATGATGGTGATCTGTATGAAACACGTAATGCATGATATTAGTGTGTTATCTATGCCCTATGACGTAGATGATGGTGATCTGTATGAAACACGTAATGCATGATATTAGTGTGTTATCTATGCCCTATGACGTAGATGATGGTGATCTGTATGAAACACATAATGCATGATATTAGTGTGTTATCTATACCCTATGACGTAGATGATGGTGGTACAAATGGACAGGTAAATAGTGTGCATGTGCTTTTAGAGGTACATACTAGCAAGCATATCTAACTGCATGCATACACAGGCATACAAATACAGTTATGCATTCATACATGTGTACACTTACACATGCACACAGACATGCGCACATGTACTTGTTTGTCTAGTGACAATTCTGATGACTAAATGATCTGCCTTTACATGCACACACACGTGCGTACATCCAATACTCCAACTGAATGATCTGCCTTTACATGCACACACATGTGCATACATGCGCATGCTCTTTGTGCACAGTGACTTTTTGGAAGACTGAATGATGTGTCCTTTTTCTTCATTTCCGGGTTGTATGCGTATATTCTACTGGTGTCCATGCATGGTCATCGTTTCCCCCTTTGAAACCTCTGTCAATGACAAAAATCTGTTTATGGCTTGAATTGATCAATGAAAATGTTGCTTTATTTTTAATTTTCTTAATAAACTGATTTAAAGAAACTGAGACCAAAGTGTATGGATTATTTGTTTGATGAATACTATTTATTCCAATTGATTGCCATGTTACTAAAGCCATCTGTTCCTTCCTCTGTCATCCTCTTTATCCGACTGCTCCAACCTCCCTGGTCCCTCTCTCTCTCATCTGTTACTATTATTCACAAACACACGCCACACACACACACATACACCACACACACACACACACACAACACACCACACACACACCACACACACCACACCACTCACATACAACACACAACACACACACACCACACACAACACACACACACACACACACACACACACACACACACACACACACACACACACACAAACAAACACACACACACACACACACACACAGAGTACAAACACACACACACACACACACACACAGAGTACAAACACACACACACACACACACACACACACACAACACACACACACACACACACACAGAGTACAAACACACACACACACACACACAGAGTACAAACACACACACACACACACACACACACACAGATACAAACACACACACACACACACACACAGAGTACAAAACACACACACACACACACACACGAGTACAAACACACACACACACACAGAGTACAAACACACACACACACACACACACAACACACACACACACCACAACACACACACACAGAGTACAAACACACACACACACACACACACACACACAACACACACACACACACACACACACACACATAAGAGTTCACATTCAGTCATACTCAGTCAGTGCATGCAAACGACCTGCAGCTTCGATAGTTCTGTAGAATTGACAGCAAAACAGCCACAAAAAAGCATGATTGAAGACAGCTTGTCAAGCTTTATATAAAAGCGAAAGTGTGTTTTAACACAAAGTTGGACTGGTAGTAGTAACAGTACCGTCACCAAACCTGACAGAGAATTTGGCATTATATATAACTTGAAAAGAGCTTTTTGGTAACTTTTGTCAGTTTGATCTCTCGAATGTTCATAAGCTCTATTGTGATTTTGGTATTAACAGCTGGTATTTTTGTTGATAGAAGTACAGTATGCTGGACATGAATGAATTCATTAGCTACCAACTGCTGGCACGTGTCACAGCTAGAAGCTGATCAGACTTGTATAATTTGAAATATGTATGTAGATGTTGTTTCACTTTTTGCAATGAATTCAGTATCTGGTAATTTGAGTTTGTACTGTCATATACAGTTCAACAGTGTGAATGTTAGTGTATACATTTTTTACACGATGTTGTGCATATCATATTTAATAATTTGTAGTAAATATGCTTACTTGTGTACATGCACCGTTGAATTCATTTGTTTCCTGTATACCGTTATGGCTGGTGGCTTTATGGGTGTGTTGTAAAACGCTGGCTAGTGAGTATGATGTAATCACCACAGTTAACATAAAAGAAACACCATCACAGCTTTTTTACTATCGTTACTGGATGTACGATTCATTATTTATTTTGTCACTACCTTGTACCTCAGTGCTCTGCAGAATATGTTTGTTTATGTATGTATGTATGTATGTATGTATGTATGTATGTATGTATGTATGTATGTATGTATGTATGTATGTATGTATGTATGTATGTACATGCTGTTTATGTATGTATGTATGTATGTATGTATGTATGTATGTATGTATGTAATGCATGCTTGTTTGGCATACGGCTTACCAGTATTCTCACTTTCTTTATGTATATTCATTGCAATTAAATCATTGGAGTGGGAAAGAAGACGAGTTCCACAGTGACACCACATTACTCTGTGTTTGTGAAATGTGTATGCAAAGTGTTTTTTAATATTTTTCTTACAGATATATATTAATGTATTATAAGCTGTTTATAGATATGTATTACCAACGGTTCTAGCGCAGTAGAACTGTTGGTGTTACAAGTTATATGTATTACTAATGGTAAGTTCTAGCGCAGTAGGAATGTTGGTGTTACTAATGGTAAGTTCTAGCGCAGTAGAATGTTGGTGTTACAAGTTAGGCAGATGTATTACTAATGGTAAGTTCTAGCGCACTAGAATGTTGGTGTTACTAATGGTAAGTTCTAGCAGTAGGAATGTTGGTGTTACTAATGGGAAATTCTAGCACGTAGGATGTTGGTGTTACTAATGGTAAGTTCTAGCGCAGTAGGAATGTTGGTGTTACTAATGGTAAGTTCTAGCGCAGTAGGAATGTTGGTGTTACTAATGGTAAGTTCTAGCGCAGTAGAATGTTGGTGTTACTAATGGTAAGTTCTACGCAGTAGGAATGTTGGTGTTACTAATGGTAAGTTCTAGCGCAGTAGGAATGTTGGTGTTACTAATGGTAAGTTCTAGCGCAGTAGAATGTTGTGTTACTAATGGTAAATTCTAGCGCAGTAGGAATGTTGGTGTTACTAATGGTAAGTTCTAGCGCAGTAGAATGTGTGTTACTAATGGTAAGTTCTAGCGCAGTAGGAATGTTGGTGTTACTAATGGTAAGTTCTAGCGCAGTAGGAATGTTGGTGTTACTAATGGTAAGTTCTAGCGCAGTAGGAATGTTGGTGTTACTAATGGTAAGTTCTAGCGCAGTAGGAATGTTGGTGTTACTAATGGTAAGTTCTAGCGCAGTAGGAATGTTGGTGTTACAAGTTAGGCAGATGTATTACTAATATTAGTAATAGTAAGTTCTAGCGCAGTAGAAATGTTGGTGTTACAAGTTATATGTATTGCTAATGGTAAGTTCTAGCGCAGTAGAAATGTTGGTGTTACAAGTTAGGCAGATGTTCAGTTTGGAGTGTGGAGTTTGGAGTTCCTTCAAAAAGGATTCATGTCATTGAGACACTTCCTTATGCGCTCCACCCAAATCTGCTGGCAGTTATCTAGCAGACTCACTGAGCCTGTGCAGAACCCTATGTGCAGGAAGGGTCTTGAAATGGTGAGGGAAGAGGGAGAACAGACTGCTGTGTTCAGGTTCACAGTAAATTCAGTTCTCAAACAGCCTGTAGGTTGAATGCGCTATTGTTGAAATGACCAACAATTCCAGGAGAGCTGAAACAATTTTTCAAGACATGTAGACCAGTTATTGAAGGAAAGTATTGGCCTTCCACTTACTTGCTTTTAGGCAGTTGACTTGTGTTTAGTGACTGTGATTTATGATCATTCATTTCACCACTTTCTGGACTTTCTGGTAAGCTAGATGATTTATTTCATTTACACTGTTGACTGGCCAGTGACCCAGTGACCCCATTGTGGCTGTGGCTGAGTTTAATTTCTGGTCGCTCAAACTGAGCTTTTTAATAAGTCTTGTCGGCTACTAAAGTTGCCCCATTGGCCATTTTTGTAGTCTTCTTGGCTACTTGCTTAGTCTTCTTGGTTGTCTACAGTCTCATATCCTGCTTTGAAGTGAATGGCAGAGCCTGGAATTAGTTGCGGAAACGAGGATTTCCGCGGAAATCAAAATCGAAAATCGCGCAAAAAAAAATTTTTCGCGTTAAAAAAAAATCGACGACCATACTTAAAAAAAAAGAGAAAAAAAAGGAGCATGCAGAAATGGTCATTTGTGAGGCAGACACAGAGGGCAAGGACACCACAGAGGATGAATACACCACAGAGAGCATACCTGATCAAGCACAGACAGAAACCAAAAAAAAAAAAGCAAACATCTCTGGCAAGATTCTTTTCGTCGTTCTGACTTGGATAAGCCTTCTAGCTAGTTTTGATGAATATGTCTGTGTATGAACACACTGAAACGATCTGCTGTGTATGATGGATCCTGATCTTGTGCCCAATGTTTATTAAATACTCTTTGACTGATATTCATTCTGATTTTCAGTGTGTTAGATGCCTTTAAATTTGTCTCCAGAATGCCTCAGAATGCACAGATTTTAGTCTTGATTTAAAAATTTTTCCGGGGGAGCATGCTCTCGGACCCCCCCAGAAGTTTCCTCTTTTTTTTTCCTTAGCAATTCCAGGCTCTGGAATGGTCATTCTAACATCATTTGGTTTCATGGAACTAATTTTTCCTGCTATTGAAGGAAAGTTAATTAGCATTGGATGTTCAGTAATGAAAAGTTTTCCATTTGTAACTGATTCAAAATTAATAGTATTTTTGAGCTTGTCAGAACGACTTCCATTTGTTCATTTATAGACCACCGAACGGCATACACTTGCAGAATTACTTCGTGATGTTCTGAGAGAGAGACTGTCAGTAAACGTCGACCATGTTAATTATCTCTTTCCATTTCTGTTTCATTTTGATTGATATTATGAAGGAACCCATTTGTTCAAACTGTAGTGGACCCAGAATCTCACTGTTTGAGATCTAGTTTGGTGTACTCATTAGCAATTTATTTATGAGATCTGATGATATGGATATTTTGGCTGACCTATGCTTGAGATCTGTTTTGTTTGTTTGTTTGTTGACTTCATGCATTCGTTTTATTTTGGCTTAAAAGAGACGAGAGTTTTAGTACTAAATCTTGTATTTACTTTTGTCTTCCATTAATTAGGATTTACAATATAATAGTGATAAACTTTGCGAGGCTGGTACCATAGATTGTGTGGTATTTTTGTCAGTAATACCACTTGGGAGTGTTTGAAGTCGATTCGTAATGTCTGTTGATTTACTGTGTCATTATACAGTCGTGTGGTCATTCTTCATTCTGATCATTATTTGTTGACGTTCACTGTTGTCTTGGCATAGGGGAGACGGTGCTCATGCTTGTGCAAGTTGGGGAGTTCTGGGTTCAGATCTTGAATATGACAGGGAAGGTTCCATGGTCTATAACGCTTGTCCTTCAGTCTCACCTGTCGGCATCACCGGGTTTGGTGTTGGCTGCTGCTCACCTGGATGCCACCATATCCTTCAGTGTTGCTTGTAACTGCCATTCTCTACACATTTTGAAGTAGTTTTGGACAGTCATTTGGTTGAGGTCGTAATCTTGTGATTTACCTTCTGTAGGTATTGTAATATCCAGCAAAGGAGTTGATGTCCAGTTTGCACGAGGTTACTTAAAAGAGTACTGCTCATGCTGAGTGATCATCACTGTGTAGAGCCATGACAAGTTTGTGTGGAAATAGGCAATAGAGAAAATTGGTCATGTATAAAAACAATGCAATCACAAAACTGTTGGAGAATAAGATCAATGTAGATTCTGTGTATGAAAACATGTTTGACTTGTCTTTTGTATGTGTTGTGTGTTTTAAAATGAATAAGCTTTATTTTGTTTTGTTAGGTAAATGGAATGTATGTGTGTACGTCTTTCAGACAGAATAGTCATGAATATTTAGTGCACTGGAGAATGAATGTATGTTATGGTCAGCTCATCTTGCATTTTGTTTCACAGTGTGATTCCGTATGATTTCAAAGCTATAGAGGTTAGAACATTGTAGAGTATTTAAGCTGACATGTTCTTTGCATATGATGAGTGATGTCCAGTATTTGTGTTATTTAAGCTGACATGTTCTTTGCATATGGTGAGTGATGTCCAGTATTTGTGTGTATTTAAGCTGACATGTTCTCTGTATATGGTCATTGATGTCCAGTATTTGTGTGTGTGATCATTACAATATGTTTGTCAAGCGTTTATGTGTATGTATGTGCCTTTTGTCTGTGTACTGGGCTTATGTGGATGTATGTGTCTTTTGTCTGTGTACTGGGCTTATGTGGATGTATGTGCCTTTTGTCTGTGTACTGGGCTTATGTGGATGTATGTGTCTTTTGTCTGTGTACTGGGCTTATGTGGATGTATGTGTCTTTTGTCTGTGTACTGGGCTTATGTGTATGTATGTGTCTTTTGTCTGTGTACCTGGGCTTATGTGTATGTATGTGTCTTTTGTCTGTGTACCGGCTTGTGTGTATGTATGTGTCTTTTGTCTGTGTACCGGGCTTATGTGTATGTATGTGTCTTTTGTCTGTGTACCCGGCTTATGTGTATGTATGTGTCTTTTGTCTGTGTACCGGGCTTATGTGTATGTATGTGTACGTCTGATGTCTTTAGTTTGACTGTCAGCGTGTGAGGATGTTTTGATCAAAGTCGAATTTAATTGAAGTCGATTATAAAATTCCCAAATTACCTTCAGTGACCAAAGTGTCTTTGTAAGCGCAGCCAGTTTCACATGTACTGTCGATATGATGGCAACAGCAGAAAGGCATCCAGGAGTCATGCCCGGCCTCCTTAGAGTCCTGTTCTCCCACAGGACGAAGCAGCAGGGAAGTTTCAGTCTTTTCTCCTAATTTTTGTATCTGGTGTTTGTTTGTGATCTTACATTCACGCTTGACAAAGTCAAGTTGGCCGAAAATTTGCGCCTGTCTTGTATTAAATACCCGTTCTGATTCTGTTTTGGTGTTTTTCTTGTTCCCCTTAGAGTGTCAGGAATTAAGGGCTGAAACATTTGCTGGACAGGGGTTTCTCCTCTGAGGACCTTCTGCTGTCCGACTCTCCCCTGAGTTTCTTACTACTCCTCCCAAAGCAAGGCATTTAGCCCAGTTTTCGGTAATTATTGTGAATTGGCACAATGTTACAGATCCAAATGATGATTATATTGAGGCATTCGTCCGATTAATGTTCAGAGGGACTGGTTTTTCAACAATTGACAAGCACTTTTGGAATCTTGAAAAATGATGTCACTGCATGTTTTTTAACTTAGTAATGGAGAACAACATTAGTTTGCTTGTTTTTTAGCACACTGTCACAAGGGTGCTTCTTATGAAATGTATGTGGTTTTGGGCATCGCTGTTTTGTAAACAGTTACTGTTTATATTTGTTTCTTTTTCTTTTTTTTTTAAAACTTGCTTTATTAACTTTTAAAGAAAACTCATAGTAGCAAAGCATATTTACAATGCTATCACCAGAGCTAAGCTTCAACATGCAAAACAGGTAGTTTTTACATATATAAACTGTTTCAGAGGTCATCACAAAACAGTCATGTAAAAAAAACCTCTTGGGCGGTTCTACTGTGAATGTCCAGAATGTAAAACTGATGCAGAAATTAAACTGCGCATCAACATATAAGCTACAACTCCAAAGATATTATCATATATATATATGTATATATATATGTGTGTATATATATATATATGCTGATGGGCTCAGTCACCAAGAACAAATGAGGATGGGGCTTCATTATCAAGCAGAATGGAAGTGCCTACATGAAGGAAATTCTGCACATAACATCATAAGCTCCAGTGTAATGATGGAAACTGAAGCAGTCGTGCATGCTTTCAAATGGTCAACTTTATTTCTTCAACTCCTTCTTAGAATCTTTTTCACCTGCAAGCAATTCAAAATATCTGATCAGAGCTGTCTTTAGTTTTTGAGACAGAAGTCACAAGGAAAATTATGTACAAGTCCCATTTCTGTTAAGATAACATTAGTTCCCTGATCTTTCTGTCGTGTTTGTTTATCACTTTGTGTGTTTGTTTTGTTTTTCATTCCATTTGTTACAACTATGTGCATGATTCCTTTATGTTCATTGTTGAATAAGACAGCTTGTAGAACCACATCATACAGTGATAGTTAAATATTTGCAATAAATACATGTGTGATTTTAACCCTATGACTTCCTCACTCTATCCACCAGCTTCCTGCAGGAAGTTGAGTTCTTGCTTTGCTATCAATGTAGGATGCTGGTGGATAGAGTGAGTGAGTAAAAGAGTTAATGCATAGTTTTATTTCTGGGTTACTGATTTGAACACTGGTGATATGCGTTTATGTATTGAGCTGTAGATTCTTTGTGTACATTGTGTTGTAGATTTTTTTCATGAGTTTATGTATTTGTCTGGAAATGTAGTTTACATTCCTTATTGACTGGTTCTGATTTGCCCTTCAGCTGTGTGTAATCTGATGTATGTACAAAGGGAAAACTGGAGGAGAAATTGATCATATTCACAATGACAGGTTCATAAGAATTTTCTTTCTGTTTTCTAAACAAAAACAAACAGACAAACGAACAAGCAAACAAGCAAGCAAGCAAGCAAGCAAGCCAGCCAACCCAAAACAGTGGCGATTAACAGGATTGACCTGTGCATAATACTGTATGGAAATGGACTGCACCACTGATCGTATGGCCATGGACATTGACATGCCAACAACATGTTGTAACTTGTATTAAACATGGCCCAGCAGACATTGACATGCCAACAACATGTTGTAACTTGTATTAAACATGGCCCAGCAGACATTGACATGCCAACAACATGTTGTAACTTGTATTAAACATGGCCAGCATGCAGAAACATTGAACATAGGCACATCAACAATGTTGTAACTTGTATTAAACATGGCCCAGCAGCATTTTGTCACACATTTTCTTTCTTTTGTCCAACTGGAGGTTATGTTGTGCATCATAGATATTAAGTGTAAATATTTTGATATTCAGGCTTGATAGGCCACCTAGGGACTGGTCAGTAGGTCAGGCTGACCATTTGTAAGACAAGTTCGTGGTGAACATCATAGTAACTTTTGTTAGTGCCCGAGTGTAACGGGTCAGTATTCAACAAACCATGTATTAAAATGGGGTTGAAGTAACGGGTCAGTATTCAACAAACCATGTATTAAAATGGGGTTGAAGTAGTGCAGTTTGAAACATGCTGCTGTTTAACGGTGCATTTGAAACCTTCTGGAATTGTTGACACAGAATGATAAGTAGCAGAGTACGTTTAAAACCGATTGATACTGAGTCTTGATAGGCCAGATGTTGACAACATGGGGTGTTTAGCCTGATGTTGACAACATGGTGTGCTTAGCCTGATGTTGACAACATGGTGTGCTTAGCCAGATGTTGACGACATGGTGTGCTTAGCCTGATGTTGACAACATGGTGTGCTTAGCCTGATGTTGACAACATGGTGTGCTTAGCCTGATGTTGACAACATGGTGTGCTTAGCCTGATGTTGACAACATGGTGTGCTTAGCCTGATGTTGACAACATGGTGTGTTAGATAGGCCAGATGTTGACAACATGGTGTGTTAGATAGGCCAGATGTTGACAACATGGTGTGTTAGATAGGCCAGATGTTGACAACATGGTGTGCTTAGCCTGATGTTGACAACATGGTGTGTTAGATAGGCCAGATGTTGACAACATGGTGTGCTTAGCCTGATGTTGACAACATGGTGTGTTAGATAGGCCAGATGTTGACAACATGGTGTGCTTAGCCTGATGTTGACAACATGGTGTGCTTAGCCTGATGTTGACAACATGGTGTGCTTAGCCTGATGTTGACAACATGGTGTGTTAGATAGGCCAGATGTTGACAACATGGTGTGCTTAGCCTGATGTTGACAACATGGTATGTTAGATAGGCCAGATGTTGACAACATGGTGTGCTTAGCCAGATGTTGACAACATGGTGTGTTAGCCTGATGTTGACAACATGGTGTGCTTAGCCAGATGTTGACAACATGGTGTGCTTAGCCTGATGTTGACAACATGGTGTGTTAGATAGGCCAGATGTTGACAACATGGTGTGTTAGATAGGCCAGATGTTGACAACATGGTGTGTTAGATAGGCCAGATGTTGACAACATGGTGTGTTAGATAGGCCAGATGTTGACAACATGGTGTGTTAGATAGGCCAGATGTTGACAACATGGTGTGCTTAGCCTGATGTTGACAACATGGTATGTTAGATAGGCCAGATGTTGACAACATGGTGTGTTAGCCTGATGTTGACAACATGGTGTGTTAGATAGGCCAGATGTTGACAACATGGTGTGCTTAGCCTGATGTTGACAACATGGTGTGCTTAGCCTGATGTTGACAACATGGTGTGCTTAGCCAGATGTTGACAACATGGTGTGCTTAGCCTGATGTTGACAACATGGTATGTTAGATAGGCCAGATGTTGACAACATGGTGTGCTTAGCCAGATGTTGACAACATGGTGTGTTAGCCTGATGTTGACAACATGGTGTGTTAGATAGGCCAGATGTTGACAACATGGTGTGCTTAGCCTGATGTTGACAACATGGTGTGCTTAGCCTGATGTTGACAACATGGTGTGCTTAGCCAGATGTTGACAACATGGTGTGCTTAGCCAGATGTTGACAACATGGTGTGCTTAGCCTGATGTTGACAACATGGTGTGCTTAGCCTGATGTTGACAACATGGTGTGTTAGATAGGCCAGATGTTGACAACATGGTGTGCTTAGCCAGATGTTGACAACATGGTGTGCTTAGCCAGATGTTGACAACATGGTGTGCTTAGCCTGATGTTGACAACATGGTGTGCTTAGCCAGATGTTGACAACATGGTGTGCTTAGCCAGATGTTGACAACATGGTGTGCTTAGCCTGATGTTGACAACATGGTATGTTAGATAGGCCAGATGTTGACAACATGGTGTGCTTAGCCAGATGTTGACAACATGGTGTGCTTAGCCAGATGTTGACAACATGGTGTGCTTAGCCTGATGTTGACAACATGGTGTGCTTTAGCCAGATGTTGACAACATGGTGTGCTTAGCCAGATGTTGACAACATGGTGTGCTTAGCCTGATGTTGACAACATGGTATGTTAGATAGGCCAGATGTTGACAACATGGTGTGCTTAGCCAGATGTTGACAACATGGTGTGTTAGCCTGATGTTGACAACATGGTGTGCTTAGCCAGATGTTGACAACATGGTGTGCTTAGCCTGATGTTGACAACATGGTGTGCTTAGCCTGATGTTGACAACATGGTGTGCTTAGCCTGATGTTGACAACATGGTGTGCTTAGCCTGATGTTGACAACATGGTGTGTTAGATAGGCCAGATGTTGACAACATGGTGTGTTAGATAGGCCAGATGTTGACAACATGGTGTGTTAGATAGGCCAGATGTTGACAACATGGTGTGTTAGATAGGCCAGATGTTGACAACATGGTGTGTTAGATAGGCCAGATGTTGACAACATGGTGTGTTAGCCTGATGTTGACAACATGGTGTGTTAGATAGGCCAGATGTTGACAACATGGTGTGTTAGATAGGCCAGATTGTTGACAACATGGTGTGCTTAGCCTGATGTTGACAACATGGTGTGTTAGATAGGCCAGATGTTGACAACATGGTGTGCTTAGCCTGATGTTGACAACATGGTGTGCTTAGCCAGATGTTGACAACATGGTGTGCTTAGCCAGATGTTGACAACATGGTGTGCTTAGCCTGATGTTGACAACATGGTGTGCTTAGCCAGATGTTGACAACATGGTGTGCTTAGCCAGATGTTGACAACATGGTGTGCTTAGCCAGATGTTGACAACATGGTGTGCTTAGCCTGATGTTGACAACATGGTGTGCTTAGCCAGATGTTGACAACATGGTGTGCTTAGCCAGATGTTGACAACATGGTGTGCTTAGCCAGATGTTGACAACATGGTGTGCTTAGCCTGATGTTGACAACATGGTGTGCTTAGCCAGATGTTGACAACATGGTGTGTTAGATAGGCCAGATGCTGACAACATGGTATGTTAGATAGGCCAGATGCTGACAACATGGTGTGCTTAGCCTGATGTTGACAACATGGTGTGCTTAGCCTGATGTTGACAACATGGTGTGTTAGATAGGCCAGATGTTGACAACATGGTATGTTAGCCTGATGTTGACAACATGGTGTGTTAGATAGGCCAGATGCTGACAACATGGTATGTTAGATAGGCCAGATGCTGACAACATGGTGTGCTTAGCCTGATGTTGACAACATGGTGTGTTAGATAGGCCAGATGTTGACTACATGGTGTGTTAGATAGGCCAGATGTTGACTACATGGTATGTTAGATAGGCCAGATGCTGACAACATGGTGTGCTTAGCCTGATGTTGACAGCACAGTGTAGGGTCAGTAACAAACGTGGTAGGTCAGACAACTGATAAGTGAAGAGTTGACCAGTTTCGTAACAGACTTGAGTATAAACTTTGAAAACCAAGAAAAAAATCAGCGTAATACATGATTTGTGGGCCAAATAGAAGATAGAGTGCATGTAAACAGAGGAAATGGACTGCCATTCAAACTTGTTGACCAGTTTCATTGAAAGGCCAAAAGAATAAGTGTTGCACATGAATAGTAAGCCAGGTTGGAGATGTAGTGCATGATGAATATTTGTAATGGACTGTCATTGTCACCTGTAGGCCAGATACTGGTTGTAGGCCAGACGTGACTGTGGACCAGATACAGATTCTGTCTATGGCAGTCTTTCACATTGACCAATATTGGCAGTGCATGCAACAAGTCTAGTTTCACAATTAAACGTGTTTCATTTGCATTTAGTGGTACAGGTTAGTCATATATTTCAACAAGTGAATAGCTTGGGATGTGAAGTATGTATGCACACGTTTCACTGGATGAAATGCATGTCTGCATGTTTCTGTGTTCTTTCTTCTGTACATACGAATGCAGCACTTGGAAGATTTTGCTCATTTTTCATGTAAACCAGAAAAGAGTAGGCCTACTCTTAGAAGAAGTGTTATTTACTCTTTGTGTGTCATAATGAATGAACTGACATGAGTTGTCATTTAATAGTTCAGTTACTATATGCAGTTTGTACAAAAGATGTTGATTCTGTTGAACATGTTTGTGTTTACTTGAATTTTTTTTATTTGGTGTTTTATTCCTAATAAAGACACATAATAAAAGCATATTTTCAGATTTGTGAAATTCTTTCTGTCGTTGTGTCAGTGTGGTTGGCTGGCTGTCATTTGTCGATCTGTATGAGAAAGGTATGGATGGACGGAACCAATCTGTTTTCAAGCAATAAGGATTGGTGGCTGTATACACTGATCAGGCTGCCATTGTCATATATGGTCTTTGTCATCGTTTGTTTTCAAGATCATAGTCCCATTGGCCCCAGTGAAACCAGATTGTTAATTGGTCTTTATGTAATTTGATATAATTATGTGGTAAGAAATTCAAAACAAGTGCGACCACCCGTGTTCAAGTAAACAGGAACCAGACAAACGTGAACACAGAATCGGAACGGGTACTTTGTAGGCCTACAGCCAGACAAGACAGGCGCAAATTTTCGGCCAACTGGCCTTTGTCAAGCGTAAACGTAAGGGAAAAAAACCCCAAACCAAACAAAACAAAAAACCAAAACAAACAAACAAACAAACGAACAAACAAAAAAAACCCCCCATCAAACAAATTTTGATCTTGAGAAAAGATGATCCAGAAAACAACTGTTTCGAGGAGCGGAAGGTAAAACTAACAAATAATGATACCATAATTAACAATTTAAACAAACAGACTAACAAACAAAATTAGGAAATATCTGGAAGAAAAAGTGTGTGCGTGTGTGGATGATTACATGTTTGAACGAACAATGATAAGACAGAGAAAGAATGAGAGAGAGAGAGAGACTCATACAGTATAGCATACGTACTTACACATACTGTGTATTGTTACATGAATATGCACACAATCGCGTTTGCCAACGCCAAGATGTATACACCTAACCATTGTAATATCGGCACTTCACTTCAGGTCACCAGATCCAGTTTAAGCTGGATTTTATCATCAGTCTGTTGACACCAAACAGAAGGTTGGCTTTAACTGATAACACTTGTTGAATGACTCGCTCTTTCATTTTGTTTTCAAACCCATCCATTCCTCAATGTTTTTTTGAATTGTAGCTTTGCTGTTCAAATCAAAATTGAGGCGACTTAAATGTGGTTTCTAAGAAGAATGTTAAGAGTACCATGGACAGCAAAGAAAACAAACAAGACAGTCTTGAAGGAGGCAGACACAAGAAGATCATTAATACAGAGATTAGGAAAAGACAACATTTACAGGCCATTTTATGAGGAAAGGGGAATTAGAGCACCTGGTCACAACAGGAAGGCTGGAGGGAAAGAGAACACCAGGTAGACCCAGGGAGAAAATATTGGACGGACTTGCAGAGTGGCTGAGGACAGAGAGGGTTTGGAGATGTATTTGCAAGCGACAAGGGAAAGATGCATATGGAGGGCCATGATCGCCAACGCCACGCCGTAAGGCACATGATGATGATGATGATGATGATGATGATGATGATCTTCGCTGTCCCTACTCCTGTTATTGTTGTTTTTGTTTAAAGCCCAGCCGACTGTGTGGAGCCATATCAGGGCTACAACTGTTCCAAAACACACACAATTCTTCAACAGAAAATTTTAAAAGGAAAAGAAAATTAAGTACACATACCAATGCATTCGCGCACATAATCTAAGGAGATGGCCCTGGCGTTGACCACACCGTCCATTTTATGACACAGGAGATTTAAAAACCATACCTGAATACAAATTTAAACATAACTAAGGATATAATAAACAAAAACAAAATCATAGATAAAAAAGGCCTAAGTTATGTTAAATTACTTCCGCACATCTCGTTTCCCTAGAGCCAAAAATGCACTTAGTACATGTACTAAATTATCACTCCTAAGAGAAAGTACTTAAGACTTTATTGAAAACGTACAGCTGAATGGACCAACAAGGCAGAAAATGACAGGAAGAAATGAGAGAAAGCAAATGAGGAAGGAAGAAACAAAGAGAGTGACAGAAAAGAGGAAATTTCTAGCACAGAATTTCCAGAAGGTGGGGATATTATTTATAATGAAAGAACCCCCGGCATCCCCACGGGGGTGTCCAACTCCTGGCCACGGAATGAGAGACAATTGTTCACAATGCTATGATGACGACGATGACGATGACGATGACGACGACGACGACGATGACGACGATGACGACGAAGGGGACGATAACCATGAAGCTACAGAGTCCCGTTCTGGATTGAAACTGTGTGACAAGACCGTACTTCTGCTGTCATAGTACATCCTGGTGTCAATCAGGTCTGAGGGATACAGACACCTGCGATGTTGGTCAGGAGGTTTTGCACTTTAGACGTATCGTAAGATAGACGACTATGCGTCCACCCCTTGCATGAGCGACGCACTCATGGAGAGCTCAGGTGGAAAAATCCGCCTGTTTTGATAGGCTTACGGATTAAACCCGCAACCTTCCACTAGTTGTTCGTTGGCCTTCTCTTCTTGTCTCTGTGTGTCGCCACCAGTATTTATCTTCTGTGGAGACAGTGGATGGTGAGAACACAATCAGCTGAAAATGATGTATTTGTTAAGTGGGTTGGTTTTTGCCTTTGTTTTAGTTTCCTTTTTGAAAAAAAGGCTGTTGAATCTGGCG
>CM060307.1:9172477-9174977 GCA_030674185.1 Monoplex corrugatus
CCATGATGGCTGCCTCCCTCCTCACTCTCCTCACCCCTCTTGTGGCCTCCCACAGCTACCAGGGGCTCGTAGTGCTCAGGATCTTGCTGGGGGCTGCCTCTGTAAGTCTGGGGTTCAGTTCTTTGGTTCCACTGACTGATCTGTCCGTCTGTTGGTCCATCAGTTACTACGTTGGTCGGTCCATTAATTTTGGTTGATTGGTCACCTGTCAGTTGGTTGATTAGTTAGTTGGTCGGCCGGTTAAGTCAGTCAACCGATCGATCGATCAAGTCAATCAATCGGTCAGGCAGGCAATCAGCCACTTAAACAAACAAACAAACAAACAAACAAACAAACAAACAAACAAACAACGAATAAACGAACGAAAAACAAACGAACGAACAAACAAACGACGAACGAACGAACGAACGAACGAACAAACAAACAAACAAACAAACAACAACAATCAACATACAAACAACAATAATCAAACAAATAACAAGAAAAAAGAAAGGAAAGAAAGAAAGGAAGAAGAAGAAGAAAGAAAGAAAGAAACAACCAAGCAAACAAACAAACAAAACTGACTGACAAACAACTCACACACACACACACACACACACACACACACACACACACACACACACACACACACACACACACACACACACACACACACACACACACACACACAAAGAAACGAAGAATGAAAGAATGAATGAATGAATGAATGAATAACTGAGTCATTCACTGACTCGGCACACCTATCGATGTGTTTATTTGTACAGTTATCTTTTTTTGTTATTTGCTGTGGTGCTTTGAAGTCTAGTTTTTGATTATCACAACCAATAGTCTTTTCCTCATCCACCATGTTGCTGTTGCTGTTGTTGTTGTTGTTGTTGTTGTTGTTGTTTTTCACTTCCCGTCAATTTTCATACAGTCTGGTTGTGTTGGACTCAAGATCTGATATCTTGAGTTCAATCCCAGCCTGCAACATTAAGCACTGGCCTGTTGGCTGCCCATCTTAATACGCATAGGGGTTTTCGGAGGCTCAAGGAGTCAGCCAGATAATTGTTGGCAGATTTGGGTGGAGCGCATATGGAATTGTCCCAGCGCGATGAATCCCTCTTGAACAAACTACAGACTCTAAACACCTTGTCTACTTCGTTGTTATTGTTGTTGTTGTTGTTGTTCTTCTTGTTCTTCTTCTTCTTCTTCTCCTTTCTTCCTCGTTGTTGTTGTTATTGCTGTTGTTGTTCTTCTTCTTCTCTTCCTTTCTTCCTCGTTGTTGTTGTTATTGCTGTTGTTCTTCTTCTCTTCCTTTCTTCCTCGTTGTTGTTGTTATTGCTGTTGTTGTTCTTCTCTTCCTATCTTCCTTGTTGTTGTTATTGGTGTTGTTGTTCTTCTCTTCCTTTCTTCCTCGTTGTTGTTGTTATTGCTGTTGTTGTTCTTCTCTTCCTATCTTCCTCGTTGTTGTTGTTATTGCTGTTGTTGTTCTTCTCTTCCTATCTTCCTTGTTGTTGTTGTTGCTGTTGTTGTTCTTCTCTTCCTATCTTCCTCGTTGTTGTTATTGCTGTTGTTGTTCTTCTCTTCCTATCTTCCTCGTTGTTGTTGTTGCTGTTGTTGTTCTTCTCTTCCTATCTTCCTCGTTGTTGTTATTGCTGTTGTTGTTCTTCTCTTCCTATCTTCCTCGTTGTTGTTATTGCTGTTGTTCTTCTTCTCTTCCTATCTTCCTCGTTGTTGTTGTTGCTGTTGTTCTTCTTCTCTTCCTATCTTCCTCGTTGTTGTTGTTATTGCTGTTGTTGTTCTTCTCTTCCTATCTTCCTCGTTGTTGTTATTGCTGTTGTTCTTCTTTCTCTTCCTATCTTCCTCGTTGTTGTTGTTATTGCTGTTGTTCTTCTTCTCTTCCTATCTTCCTCGTTGTTGTTATTGCTGTTGTTGTTCTTCTCTTCCTATCTTCCTCGTTGTTGTTATTGCTGTTGTTCTTCTTCTCTTCCTATCTTCCTCGTTGTTGTTTTATTGCTGTTGTTGTTCTTCTCTTCGTATCTTCCTCGTTGTTGTTTTATTGCTGTTGTTGTTCTTCTCTTCCTATCTTCCTCGTTGTTGTTGTTATTGCTGTTGTTGTTCTTCTCTTCCTATCTTCCTCGTTGTTGTTGTTATTGCTGTTGTTGTTCTTCTCTTCCTTTCTTCCTTGTTGTTGTTGTTATTGCTGTTTTTCTTCTCTTTCTATCTTCCTTGTTGTTGTTTTATTGCTGTTGTTCTTCTTCTCTTCGTATCTTCCTCGTTGTTGTTTTATTGCTGTTGTTGTTCTTCTCTTCGTATCTTCCTCGTTGTTGTTTTATTGCTGTTGTTCTTCTTCTCTTCCTATCTTCCTCGTTGTTGTTGTTATTGCTGTTGTTGTTCTTCTCTTCCTATCTTCCTCGTTGTTGTTATTGCTGTTGTTGTTCTTCTCTTCCTATCTTCCTCGTTGTTGTTGTTGCTGTTGTTGTTCTTCTCTTCCTATCTTCCTCGTTGTTGTTATTGC
>CM060307.1:9187477-9194977 GCA_030674185.1 Monoplex corrugatus
TGTGTGTGACTGTGTGTATATATATATATATATGTGTGTACACAGAATGGCCTGGTGTCATCTCTACCCTACATGGGTATCTGGGTCACCATGAACCTATCAGGATGGCTGGCTGACCTCCTCAGACGGCGCCAGCTGCTGTCCACTGGCACCACCAGGAAACTCATGGACGCTTTTGGTAATTTTCACTTTGTACTGACACGTTTGTCAAGTGGATATGATCGAATAAGAACACGAAAACACCATTTATTTAGCTTTTGTAGCTTTCGGAGCTCTGATGCTCCTTCTTCAGCAGGCATGTTTATTTACTACAGATGTCAATAGCTGGGGTCACGGCATTCGTACGCTCTAGAAGCAGTACGCTATACCGTGACGCTTTTCTCGTTTGTGTGACTGTGTGTATACACAAACGTGTGTGACTGTGTGTATATATGTGTGTGACTGTGTGTGTATATGTGTGTGACTGTGTGTATATGTGTGTGACTGTGTGTGTATATGTTTAGTTGTGCATATTATTGAAAGATCTACTTTCATGGTTGTTTTATGTTTAGTTGTGCATATTATTGAAAGATCTACTTTCATGGTTGTTTTATGTTTATTTCTGCATATTATTGAAAGATCTACTTTCATGTCGTTTTATGTTTATTTCTGCATATTATTGAAAGATCTACTTTCATGTCGTTTTATGTTTAGTTGTGCATATTATTGAAAGATCTACTTTCATGTCGTTTTATGTTTAGTTGTGCATATTATTGAAAGATCTACTTTCATGTCGTTTTATGTTTAGTTGTGCATATTATTGAAAGATCTACTTTCATGTCGTTTTATGCTTAGTTGTGCATATTATTGAAAGATCTACTTTCATGTCGTTTTATGTTTAGTTGTGCATATTATTGAAAGATCTACTTTCATGTCGTTTTATGTTTAGTTGTGCATATTATTGAAAGATCTACTTTCATGTCGTTTTATGTTTATTTCTGCATATTATTGAAAGATCTACTTTCATGTCGTTTTATGTTTATTTCTGCATATTATTGAAAGATCCACTTTCATGGTCGTTTTATGTTTAGTTGTGCATATTAGCCCCTCTTGTAAAAGGGGAAATTGTCATTAATATACCTCGACCATTTGTCGTTCATTTATTTCTCTGTCTTGACCATGACACAGGTAAAATGGCGACAGGCATTCTGTTGGTGGCCTTGGGTTACATCAACTGCAGGCAGCCGGCCGTGGCCATCGGTCTGTTGGTGCTGGCAGTGTCTGTGGCTGGCTTCCAGTACAGCGGCTTCTTGGTGAACCACGTGGACATCGCGCCACAGTACGCAGGCATACTTTTCGCTATCTCCAACTCCGTGGCCGCCATCACCGGCTTTGTCTCTCCCGTCGTTGTGGGCGTCATGACTGAGGAGGTGGGTGTGAAAGAGTAGGATGGAAGTAAGAGCGGGGAATGTCTGGGTGCATGCGTGCGTGTGTCTTCAGGCTTGTCTCACCTGTCTCACCTGTCCACGTCACCGGCTTCGCTGTTGGCTGCTGCACACCCGAACGCCACCATCTATAAATAAATAAATAAATAAATAATTACAATATTTATATAGCGCAAAATCTTGATAAAATCAAATCTAAGCGCTGAAGCAGACACACACGCAGGCACGCACGCTCGCACACACACGCACGCACACATACAGACACACACACACACACACACACACACACACACACCCCCACACACACGCATGGCTATAAATGGGGAGAAAGAATAAAAGCAATAAAAGCAAGAATAAAAGCAATGGAAAATTATAGAGAGCATAGCATACAATTATATATTATAACCATGTGATTCCCTCCGAGCGGAGACAGGCTGCAGAGGGGAGGGTTGAGTGAGGTTAGGATTTTATGCAGGAGAGAAAAGGTGAGTTTTGAGAGCGGACTTGAAGGAGACAAAAGTAGGTTGCTGACGGACTGAGAGAGGAAGTTTGTTCCAGGAGAGTGGACCAGAAACAGAGAAGGCTCGTGGACCATAGGTATTGAGCTTAGTGCGTGGAAAGCGAAGAGTCAGAGGATCAGAGGCAGAGCGGAGGGTACGTGAGGGAACATAGATCTCAAGTAGGCTTGACAGGTAATCGGGGGCTGCGTTATTGAGGCTTTTGTAGCACATGGTGTCTAGTTTGTACTGTATGCGCTTTGATACAGGGAGCCAGTGAAGTTGTGCCAGGAGAGGAGATATGTGGTCAGCTTTTTTCTTTTTGAGTACAAGGCGTGCAGCATTGTTTTGAATGCGCTGTAGGATGTGAATGGTGGAGGCAGGAAGACCAGACAGGAGTGAATTGCAATAGTCAATGCGAGACATTATGAAGGAGAGAACGAGTTTTGCAGTTGTTTCGACAGAGAGATACTTCCTGATCAGCTTTATACGATGGAGATGATAGTAGCAGGATCTGGCAGTTTGAGAAACAAAGTTGTTCATGGAGAGGGTAGAGTCAATGCAGACACCAAGGTTTTTAGCTGAATCAGAAATTGGGACTGATGTGTTACATAATGGGAGAGAAAGAGGAGGCAGCTGAGAAAGTTTCTGACGGGTGCCAATGAGGATAGCTTCTGTTTTGTCGTCATTAAGCTGAAGTCTATTATTTATTTATTTATTTATATGTTGGCCGCTGCACACCTGAACGCCACCATCTCTCTCCAAGCCATTCTGTCTTGACTTTTGTGGACAGTTTATTGAATATTTAGGCCACTGATGTTGGTTATGTTCTCGATGTATGAGATTGGAGGTCTGCCTTTCTTCTTTTTTGCCACTGTTTTTCCTTGAAAGATGGTTGCCATGAGGTCCGTGTTCTTGCTGCGTGACATACGGCAAATGCATTTTAGTCTTCTCTTGCTGATGTCTGCTAGTAGTTTTCTGGTGGTATCAAGTTCTTCCAGGACAGTTTCGTTAGTTCTTCTGTCGACTCTTCTGTATCGTATTGAATTATACGGCCCATTAGCTCAGTTGTTGGAGGAACGTGCTCATAGCACAGGGGTTGTTGCTTCAACCCTTGGACAGACCAGTTTTTGATGCAATACTAGCATAACACAAAACCACAACAACCAAAGGCTAGGTAGGACCTTAGGACCTGGTAAGCTCATGGGTTTATGTGCAGGCATAAGGCTTGTACCATGATCATTCTGGATCTTCTTTATCACATGGCGCCTGTGACATTAGTGCATATGGAATT
Organism: Monoplex corrugatus; assembly: GCA_030674185.1. Lineage (NCBI taxonomy): Eukaryota > Metazoa > Mollusca > Gastropoda > Littorinimorpha > Ranellidae > Monoplex > Monoplex corrugatus. The sequence continues at coordinate 9,190,693 of CM060307.1, forward strand.
CATTCCGAGAGTGAATTACATTGCCATGAATTTCATTGTACTGAAACGCATTGCAAACCAACATATTCATATCATATTTAAACGCGTATCATGTTTATATAGAATAGCTAATTGTGTTGTGATTCAGACCTTTGATTAATTATTTATTTATTTTATGTATATGTTCCTTTTTTGAAGATACGATACATATAAACACATGTCATTCACATGCAACCAAGATTATTCCAGTGGTAGGCTGATAAAATACGAGTATAAAATACAGACTAGGTAAAACATAGTGTAGGTAGGGCCTCAGGACCTGGCCAGCTCATGGGTTTATTGTTGTGGCGGGGGAGCTTGTGTGTCCTTACGATCCCAGGAGCTATGCCGGCGGGGACTTCGTGGGCCCTGGCAGCTTCAAGCAAGCCGGACAGGTCGCTGGGGGAGGGGCCAGACTAAGGGGTGCATACAAACAAGTCCTGGCAGCAGGGGATGGGTGAAAAAGAGGGTAAAGAAGATACACTTTTCATATATGGCTTCTTTTTCAATGTCGTGAGCAGATGATTTCTTCGAAGGAACAATGGTCAGGATCTCAGCACTGTAAGTGCACTGCGCGGCAAGAAGGCACCCGCAAACTACTTGCTTGTACTTTTGCTAATTTTTGCATATGATGAACTTACAAAATGGAAAACGTTATAGTTCTGTGTCCTCTGAGTCCCCCAGGGGGGACCTGAACTCAATGGCTACTGGGGAGGGAGAGTCCGTGTCTGTGAAAGGTAGCTGTGATGACGGTAATGGATTACCCGACGGAGGTTATTGGAAGCGGACATGTAGAAACTCCTCAAAAATGCAAAATCACAAAAAGAAAAAAATGCAAAAAAAGGATTTGAATATAGGGACATGGAATGTACAGACTATGTTAGAATTAGGAAAGCTCTACCTACTAGTCAAAGAATTAGAAAGGAGCAAGATGAACATAACAGGGCTCTGTGAGGTTAGATGGAGTGGGCAGGGACTTTTTACTGTAGGAGAGCATACAGTTGTATATAGTGGAAATGAAAAAGGTGGCTCAAGAGGAGTAGCAATTGTGCTGGACAAAAAGCATGCTGGAGCTCTGAAAAGCTATAATCCAATTAATGACAGATTTCTCACTGTCAAAATAAATACCAAATATGCTGTTTTGAACATAGTTCAAGCTTATGCTCCAACATCCACTAGCTCAGAAGAAGAAATAGAAAATTTTTACAATGACCTCCAAACTATCAGAGACAAAATTCCCAAAAAGGAAATATGCATTGTGATGGGTGACTTCAACGCTAAAGTTGGAGAGGGGACTGACACAGAATGTGGAATAGGACCATATGGTTTAGGAGAACGAAATGAGAGAGGTGACATGCTGGCTCTGTTTTGTCAGGCAAATGAGATGAACATCACAAATACTTTCTTCCAACAACCACTGCGCAGAAGATACACATGGATCTCTCCAGGAGACAGGTGTCGTAATCAGATTGATTATATTATCATTGACAGATCCTGGAAATCAACTGTCCTCAATGCAAAAACAAAGCCTGGAACAGACTGCAACACGGATCACATTCTTGTGACAACCAAATTAAGAATGAAAATATTGAAGAAGCCTAAAACCAAATCGACGCCAAAGTTCGACATATCAAAATTAGAAAACCCTGAGCTGGCGTTAGAATTCAGTATAGAAACAAGTAATCGTTTCTTAAAGTTACTTGAAGTTTGGGATGAAAATGACTCATATCCTGATGAAATCTGGACAGACATAAAAAACACACTGACCAAAATCTCTGAGGAAAAACTAGGAAAAGAAGAGAAAAGGAAAAAAGCTAAGCCCTACATAAGTCAGGAAGTGATAGATCTGGCAGAAAAGAAAAGTCAAGCTCGAAAGCAGGGAGAGCGGGAAAAATACTCAGCACTGAAAAGGGAAATAAAAAGTAAAGTCAGAAGAGACAAAGCAAATTGGCTGGCACAAGAATGCAGTAAAATCAATGAACACAACGAAAACAGGAAGTCGAGGGAGCTCTTCAAACAAATAAAAAAAGTGAAAAAAACAAATTTCAAAGCAACAAACCAATGCATCAACAACAAGGATGGTCACACTCTGACTGAACCAGATGATGTCTTGGATAGGTGGAACGAATATGGCACATCACTTTTTGGCAAACCTGACAGCCATGAAAATAATTTAGAGCCAAATTTGGAATTGACCCATGGAGATACGGAACCTGAACCTCTGCTCAGCGAAGTTGAATCTGCCATTAAAGATCTAAAATGCAGAAAGTCTCCTGGTCTTGACAATATTCCTGGAGAGTTGTTGAAACACTCAGGTGATGGTGGACTCAAAGTAATGCATCACTTATGCTGCAAGATATGGAAGACTTGTCAGTGGCCTACAGACTGGAAGCTCCAAGAATTTGTCATGTTACATAAGAGTGGAAATGTCAAAGACTGCAACAATTATAGAACAATTGCACTGATCAGTCATGCCAGTAAAATACTGCTGATAATAAATTTTAAACAGGTTAAAGCCAAAAGTAGAGGAAGAGCTATCCGACTGTCAGGCAGGCTATAGGAAAAACAGGGGAACAATAGATATGCTGTTTGTACTCCAGATATTGATAGAAAAGATTAGAAACACAGACCAAGAGATGTTCATCGTTTTCATTGACTACAGCAAAGCGTTTGATAGCGTGATTCACCAAAGTCTTTTCCACTTCATGATCAAAATGGGTTTTCCAAGACATCTGGTTTCCCTCATAGCTTCATTATATAATGATCAAAAAGCAACAATCAGATGGAATAATCAAAACTGCAAATTTTTTAACATCACTAAAGGGGTAAGGCAAGGTTGCATCCTGTCTCCACATCTCTTCAGCATATACACTGAACATATCATGAGAGAAGCAGACATAGAAGACATGGGAGTAAATATTGGTGGTAGAAACCTGTCAAATTTACGCTACGCAGATGACACAGGATTACTGGCAGACAACATTACAGGCTCTAGGAGGATCCTGTACAGGGTAGACCGGGTTGGAAAGGCAGCTGGGCTGGACTTAAATTCAAAGAAGACAAAGGTTATGCATGTTGCAGGCAAATATAACACTAGACAGGACCAGATCATGCTAAACCAAGTCCCTCTAGAAAATGTCAAGGACTTTAGATATTTAGGTTCAGTCAAGACACACGATGGAACATGCTCAAAAGACATAAAGATGAGAATTGGAAGGCCAAGAACAGTATGGTTCAATTGAACAATATTTGGAAAGACCACAGCATAACAGCAGACCTTAAGATAAAACTCTTAAAATGTCTTGTCTGGCCAGTGATGTTATACGGCTGCGAGGCATGGACAATGAAGAAAGAGGATGAAAGACGAGTGGAAGCAGCAGAGCTGTGGTTTTACCGAAGACTGCTGAGGGTCAAATGGACGGATAGGCGCTCAAATGAAAGCATACTGAATGAGTTGGGTACTACACGCAAGCTTCTAGTACTCATACAACGGAGGAAACTGAAATATGTTGGACACGCAATCCGTAATGAGAGAACAGACTTGATGTCCACTGTCCTCCAAGGTAAAGTGGAAGGAAAGAGAAACAGAGGACGGCCACCTGCATCACTTGCTAGAAACATCACAAACATCAGTGGCAAGAAACTCCAGGAGGTGGTCAGACTTAGCCAAGATCGAGAGTGCTGGAGGCAACTTGTGAGGACATCATGTGCAGCGGCCAACACTGTTCCCGGTGACGCCGACAGGTGAGACAGGTGAGAAGGCTTGTGCCGTGATCACCATACACATGGCACCCGTGACGTTAGTGCATATGGAATTCGTTCCGAGCGTGGAGGCGTCATCTTGAGAAACTGAAACTGAAACTGAAACAAACGAATGTTTTATGTGAAATTGGGATTGCTGTCCCAGTGGAGGGTACATACTCACAGTACAACACAACAACACATCACATCTTGTTTTCCTTTTGTCTTAGTACTTAATTGTTTTCTTCTTCTTCTTCTTCAGAATTTTTTGTGAGGACAAAGCACTATTGTTGCCGTGTGTTTTTCAAAGGGCACTTAGTGCTGGGGGATTGTGAGCAGTTCTGTGCACGGTACTCAATGACTCTGCACACGTTAAAATAGCAGAAAAAGAAGTGCATGCTGCTGGTTTATCGTCTCAGCTGAACGTACATAATCTTTATTTGCATGGTGTGTGTGTGTGTTTGATATCAGCTAAACATATGCATGCAGAAAGAGCCTTTTGGATTCAAAATACAATTCTCTATTG
>CM060307.1:9199977-9222477 GCA_030674185.1 Monoplex corrugatus
AGAAGAAGAATGCTCCCGCTGCCCCTCCTGCTGACCCCACCACCAGCATAGCGATGCCCAGACCTGCCAAGGCACCTGTGACATACATTAACATTCACTGACATTCATTAACATACATTAACACTCATTAACTGTCATTGACATCCAATGACAATCATTAACATCAACTTTCATTAACAGCCATTAACATTCACTAACATACATTAACATTCATTAACATTCATTAACAGTCACTGAAGTTCATCAGGATTCATTTATCTATATGTATATGTGTGTATATGTATATGTATGTATGTATGTATGTATGTATGTATGTATGTATGTATGTATGTATGTATGTATGTATGTATGTATGTATTTTGTGTGCATGTATGTATACATGCATGCAATTATGTATGTATGTATGTACGTACGTACGTATGTATGTATGTATAGCATGTATATTTTGTATGTACGTACGTACGTAAGTACGTAGACATGTATTGTATGTATGTATATATGCATGTATGATAGTATGTATGTATGTATAATATGTATGTATGTATGTATGTATGTATAGTATGTATGTATGCATGCATGTATGTATGTATGTATGTATGTATGTATGTATGTATGTATGTATGTGTGTATGTATGTATATATGTGTGTATGTGTGTATGTATGTATGTATGTATGTATGTATGTGTGTATGTATGTATGCATGTATGTGTGTATGTATGTGTATGTATGTATGTGTGTATGTATGTATGTATGTATGTATGTATGTATGTATGTATGTATGTATGTATGTATGTATGTATGTATGTATGTATGTATGTATCACTCTGTCTAATTATCTATTGATATGTTTCTCTTTCTCTGTCTATATACGAGTCAAACATACATTAATATTCATATCATTCTCAATGTATCAGCGACATATAAACATGTACTGGATAATGTGATATACACATATACAGGTACTAATATTCATCAACGTGTATCATTACATACGTCATCCATCAATTGAACAATTCAACCGCACGTCCATTCCACATATACATACAAAATACATAATATCACATATTCTTTCCAACAGACCCAATCCACAGGATAAATACTGATCGACACACACGTCTCTGCACCAAGAAGACAATAAGCACAGAAAAAGACAGGCGTGATGGACAAGTGGTCAGGACAGCAGACTTGCAATCGGTAGATGTGAGTTCGAACCTGCCTGGTGGGAACAGGTTGGGGACTTTCTCCATCACTCAGATCAGCATACGTGGAGATCTCCTGGTGTCTGATCACTCTTTGTCTGTATACGCACGGACAATATCAAATCCTCTTCTTCCTCCTCCTCCTCCTCATCGTCGTCGTCGTCGTCGTCATCATCATGACGTGCTCTGCTGCATGACGGTGGCAATCATGGCCCTCCGCACGAATATGTCTTTTGTCATTTGCAAGTACATTTCTCACCCTGTCTCTCCTCAGCCACTCTGCAAGTCCGTCCAATATTTTCTCCCTGGGTCTACCTGGTGCTCACTTTCCCTCAAATAATCTCGCTGTAAGATCCCATGGCAGTTTAATTTAAAATCGTGAACAGCAGGGCATTTGCCCTCTGCCCTGGTATACAATATTGGAGAGAGAGGTTCATTCTCCACATCCCGCCCCTTGAGGGCCAACTAAACTTCTTGTCTTTCTCAAGTCTTCGTTAAAAAAGGGTGGCGCTGCAACGCGGCGACGTGCTCTCAACGGGGAGAGCAGCTTGAGTTCCACGTGGTAAATTCATTGTGGTGAAAGAGAGAGACAGAGTAAACAGTGAATATGGAGCATTAACCTTGGACTCCACCACTCTATCCACCAACTGCAAATGTTAACCTTTTGATTCCCTCACCCTATCCACCAGCTTCCTGCAGGAAGATCTCTAAAGAAACGAACACACACACACACACACACACACACACCGCACACACACATACATAATACATACATACATACATTCATACATACATACATACATACATATATACATACCTACCTACATACATACATACATACCTACGTACATACATACACACACATACATACATACATACATGCATACACACACATACATACATACATACATACACACACATACACACATACATACACACACACATACATACATACATACACACATACATATATACATACATACATATATACATACATACATACACACATACATACATACATACATGTACATACATACACACATACATACACACATAATACATACACACACATACATACACACATACATACATACATACATATGAGAGCACCAGGTAGACCCATGGAGAAAAGATTAGACGGACTTGCAGGGTGGCTGAGGACAGAGAGGTGGAAGATGTGCTTGCGGCCACAAGGGATAGATGCATATGCAGGGCTATGATCGCCAACGCCATGGGGCAGGGCACTTGATGATGTTGACAATGATGATGATGATGATGGTATGTATATATGTATGTATTTATGTCTGTCTGTCTGTCTGTCTGTCTGTCTGTATGTATGTATGTACGTACGTATGTATGTATGTATGTATGTGTGTGTGTGTGTGTGTGTGTGTGTGTGTGTGTGTGTGTGTGTGTGTGTGTGTGTGTGTGTGTGTGTGTGTGTGTGTGTGTATACGCAAACAGACAGATGAGCCGACAAACAGATTTTTCACTTGCCTAAACACAGTCCTGCCCTCCTCAAGTACACTGATCTCACACAGATACCTTGTGGGAACACCTGTCGCCTTACCTGTCGTAAAACTGCCAGACCCACCGCTCACTTCTGCCGATGAACCAGGGATGGGTGCAATTGTCTGCAAATACAAGTCAGAATTTTGTGTCTGCATCTTAGCTCTATATCGTCTGAAAATAAGGTATGATAAAATTATTATTCTTATCTATCCAAACTCTGTTGTATCATTCATTATTTCAATGGTCGTTTTTCCTAATTGTATCTTCATTGCCAATATCAGTAGTACGTAATAATGGCAGTGTTGGTGGTAGTGATGAAGGCGGGTTTAAATGAATATGGTAATGCAATGGCAGGAGTATTGTTATTGTCATTGTTGTTTAAAACCCAGCCGACTGCACAGAGCCATATCAGAGCTATAACCATCTCAAAATGCACACCGTACATCACCAGAAAAAAAACAAACAGGAAAGAAAAACAATCTGGAAAAGAAAAATAAGTACACATATCAATGCATTCGCGCACATAATCCAAGGATATGCCCCTGGCATTGACCACTCCATCCAATTTATCAGGGGATACCCCCCCCCCCCACAACCCCCCCCCACCCCAAAACAAACAAAAAAACAACAAAGAAAGAAACAAACAAAAAAAACCCCCAAAAGTCCAAACCTGAATACAAATATAAACATAACCAAGAACACAAAAGCATAAAAAGGGGCCTAAATCACCTAAAATTGCTTTTGCACAACACATTTCCTAAGAGCCAAAAGTGCACTTAATACACGTAGTAGCAGTAATGATAGCAGTAATTTTGATGTAACAGTGGTGGTGTTGGCGGCACGAGAGTAGGAACAGTAGTGGTAAAGCTGATAAAAATAGTACTCATTATTGTCCTAGATGGAACGATATCAAATTTCGTTGGTGCGACTTTAGATCTAATCTACGATCTTTTCTCTGACTGAAGATCTGACCCGGGTAGATGGAGCTCCTTGCCCTGTCAAGGCAGTCCGTCTAGACGAGGGTAAACTGAGTTCAAACCCCGGAAAGTGCCCCACGTGGCTCTCAGGAAGGTTCCTGAACAAGAGACTACTCCGAAGAACAAAACTATACGTGAACCAGAAAGCACGTCAAGCGTGACAAAGGCCAGTTGGCAGAAAATTTGCGCCTGTCTTGTCTTGTATTAAATACACGTTCTGATTCTATTTTCGTGTTTTTCTGGTTCTTGTTGGCTTGAACGCAGGCAGTCGCACTTGTTTTGGATTTCGTAAAACTATACGTGCCTAGGCCGTTGTGAATGTGACAGTCACAGTGCAAATGGCGTTGTAAGTGTCAGTATGCAAGAGAGAGGAGACAGGATCGCACGCTCCCAACACACTTTGAAAGTATCCTGTGCTGGACAGGCATACAGGTAAAGCGGACTGGTCATTTATCCCACATGAAAACCCACACCAGGTGCTGAAGATCATTATGCCTATTCATTCCACAGATCGATGAGAAAATCTACCACCATCATTACAGTTATGTTTCGTTGGTCTAAAATCATGCATCGTGAACAGGCCTACGAAAAGTCCACCAAGTTTTGTTTCCTTGGCCTAAAATCATCACAGTTATGTTTCCTTGGCCTAAAATCATCACAGTTATGTTTCCTTGGCCTAAAATCATCACAGTTATGTTTCCTTGGCCTAAAATCATCACAGTTTTGTTTCCTTGGCCTAAAATCATCACAGTTATGTTTCCTTGGCCTAAAATCATCACAGTTATGTTTCCTTCGTCTCAAGTATTTTCTTGGCTATCATACGTTATTTTCCTTGGTCTAAAATCATTACGTTTATGTTTCGTTGGTCTAAAATCATTACGTTTATGTTTCGTTGGTCTAAAATCATTACGTTTATGTTTCGTTGGTCTAAAATCATTACGTTATGTTTCGTTGGTTTAAAATCAATAAAGTTATATATCCTTGGTCTAAAACCATTACAGGGGTGTTTCCTTGGTCTAAAACCATTACAGGTATGTTTCCTTGGTCTAAAACCATTACAGGTATGTTTCCTTGGTCTAAAACCATTACAGTTATAGTTCTTTGGTGTAAAACAATGCATCGTGAGCAGACCAACGAAAAGTCCACCATCACCATCACGGTTATATTTCGTTGGTCTTAAATCATGCACCGTGGGGAGACTTACCTGCACATTATCCCCCAGGACGACAGGCAGTGTGAGGGAGCCGCCGTTCATGGCAAAGTTGTAGAGACTCACAGCGTTGTCCAGGTCATTCTCTGCCGTCATGTTGGCCGAGTCTCCCGCCAGGCTGGGCTTGTCCAGCATGTCGAACGACACGTGGATCGCTGTAGCGTCGTAATACAACTGTAATTAACACAACAAACAAAACGCCTGTGTAAAACGAAGAAAACGCTGAGGTTTGATATGATGAGAGGTGACAGAGATAAGTACAATCAACGTGCAATATTTCCAACACGTGCAGTATTTCCAACACGTGCAGTATTTCCAACACGTGCAGTATTTCCAAAACTCTCAGTTTTCTATTTCTCTTCACTTTCCTTTCTTGTCACGTACTCACTAGTATATACAGAGTTCATCTTCCTTCATATAGTATCATTGTGACATAGTTGAACTCTTCATACTATTATTTTCTTGTCGCACGTACTCACTAGTATATACAGAGTTCATCTTCCTTCATAATACATGTGACTAGTGAACTCTTTGCTTTCCTTTCTTGTCACGTACTCACTAGTATATACAGAGTTCATCTTCCTTCATAATACAGTGTGACTGGTGAACTCTTTGCTTTCCTTTCTTGTCACGTACTCACTAGTGTATACAGAGTTCATCTTCCTTCATAATACAGTGTGACTGGTGAACTCTTTGCTTTCCTTTCTTGTCACGTACTCACTAGTATATACAGAGTTCATCTTCCTTCATAATACAATGTGACTGGTGAACTCTTCGCTTTATTTTCTTGTCACGTACTCACTAGTATATACAGAGTTCATCTTCCTTCATAATACAGTGTGACTGGTGAGTATGGGACAGGAAAGGACATCGAAGAGAAGCAGAAAACCGAGTGTTCAAAATATTGTACAAGTTCGAAATATTGCACATTTACTGTGCGTTTCTTTTTTCACGGACAGTATTTAATCAGAAACACACTGAATGGTAGAGTTCTTGGTTTCGTTTTAAGCTTGTTGGGAGATGTAGGTGCAGAGACTTAGTACTCAAAAAGAAAAAAGCTGACCACATATCTCCTCTCCTGGCACAACTTCACTGGCTCCCTGTATCAAAGCGCATACAGTACAAACTAGACACCATGTGCTACAAAAGCCTCAATAACGCAGCCCCCGATTACCTGTCAAGCCTACTTGAGATCTATGTTCCCTCACGTACCCTCCGCTCTGCCTCCGATCCTCTGACTTTTCGCTTTCCACGCACTAAGCTCAATACCTATGGTCCACGAGCCTTCTCTGTTTCTGGTCCACTTTCCTGGAACAAACTTCCTCTCTCTGTCCGTCAGCAACCTACTTTTGTCTCCTTCAAGTCCGCTCTCAAAACTCACCTTTTCTCCTCTGCATAAAATCCTGATCTCACTCAATCCCCTCTGCAGCCTGTCTCCACTCGGAGGGGAATCACATTATAATATATAATTGTATATAATATGCTCTCTATAATTTTCCATTGCTTTTATTCTTTCTCCCCATTTATAGCCGTGTGCGTGCGTGCGTGTGTGTGTGTGCGCGCGCGCGCGCGCGTGTGTGTGTGTGTGTGCGTGCGTGTGTGTGCATGCGTGCGTGCGTGTGTGTGCGTGCGTGCGTGTGTGTGTGTGTGTCTGTTTCAGCGCTTAGATTTGATTTTATCAAGATTTTGCGCTATATAAATATTGTAATTATTATTATTATTATTACACTCTTTTTTTTACAATGGCCCTGTTCACCCCGGTTATTTTGTTTTCCTTTTTTTCAGAACATTAGAGCTGTTGACCCAAGTTCTGATTTCTCGCCTTCAGTCCCATCCCGCAACTTAAAAACTGTCCTATTATTGTCCATCTTGATAATCAAGTCGTTCTGGCGGTTTCATGGGGCCCGTCAACCACCTCTGACCCTCCGTCTATTTCATGACCTTGTCAGCGATAGTTTTGTGCAAGCTTAACCCTTTAACTCCCTCTGCCTATCCATTAGCATTATGCTTTGTCAAACATGACAGCACAGATTTAACCCTTGGATTCCCTTACCCTATCCACCAGCTTCCTGCAATACAGAGTGCTGGCAGGATAGGGTGAAACACGGGGATAGAGGACTTTGGAGTTTGCTCAAGAGGGATTCATCGCACTCAGATAATTCCGTATGCTCTCCACCCAAATCTGCCAGCAACTATCTGGCAGACTCTGTAAGCTCATGCAAAACCTTATGCGCTGGCAAAGTCTTGAAGGGACACAGGAAACAGTTGTACCATTTCAGCCCAGACTACTCATGTTGAACACCCCATACGTAGCCCCACAGAGAACCACTGGCTGTATAAATTGCACATCAAATGGTCTCATAAAACTATTGAGTGAACTATGTCCATTTTATTTAGTTTACTCATGATGTCAATAAGAGATCTTTTTGCTCCGCATACCTATTCTTCCTAAGCAAAAAATGTTACACTTAATCTCTTAGACAAAATCATCCCAGAGTATCTATATGAATTCACTATCAGTAAAACTTAATCTCTTAGACAAATTCATACCAGAGTATCTAGATGAATTCCACACTTTCATCTCACAATAAGTAAGACCCCCCCACACTTCTCCTGAGGAGCTAAATGACCATAGTTTTCTAAAGCTACAATATCACTTGTACTTGTATTCCTTTTAAACTTCAGTCTCAGAACGGCTCTGGGTGAAATATTTAATTTAATTGGTATAAAGAGAGAGAGAGAGAGAGAGAGAGAGAGGAGACAGACAGACAGACAGACAGAGACAGAGAAACAGAGACAGAGAGAGAGACGGAGACAGAGAAAGACCGAGAGACACAGGGAGAGAGACAGAGAGAGAGAGAGTGAGAGAGAGAGACACACACACACACAGATGCAGAGAGAGAGAGAGAGAGAGAGAGAGAGAGAAATAGAGAGAGCCAAAGAGAGAGAGAGTGTGAGAGAGAGAGGCCCAGAGAGAGGCAGAGTGAGAGAGACAGCCATAAAGAGTGAGTGAGAGAGAAGGAGAGAGGCACAGAGAGGAAGAACCAGAGACAGAAGAGGAGAGAGAGAGAGAGAGAGAGAGAGAGAGAGAGAGAGAGAGAGAGAGAGAGAGAGAGAGAGAGAGAAACAGAGAGGCAGAGAGAGAGAGAGAGCAAAGCCATAATTATGTGGTGGAATACAGAACCTCTGACACTTATTTAGGCCTACAATTTGTATGACAGGCACTGAAGCGATGAAAATCGTGGCAGTGAACAAGATGAACATTTTCTGTCAAAGTTCTGCATTACAAAGGTACAGACAATCAAAGAGCGAAAGAAACCAACAATAAACAGCCACAACGAAAGAAATACAACCAGAAAAATAGATATCTGTGCAGAAGATAGGATAGACGAAGTCAGAATCGTAATGTGTAAAGACGAAAATCACACAAATGAAGAAGAAGAAGACTGTTATTGTTACAGCTATTTTTCTTTAAACCGCAGCCGACTGCATACAGCTGTATGAGGGATATAACCGTTTCCAAACATATACAATATTTCAAAGGAGAAAAAAACCCAAAAAGAAAAAGAAAATTAAATAAACATATCAATGCATTCGCACACATAATCTAAGGAGATGCCCCTGGCGTTGACCACTCCATCCAATTTATCACACAGGGGATGTAAAAAAAACATACCTGACTACAAATTTTAAACATGAATGACACTAAAACATGTGTCAGAACAGGCCTAACCCATCTAAAACTGCTTCCGCATATCTCATTTCCCTAGAGCCAAAAATGCGCTTGATAAATGTACCCAACTGTCAATCCTAAGAGAAAGTACGTAAGACTTTATCGAACACATACAAGTGAATGGACCAGCAAGGCAGAAAATGACAGGAAGAAATGACAGAAAGCAAAAGAGGAAGAAAGAAACAAAGAGAGTGACAGAAAAGAGGAAATTTCTAGCACAGAATTTCCAGAAGAGGAGGATACTATTTATACTGAAACAGATCCCGGGATCCCCATGGGGGCAGAAGAAGAAGAGGAAGGAGGAGGAGGAGAAGAAAAAGAAGAAGAAGAAGAAGGAGAAGAAGAAGAAGAAGAAGAAGAACAAGAGGAAGGAGGAGGAGGAGGAGGAGAGAGAAGAAGAAGAAGAAGAAGAAGAAGAAGAAGAAGAAGAAGAAGAAGAAGAAGAAGAAGAAGAAGAAGAAAGAAGAAGAAGAAGAAGAAGAAGAAGAAGAAGAAGAATGCGAAGAAGAAGAATGCGAAGAAGAAGAAGAAGAATGCGAAGAAGAAGAAGAAGAAGAAAGAAGAAGAAGAAGAAGAAGAAGAAGAATGCGAAGAAGAAGAAGAAGAATGCGAAGAAGAAGAAGAATACGAAGAATGCGAAGAAGAAGAATGCGAAGAAGAATGCGAAGAAGAAGAATGCGAAGAAGAAGAATGCGAAGAAGAATGCGAAGAATGCGAAGAAGAAGAAGAAGAAGAAGAAGAAGAAGAAGAATGCGAAGAAGAAGAATGCGAAGAAGAAGAATGCGAAGAAGAAGAATGCGAAGAAGAAGAAGAATGCGAAGAAGAAGAAGAAGAAGAAGAATGCGAAGAAGAAGAAGAAGAAGAAGAAGAAGAAGAAGAATGCGAAAAAGAATGCGAAGAAGAAGAAGAATGCGAAGAAGAAGAAGAATGCGAAGAAGAAGAAGAATGCGAAGAAGAAGAAGAAGAAGAAGAAGAAGAAGAAGAAGAAGAAGAAGAATGCGAAGAAGAAGAAGAATGCGAAGAAGAAGAAGAAGAAGAATGCGAAGAATGCGAAGAATGCGAAGAAGAAGAAGAAGAAGAAGAAGAATGCGAAGAAGAAGAATGCGAAGAAGAAGAAGAATGCGAAGAAGAAAGAAGAAGAAGAAGAAGAAGAAGAAGAATGCGAAGAATGCGAAGAAGAAGAAGAAGAATGCGAAGAAGAAGAAGAAGAAGAAGAAGAATGCGAAGAAGAAGAAGAAGAATGCGAAGAAGAATGCGAAGAAGAAGAAGAATGCGAAGAAGAAGAAGAATGCGAAGAAGAATGCGAAGAAGAATGCGAAGAAGAAGAAGAATGCGAAGAAGAATGCGAAGAAGAATGCGAAGAAGAATGCGAAGAAGAATGCGAAGAAGAATGCGAAGAATGCGAAGAAGAAGAATGCGAAGAATGCGAAGAATGCGAAGAAGAATGCGAAGAAGAATGCGAAGAAGAATGCGAAGAAGAAGAAGAAGAATGCGAAGAATGCGAAGAAGAAGAAGAAGAAGAAGAAGAAGAAGAAGAAGAATGCGAAGAAGAAGAAGAAGAAGAAAAAGAAGAAGAAGAAGAAAGAAGAAGAAGAAGAAGAAGAAGAATGCGAAGAATGCGAAGAATGCGAAGAAGAAGAAGAAGAAGAAGAAGAAGAAGAACAATGCGAAGAATGCGAAGAATGCGAAGAAGAAGAAGAAGAAGAATGCGAAGAAGAAGAAGAAGAATGCGAAGAAGAAGAAGAAGAAGAAGAATGCGAAGAAGAAGAAGAATGCGAAGAAGAAGAAGAAGAATGCGAAGAAGAAGAAGAATGCGAAGAATGCGAAGAAGAAGAATGCGAAGAAGAATGCGAAGAAGAAGAATGCGAAGAAGAAGAATGCGAAGAAGAATGCGAAGAATGCGAAGAAGAAGAAGAAGAAGAAGAAGAAGAAGAAGAATGCGAAGAAGAAGAATGCGAAGAAGAAGAATGCGAAGAAGAAGAATGCGAAGAAGAAGAATGCGAAGAAGAAGAAGAATGCGAAGAAGAAGAAGAAGAAGAAGAATGCGAAGAAGAAGAAGAAGAAGAAGAAGAAGAAGAAGAAGAATGCGAAAAAAGAATGCGAAGAAGAAGAAGAATGCGAAGAAGAAGAAGAATGCGAAGAAGAAGAAGAATGCGAAGAAGAAGAAGAAGAAGAAGAAGAAGAAGAAGAAGAAGAAGAAGAATGCGAAGAAGAAGAAGAATGCGAAGAAGAAGAAGAAGAAGAATGCGAAGAATGCGAAGAATGCGAAGAAGAAGAAGAAGAAGAAGAAGAATGCGAAGAAGAAGAATGCGAAGAAGAAGAAGAATGCGAAGAAGAAGAAGAAGAAGAAGAAGAAGAAGAAGAAGAATGCGAAGAATGCGAAGAAGAAGAAGAAGAATGCGAAGAAGAAGAAGAAGAATGCGAAGAATGCGAAGAAGAAGAAGAAGAATGCGAAGAAGAATGCGAAGAAGAATGCGAAGAAGAAGAAGAATGCGAAGAAGAATGCGAAGAAGAATGCGAAGAAGAAGAAGAATGCGAAGAAGAATGCGAAGAAGAATGCGAAGAAGAATGCGAAGAAGAATGCGAAGAATGCGAAGAAGAAGAATGCGAAGAATGCGAAGAATGCGAAGAAGAATGCGAAGAAGAAATGCGAAGAAGAATGCGAAGAAGAAGAAGAAGAATGCGAAGAATGCGAAGAAGAAGAAGAAGAAGAAGAAGAAGAAGAAGAAGAAGAAGAATGCGAAGAAGAAGAAGAATGCGAAGAATGCGAAGAAGAAAGAAGAAGAAGAAGAAGAAGAAGAAGAAGAAGAAAAAATGCGAAGAATGCGAAGAAGAAGAAGAAGAAGAAGAAGAAGAAGAAGAAGAAGAAGAAGAATGCGAAGAATGCGAAGAATGCGAAGAATGCGAAGAAGAAGAAGAAGAAGAATGCGAAGAAGAATGCGAAGAAGAAGAAGAAGAAGAAGAAGAAGAAGAAGAAGAAGAAGAAGAAGAAGAAGAAGAAGAAGAAGAAGAAGAAGAAGAAGAAGAATGCGAAGAATGCGAAGAAGAAGAAGAAGAATGCGAAGAAGAAGAATGCGAAGAAGAAGAAGAATGCGAAGAAGAAGAAGAATGCGAAGAAGAAGAAGAATGCGAAGAATGCGAAGAATGCGAAGAATGCGAAGAAGAAGAAGAAGAATGCGAAGAAGAATGCGAAGAAGAAGAAGAAGAAGAAGAAGAAGAAGAAGAAGAAGAAGAAGAAGAAGAATGCGAAGAAGAAGAAGAAGAAGAAGAAGAAGAAGAAGAATGCGAAGAAGAAGAAGAATGCGAAGAAGAAGAAGAAGAAGAATGCGAAGAATGCGAAGAATGCGAAGAATGCGAAGAAGAAGAAGAAGAATGCGAAGAAGAATGCGAAGAAGAAGAAGAAGAAGAAGAAGAAGAAGAAGAATGCGAAGAAGAAGAAGAAGAAGAAGAAGAATGCGAAGAAGAAGAAGAAGAAGAAGAAGAAGAAGAAGAAGAAGAAGAAGAAGAAGAAGAATGCGAAGAAGAAGAATGCGAAGAAGAATGCGAAGAATGCGAAGAATGCGAAGAAGAAGAAGAATGCGAAAGAAGAAGAAGAAGAAGAAGAAGAAGAAGAAGAAGAAGAAGAAGAATGCGAAGAAGAATGCGAAGAATGCGAAGAAGAAGAAGAATGCGAAGAAGAAGAAGAATGCGAAGAAGAATGCGAAGAAGAATGCGAAGAAGAATGCGAAGAAGAAGAAGAATGCGAAGAAGAAGAAGAATGCGAAGAAGAAGAAGAAGAAGAAGAATGCGAAGAAGAAGAAGAATGCGAAGAAGAAGAAGAATGCGAAGAAGAAGAAGAAGAAGAAGAAGAAGAATGCGAAGAAGAAGAAGAAGAATGCGTTAGACAAATATGCAGAGAAGATGCCGAACATCCACAATAGAAATCGAAGTAAAGAAAGTAAGAAATAATTGCGATCAACTATAGAACGCGAAAAAAAGATAAGAGAAGAAGAGAAGAAGAATGAACAGAAGAATGCGAAGAGACAGAGAAAGAGACAGAAGAAGACGGAGAAGAGATAGCGAAGAAAAGAGAGAGACGAGATGCGAGAGATAGAGAGAGAGAACAACAAAAGATGCGAAGAAGGAAGAGATGCGAAGAAGAAGAATGCGAGAGAAAGAGAAGGAGATGCGAGAGAATGCCAAGAAGCGATAGAGAGACAGCGAAAAGAGATGCGAAGAAGAGAGATGCAAGAGAGGAAGACATGGAAGAAGAAGAATGCGAAGAAGAAGATGCGAAGAGAGAGAGAGAATGCGAGAGAGAGGAAGAAGAAGGAAGAAGAAGAGAGATGAGAAGAATGCGAAGATAAAGGAAACAGAATTGCAAGAAGTAGAAGCCGAAGCGAGAAAGAAAAAAGAGAAAGAAGTGATAAAAGGACAGACAATCAAAGGCGAAGAAAAACAATAAAAGAAAACGAAGAAATGCACAGAAATAGAATGCAGAAGATAGAAGAAGAAGTCAGAAGTAAGGAAAGACGAAAAACACAAATGAAGAAGAAGAAGACTGTATGTAAGATTTAAAGCAGAGACTGCATAAGCTGATGAGGGAATAAGTAAACAATAGCAAATTCAAGAGAAAAAGCCCAAAAAGAAAAGAAAATTGCAATAAAAACAAGCATTGCGAAAATAAGGAGATGCTGCGTGAACAAATATACACATGGGATGTAAAAAAACATACCTGACAAAATTGTAAAAGAATAAGAACAAAACATGGTCAGAACAGGAAGCCATAAAATGCTTCGATACCATAGAGCAAAAAGAGCTGAAAATGCCAATGTAATGCGAAGAGAAAGAGTAAGATTATCGAAAAACGAATGACAGAAGGCGAAAATGAAGAAGGCGAAGAAAAGGGAAGAAAGAAAGCAAGAGAGATGCGAAAGAGAATTCAGAAGAATTCCGAAGAAGATACTAACTGAAAGAGACATGGGGCAGAAGAAGAAGAGAAGGGAGAGGAGAGAAGAAGAAGAAGAAGGAAGAAGGAAAGAAGAAGAAGAAAGAAGAACGAGAAGAAGGAAGGAAGAAGAAGAAGAAGAAGAAGAAGAAGAAGAAGAAGAAGAAGAAGAAGAAGAAGAAGAAGAAGAAGGAGAGAGGAAGAAGAAGAAGAAGAGAAGAAGAGAAGAAGAAGAAGAAGAAGAAGAAGAAGAAGAAGAAGAAGAAGAAGAAGAAGAAAAAAGAAGAAGAAAAGAAGAAGAAGATGATGTTGATGAAGAAGAACAAGGACAGTATCCGCAACAACAACATCAACAACGACCTAACATGTAGAAAAACATTGTGTCTGGAACATCAGTGCCTTACCAGGAAGCAATACAGTATGTACAACAGCACACTGTGCTGCAGCCTACCTCAATGTCAGCCACTCGCAGCTTAGAGATACCGGTATGTAAGGCCACTGCAGAGGCCAGGGCGTCCTTAAACATTTCTATGTTGTTGTAGACCGCTTTCCGGGCCGTACCTGTTCATCAACATAACGGTTTTTATGACTATGATGATGATGATGACAATGACGACGACGATGATGATGATAACGACTAATAATGATGGTGATGATGGTGGGCTCTTTCGTCAATATGATGGTTGAGTAGGCATAATAATAATAATAATAATAATAATAATAATAATAATAGTAATCAAAGCAATCACTAACAACGACCAAATCTCCAGACACAGAGCACACGCAAACTGGGAGGGAAAAGACAGGAGGGAAGTAGAGCGTACATGACCCCTGACCCCTGACCCAAGCCGTCATCCTTCCTCTGTCTCACACACGCGCAAACACACAAACACACATAGGCTGCTGAGCTGGGGTACACTAAGGCCTGTTCGACGAATAACCCTTGACGAAAGTTGTTATCTTCTCTGTCGCACACACATATTCTCTCTTTTTCTCTTTCTCGTTTTTTAATCAAGACTTCAGAAAGATCCAACAACACAAAAGGGAAACACAGACAGACAGACAGACAGACACACACACACACTCAGACAAAGACAGACAGACACACACATACAGACAGACACACACAGACAGACACACACACAGACACACACAGCCACACAGACAGACACACACAGACATACACACAGACAGACATACACACACAGACACACACACAGCCACACATAGACACAGACACACACAGACACACACTCAGACAAAGACAGACAGACACACACATACAGACAGACACACACACACAGACACACACAGCCACACAGACAGACACACACAGACATACACACAGACAGACATACACACACAGCCACAGACACACACAGACACACATACGCGCGCGCACAGACACACACACAGACACACACACAAACATACACACACACACGCATACAAGAACCTTACATGATGTGTGGGAGTGTAGAAGAAGGGATGGAGGGGGGAGGGAAGGAAGATAAGGAAACCGTTGAAGACAACAGACGAACTAACCGTCAATATCAAAGGTAAATCGTCGTCTCTTTGAGCCACGGAAACAGGGACTGATATCTGCATTGACCAAAGTGGGACGAACAGTGTCGTAATAGAACACATTGGCCTCCAAGATAGAATTATCTTCCTGAAACATACAGTCACTTTCATTGCTACAATAGAACACATTGGCCTCGAAGATAGAATTATCTTCCTGAAACAGTCAGTCACTTTCATTGCTACAATAGGACACATTGGCCTCGAACATAGAATCGTATTCCTTAAACATACAGTCACCTTTATTGTTATAGTATAACAGAACACACTGGCCTCGAAGATAGAATAGTACTCCTGAAACATACAGTCACATTCATTACTACAATATAACACACTGACCTCTTAGATACAATCGCATTCCTGAAACATACAGTCACCTTCACTGCCATACCCTCATCTTACTCAAATTTTTGTGTCCGCGAAATGCCACATAAAAGCAAAAATAACAAGTTTTACTTTCAGTTTCATTTCCTAAAGATAGCGTCTCCTCGCCCGCCAACCAACCACCCAACCACTCAACCAACCAACCACTCAACCAACCAACCACTCAACCAACCACTCAACCAACCACTCAACCAACCAACCACTCAACCAACCAACCAACCAACAATCCAACCAACAAACCAACCTACCAACCAACCATCCAACCAACAATCCAACCAACAATCCAACCAAGCAACCAACCAAGCAACCACTCAACCAACCAAGCAACCAGTCAACCAACCAACCAACCAACCAACCAACCAACCAACCAACCAACTAACCTCCCCTTGAAGGCCAAATAGCCTTCACACCTGTCTTAAGTCTTCATTAAGAACAAAATAAAAAATGGGCGGTGTTGCACTACGACGACACGTTCTCAATGGAGAGAGCAGGCTGAGTTTCACATGGTAAAGCCAATATGACAAAAAGAATATAATGAATATGAATATGGACCTGAATATGAATATGAATTCGTTAGCAGAAGCTAAATAATGTCTGATGTATGCAATACTGTATCGTACTACAGGGTTCATACAGATTTCCAGACAAAAATTTTATGGACTTTTTAAGGACTTTTGAAGCACTTTTTAAAAAAAATGCCTCACACGAACGAAAGCTGTAATGACGTCACTACTTTTAAAGTCCACAGTAGTTCAGCTTTCATTGCCTCTGTTTTAGTACGGCTCAGGCTGTTCACTGACATCTGAGTTTGAGCAAAACAGTTGGTTGATGAACTGCAGGATGCTGAACTGCTAGAAGTGATGGGATTGCTCGTTGTAGATTTTTTTGTAAAAAAATTCGAAAGACAAACTGCAGGATTTGAAGCCTCCATCAGGTCGCAGTGTTTTTTCCCTTTTCCATGGGTATTTACAGCCGATTCTCCCATTGAACGAATGTCTATGGTCTTCTTACAAATGTGGCAAAAGGCCTTGCATCTGTCTCCATTTGGGTCTGCCTGCAGCCATTCTTTGTATTCGTCTTTTTCCAGCCAAACCACGTTAAACAAACACTTCCCCGGCATGTTGACTTCTCAATTTCAAAATGGTGGAACATTCTTTCACGTACGCGCATGCGCCATGAAGGCCCGTAACTCTGGTGTTTTGACCTATAGCAGACGACGTATCGGTGAGATCGTCGATCTTAACTCTGACTCAGACTTTCTCTTTTTTTTTCAATTCAATTTCAACCTTTTTTTTTTTACAAACTCAAGATTTTACACACTTTATCAAAAATCATAGGCAGTGACAAAACTTAAGGACTTTTTAAAGACCTTTCAGCAAAAGCCTGATTTTTAAGGACTTTTAAGGCCTTAAAAAGCATGCCCTCAAAATTAAGCACTTTTAAGGACTTTTAAGGACTATGCCAACCCTGTATAAACTACAGTGTATATCTACATAAGAAGGCTGCATTATTTCACCTACGTTACTTTTGTTCAAATTAGCAGTCTCGAAGAAAGAAAAAAACCTTAGTGGCCAGAGAAAAAAAAAGAAAGAAAAAACCCAACAACTAAGAAACAACTGCACCAACCAATCACAAATACATGAACAAAATACATACATTAGAAATATAACCCACTCATCCTCGCAAGCGAGCAGCCAAAAACCAAATCATCTTACCCCTCTGTCCCACATCCTGAACTGTACAGGTAGTTTCCATTGCGATCCTTGTGTGTTCCAGCTCTCGCTGTCACTCTGGGCAAACATGAGAATATGCACACTACTGTTTACGAGGAAATACAAATTGTTATTGCTGTTGTAGAACTATTCAGATTTGACACATGCGCGTAAACCATGCAGACACACACACACACACACACACAACACACACACACACACACACACACACACACACACACACACACACACACACACACACACACGCTCATATACAAACATACGTGCACACACACTTGCTTTTCGCACTTTTTAAACGAGAGGCCAGTTCATGGAAAATATGCAATATGCAGACACAAATGAACTGGAATGTTTTTCACAGTATAATCTTTAAAGGACACAGTAGCATGAATATGTATGGTGCACATACACAACACAATATTTCATAGCAGGCCAGCGATAACAATGAAACATACTTTTAAAATAGTCCCACCCCTTTCTACTCAGACCTATCTGGGATTCCACAAGGTGGAGTACTCTCCCCTATTATCTTCCTTTTCTTCATTATCGACATAACATCTGAGCAGTCTAGTAGTGTCAGAATTACTTTGTATGCAGACAACATGATAATTTGATGTCAGGAGGAACATGCCACGATACCACCTACAGAGTGCAACAAGAGGAACTTCAGCAGAATTCATGGGAAGAATAATGGTATGTCCACAAACAATGACAAACCCTTTACAGCACCATTCACCTTGTGGACCAGACAGAAGACTGGCATCATCAAGCCTGGAGAAATCCCTGTTTGGAAGGATGAAGAAGTGACCAACACTGGAGTCATTTTCGTCGGTGGGCAGATCTAGATGCCACGCATTTCACAAACAGAAGCTACGGCCAGGCACAAGGAGCCATACTCAGGAAGCTGGTGGGCATTACATGGATACTGAAAACAGCGTATCAGGCAACACTCGGGTTCCACCTCGAATGGGACTCCACAGTATGGTTAGCTTGCCCAAGACCGACCCGCAATCACATGACAAAGTTCAGAACCCGGCCCTAACTCAGCACTGGTGCAATGAGCTCGACGCCTATCTAGGAAATGGAAACACAGGAATCCATTCTCTCTATCGGAAAGGAAATACCAAGAACATGACGGTGGCTGATAAGGTCAGATATCTGGCAGATCATTCCATGAAGCAGAAAACTGCGTTGTCTCACCGAAAATTGCCTGAAACAGAAAAGCTCTGTCCACAAAATTTAATGGCTATTGCGGTCATACCAGAGCTTTACCAGATGGACATTAATGATCACTGTTTCGTGTACAACTGCCAGAACCGTGGATACCAGAACAACGAGAAATTGAAATCCACGCTACAGGATAAGTACAAGATGACACAGCATGTCAGCTTGTCACGTTGACCATGATAAAAGAGCATTACCCACAAAAGCCAATGCATGTACACACGGACAATCAGCCACCATGAGCTGTGACCAACCATCAACTTTACAGGGCTCATACCATATGAGCCATTGTTGCTATGGGCGAACACAGCCCCAACTTCCGAGCAGAAACAGAGGCACTCATGCAGCCAGCCTCCATGGTCCAGGCAACTAATGACACACGCTATGAAGTGGTCTTCTTCTCAGATGCCCTCTCTGTTCTCCAGGCCCCCGGAGAATGACAAGATCCTTCATCCTTCCAAGGCCTAGCAGGTCAAAAGGACCAGAAGATAAGTCCTCCAGTGGATCCCTATCAACTTTGGGATACCAGAAACGTCTGGACAGATCAGTTGGCAACAGCATCAGATACAGCGACAAGTGGAGCACCTTCAGATCAGTCATTAAGCCACGAACAGAAAGGGACGACAGCCACCTTCTGTCCAGAGAACAGCAAGTGGTCCAGACTACGCTCTGCACCAGCCACAACATGCTCAACACATGCATGAACCACATGTTTACTCTGACGCTTTACTTACCTGCCCTTGAGGTCAACAGGACCAGGCAGATAAAACAGTGCAACAATATCACCCCTCTCAAGTACAGCAACAGGAAACATGGCCTACTATAACTTGGATCCTATCCTCTCTCACTCTATGCTTTACCTTCCCCAACTCTGAACAGGGTCATGTAACTATTCACATCTGGGCAGAATACAGGCAAGCAAAAAGTTCCTCGAACCCAATTTTTGGTAAAACCACACCTTTATATTAGCATTTCTCACATTTACTCTAGTGATAAGTGCATTTGCACTCACCGACAGGGCAAAGTACCACTCCACCGTTAAGTTACGGTCCGTGTAGCCGTTGATTTTGTTAGTCCTGGCCACCCACAGTTCACAGGGGATGTCTCGTGTCGTTCTCTGCTCGCACACACACACACACACACACACACACACACACACACACACACACACACACACACACACACACACACCGCACACACACACACACACACTCAGAGCATGCACATAAATACACACACACTGGCGCACATGTATACACGCACGCACGTTGTGTGCACCACACAAAGAATTATGAAATTCTCACCACATCAGACGGACAGTGAGAAAGTGGAGGGGGGAGAGAGAGAGAGAGAGAGAGAGAGAGAGAGAGAGAGAGAGAGAGAGAGAGAGAGAGAGAGAGAGAGAGAGAGAGAGAGAGAAAGAGACAGAGAGAGAGAGAGAGAGAGAGAGAGAGAGAGAGAGAGAGAGAGAGAGTACAGATGGAAGTATTGTTTGCTTGCGCGTGTGAGCAAGACTGCATGTAGGTGCACGAGTATGTAGGTGTGTGAGTGTGAGTGAGACAGACAGACAGACAGACAGACTGACAGACAGACAGACAGACAGACAGACAGACAGACAGACAGACAGACAGGCAGACAGACAGACAGACAGACAGACAGACAGACCAACAGCCAAACACTCTGACACACAATCAGACAAACTAGACAGCCAGATGTACAAATACAGACGTAAAGAGATACATTCAGACAGAAGCAAAAGCTTGGTGGATTTCAACGAATCATCGTGCTTGTCCCCACAAGGACTGCATATGTGTTCATCTAAAACAAAAGGGCGTTGAAACAAGAACTAAGTCCACATCGACACTCACCACACCAGCGTAGGTGTACTCGCTGGATGAGGTCTCAGCGAAGAATTGTGCTGGGTCCTTCATCATCACCTTGCCGTTGCTCAGCTTGGTGACGAATGAGATGCCGGTGTTACCCACCTGAGTTATCTGACAGCTGTCCTGTGACGTGTCGATCACGTACGACACACCTTGATCAGAAAAAATAACAAATGAAAGATAACAATATGCTTAAGAAGGGGAACATTGCTGTTTGGTATCTTCGGAGGTACAGTAATGTAAGTCACAATTGTTTACCCTAACATCATCTCTCGGTACAAGTCGGGAGGGGTGGCGGGGGGGGGGGGGGGGGAGAAAGTGAGCGAAGAAAATAGCCATCGACCGAACAGTTATCATTAAACACCAACCAAGAAATGGCAGTCAATGGCTTCATATCAATGGACAGCGATAACATTTGATGATGATGATGATGAAGAAGAAGAAGGAGAAGAAGAATGCGAAGAAGAAGAAGAAGAATGCGAAGAAGAAGAAGAGGAAGAGGAAGAGGAAGACGGAAGAAGGAAGGAGGAGGAGGAGGAAAGAGGAGGAAGAAGAAGAAGAAGAAGAAGAAAGAAGAAGAAGAAGATGATGAAGATGATGAAGAAGAAGATGATGTTGATGATGATGATGAAGAAGAAGAAGAAGAAGAAAAAGAAGGATGAGGAGGAGGAGGAGGAGGAGAGGAGGAGGAGGAGAGAAATATAACCATACATTCTTCTCATCTTTTACTGTGAGGGGAAGAAAGATGGGTTACCGGTGTTGAAGTCGTTAACTTGCAGCATGCGGTCCACAGCTATCATCGAACGCATATCCTCCGCCTTTTTGTAGCGAAATACGTTGATCTGGGCCGGGGCGTCATAGTTCTCCTGTAACAGAGACAGAGAGAGCCGGGGGTGGGGGTGGGGGTGAAGAGAGACAGAGACAGACAGACATACAGACAGAGATTCACATATACATAATCATAGTCGCTGTCATCACCATCAACAGTAATAGCATCAGTATCAGTATCAACATCGTGATCTATATGGTCATCATCACTGTCATCACCATCAACAGTAATAGCATCAGCATCAGTATCAACATCGTGATCTATATGGTCATCATCACTGTCATCACCATCAACAGTAATTAGCATCAGTATCAACATCGTGATCTATATGGTCATCATCACTGTCATCACCATCAACAGTAATAGCATCAGTATCAGTATCAACATCGTGATCTATATGGTCATCATCACTGTCATCACCATCAACAGTAATAGCATCAGCATCAGTATCAACATCGTGATCTATATGGTCATCATCACTGTCATCACCATCAACAGTAATAGCATCAGTATCAGTATCAACATCGTGATCTATATGGTCATCATCACTGTCATCACCATCAACAGTAATAGCATCGGCATCAGTATCAACATCGTGATCTATATGGTCATCATCATTGTCATCACCATCAACAGTAATAGCATCGTATCAGTATCAACATCGTGATCTATATGGTCATCATCATTGTCATCACCATCAACAGTAATAGCATCAGTATCAGTATCAACATCGTGATCTATATGGTCATCATCACTGTCATCACCATCAACAGTAATAGCATCAGTATCAGTATCAACATCGTGATCTATATGGTCATCATCACTGTCATCACCATCAACAGTAATAGCATCAGTATCAGTATCAACATCGTGATCTATATGGTCATCATCACTGTCATCACCATCAACAGTAATAGCATCAGTATCAGTATCAACATCGTGATCTATATGGTCATCATCACTGTCATCACCATCAACAGTAATGCATCAGTATCAACATCGTGATCTATATGGTCATCATCACTGTCATCACCATCAACAGTAATAGCATCGGCATCAGTATCAACATCGTGATCTATATGGTCATCATCATTGTCATCACCATCAACAGTATAGCATCATCAGCATCCCATCAGTATCAAACATCGTGATCTATATGGTCATCATCATTGTCATCACCATCAACAGTAATAGCACAGCATCAACATCGTGATCTATATGGTCATCATCACTGTCATCACCATCAACAGTAATAGCTCATATCAGTATCAACATCGTGATCTATATGGTCATCATCACTGTCATCAC
>CM060307.1:9224977-9242477 GCA_030674185.1 Monoplex corrugatus
ACTTTCACGTACGGGACACGTACGTATCACGATACGTATATGTGTTGGGAGATACATGACGTGTAATCTAAAGGTCTCTCTATTAACCTAACTTGTCGGTTTCCATCTATTATGCACTGCGATGTTGTCCAGTCTTTTGTAATCTCGCTGTATGCAGAGCCATTGGCGTATTTGCACACAACCCCAACACCACATACAGAACCACTCCTACATTCTGCATACAGCCTCAACAGCACATGTGGAATCATTGGTGCATTTGAACACAGCCTCAACAGTGGTCTGACTTATCTGTCAGGTTCACCTCAACGCAAAGCCTTCTGAAAGATTACTGTGTCTTTTATTCATAGCTCACTAAGCACTTCACATTTGCTACTCTTCTCTCAATCCTTCGCAGATTTCCTCTAACACAAATTTGAGAAGAATGTTAATTCTTCTGTTAACTACATCAACAAACACTGAATCAACTAACCGATACACATCAAAACAACATTTTACTGAGTTTCAGTTTCAGTTTCAGTTTCTCAAGTTATGACGTCTGCGCGTTCCGAATGAATTCCATATGCACTAACGTCACAGGTGCTATGTGTATGGTGATCGTGCACATAAACCCATCAACAGGCCAGATCTTGAGGTCCTCACTAGCCAATGTTTCGCCTAGCCTACATTTTTTTAAATCTTATACTAGTATTGTATCAGTCTACCATCGGAACAATCTTGGTTACACGTAAATGATCCGTGTATCTGTGTATCTTATCTTCACAGAAAGGAATGGGTAAACAGAATAAATAAATAATTAAAAGAATTGTCGAAATATTTCACTGATGGTGTTATCAAATAGATAAATGAAATCTTAGGGGTAAGAGGATTGGGTTTCACGTGTCCTTTTGCCAGAATGCTTATTTCAGGCACCTAGCCATAAGACTGTCAACCGCGCCATGCAAGAATACAAACCCCTTTCCTTCCCTTAACCCTGTCTCCTTCCCCTGGCTCCTTTCTAGAGAAACCAGAAAAAAACATGTAAAAAGCCAGAACGCGTATTTAATACAACAAGACAAGACAGGCGCAAATTTTCGGCCAACTGGCCTTTGTCAACGTAAGATCACAAACAAACATCAGATACAAAAATTAGGATAAAAAGACTGAAACTTCCTGCTGCTCCGTCCAGTGTGAAAAAAGATTATAAAATTATCTCGGGATTTCTTTCCTGTCTTTCTTTTTGGTTTGTTCACACCTTATCATGGCCTGACACAGTACCTTACAGAAATCATGTATGATTACCACTGTCATTGTCCAGGTCTGACACTGTACCTCACAGAAATCATGTATGATTACCACTGTCACTGTCCAGGCCTGACACAGTACCTTACAGAAATCATGTATGATTACCAATGTCATTGTCCAGGTCTGACACTGTGCTTTACAGAAATCATGTATGATTACCAAATGTCATTGTCCAGGTCTGACACTGTGCTTTACAGAAATCATGTATGATTACCACTGTCATTGTCCAGGTTGACGTTACAGATGTAGTCCTTTTCAGAAAATCATGTATGATTACCACTGTCATTGTCCAGGCCTGACACTGTGCTTTACAGAAATGATGTATGATTACCAATGTCATTGTCCAGGTCTGACACTGTGCTTTACAGAAATAGTAGATTACCATGTCATTGTCCAGTTGACACATGTTTACAGAAACATTATGATTACCATGTCATGTCCAGGCTGACATACTTAGAATGGCTTCATTACAGGAAAATCATGTATGATTACCACTGTCATTGTCGGGTCTGACCAGTGCTTTACAGAAATCATGTATATTCCAAACATGTCCAGTCTACCAGTACTTACAGAATCATGTATGATTACCATGTCATTGTCCAGGCCTGACACAGTGCTTTACAGAAATCATGTATGATTACCATGTCATTGTCCAGGTCTGACACAGTGCTTTACAGAAATCATGTATGATTACCATGTCATTGTCCAGGCCTGACACGTGCTTTACAGAAATTCATGTATGATTACCAATGTCATTGTCCAGGCCTGACACAGTTAGATCTGTATTACAGAGCAAAAGTGTTTAAATATGTATGATTACCAATGTCATTGTCCAGGCCTGACACAGTGCTTTACAGAAATATGTATGATTACCAATGTCATTTGTCCAGGCCTGACACAGTGCCTTTACAGAAATTATGTATGATTACCACTGTCATTGTCCAGGCCTGACACAGTGCTTTACAGAAATCATGTATGATTACCACTGTCACTGTCCAGGCCTGACACAGTACCTTACAGAAATCATGTAAGATTACCATTGTCATTGTCCAGGCCTGACACTGTGCTTTACAGAAATCATGTATGATTACCACTGTCACTGTCCAGAGGTCAGTACCAAGCTGAAAGCAGAGTGTGAGGATCAGCAATATATTTATAAACCAACATTGTCCCCCTTGTCCAGATGATAAGCCATTGTGTCACAGCTGTTATAAGTTTGTACCTGCGTATATTGTCAAACTGGTCACGAGCCATCGAACAAACATGTATGTTTTACCTAGCCTACATTTTTTTGTATCGTATACTAGTATTGTAGGATTCCTTTTCTCACACTGGACGGAGCAGCAGGGAAGTTTCAGTCTTTTTCTCCTAATTTTTGTATCTGGTGTTTGTTTGTTTGTTTGTGTTCTTACGTTTGACAAAGGCATGGCCAAACTTCGCACCTGTCTTGTCTTTTTGTATTAAATACGCGTTCGTATTCTTCTTTCGTGTCTTTTTCTAGTTCCTGTTTGCTTGAACGCGGCAGTCACACTTGTTTTGGATTTCTTTCTAGAGTGATAAAACACACCTCAAAGTCCTCAGTCTTGATGGCCATCTGGTAGTTGTAGAGGTCGTATGTGTGGTTGAAAGGCACAATCACTCCATATTTGTACTGCTTGCCCACGGCGGTGGCTCGAATGGGCGCTGTTTGGGCACCAAGCTGCATGTCCCACGCCGTTTTGGCTGAAAACATTACCTTGTGAATCAACAAGACTGTGTCAGAATGTAAGAATCAGAAATACATGAAAATGGAAAACACAACGCATGTTTCAGTCAGTGAAACAAAACAGTTAAAAAGGAGAAAACACGCACGAGCGCGGTACTTGACCTTCCACATCACTTAACCTTTTGACTGCCTCACTGTGTCTGTCAGCATCTTGAATTGTCAGCCATGGAGCAAATCAAAAACTTAAGCCGTTCACTCCTTCACCCTATCCACCAGCTTCCTGCAGGAAGGTGGTGGATAGGGTGAGGGAGTGAAAGGGTAAAGATTTTGCAGTTTATTGGCAGGCTCCGGCAGTGAAAGGGTTAAGAGGAACGAATACCTGTTTACAGGTGCAAACCAGGCACACAACCCTTTCTTCATCAGACGACCTACCTGAAAAGTACCAGCTGACTTTCATGGTGGCGTTCAGAGTGTCAGAGTACTGGCACGAGTCCCAGCGGTGCACCAAGATGCCACGCACTGTCGTTGTCCCCATGTACTCCTCAGGAGAGTCACCGAAATGCAGAGCTCCAGAGGCACCGAAAATGTGGTAACGGCCCTGCGCTTTAGGGTCGGGTTTGTATCCGAACATCCACCGGTCATCCGACGTGGAGAGCTGGCCCACCAGGCACACACCTGTCACAAGCCATCGATCGTGTTGTTGCTTATGTTGTAATCTGTGTCAAATACTTGAGCATAGAGTTTGTTCACAACGGATTTATTGTACTTGAGCAATTCCCTACGCCCTTCAATCCAGATCTACTAGTAATTATCTGGTAAACTCTTTTTATTCAAAACCGGTTTAGTCCTTGTGTTCGTGTGTCACTCGTGTGTGTGTGTGTGTGTGTGTGTGTGTGTGTGGTGCGTGGTGCGTGGTGCGTGCGTGCGTGCGTGCGTGCGTGTGTGTGTGTGTCTGTGTATGTGCGTGCGCCTGTGTGTGTGTGCAGTTAACATTAGTTAGTAGGTAATGATAACGACTAACGGACGTGACGGTACCTGCAGCAATGTGCCATGGTTATGATGGTATGATGGTAGATCTGCAGTACTCGTAGTCCAAACATACATGTACAATCTAACTCAGCAGTTGTTTATTTTCCCAGCTGAATTCCAGAAAACAATCAGCAAAAGGGGAATACCTGGTCACTGAACGACTGGTTCCACATTTTGTTCATCCAATTCTCGGAAAAAAGAAAAAAGACATAATGCTGATGCCACAATGAACATTCACAATCACAAACTGCCGTCTGCTGCAAACAGGGGAACTAATCCTAACCAGAGCATCTAACACGATTATTTCCCTGTAATCTCACTCGATGTCTTCTAAAATGACAAAACTGGAACTGTGTCTTCAACAACAGAGTACAAGTGTCGGTTGATCTTTTGCTGACCTTCTTTTCTTGTTTATTTGACTCAGGCGCCGCTATAACATGTTATCCATTTGTATCCATTTAATTGTTTGAAGATTGTACAATTTCTCCATACACTAACACGCCAACACGTCGCTGTTATACACAAATAATGAAAACAGTAACGACGATGATGACAACAACGACAACAACAACGACGACAACAAACAACTACACCAACAACGACAACAACTGCAAGAAAAAAATTGCAATAATATATGAAAACACAATGGTTTAGAGTTTGGAGTTTGCTCAAGAGGGATTCATCGCACTTGGACAATTCCGTATGCGCTCCACCCAAATCTGTCAATAATAATCTGGTAGACTCCCTAAGCCTGCGCAAACCCTTTTAGTCTTGAAAATGGGGATGGAGGAAAGGAACCTATGAAACAGTAAGCTGACATCACCAGAATGATGGAAACATTAAGATGGGCAGCAAACAGGCCAGTGGACCTATGAAACAGTAAGCTGACACCACCAGAATGATGGAAACATTAAGATGGGCAGCAAACAGGCCAGTGGACCTATGAAACAGTAAGCTGACATCACCAGAATGATGGAAACATTAAGATGGGCAGCAAACAGGCCAGTGGACCTATGAAACAGTAAGCTGACATCACCAGAATGATGGAAACTTTAAGATGGGCAGCAAACAGGCCAGTGGACCTATGAAACAGTAAGCTGACATCACCAGAATGATGGAAACTTTAAGATGGGCAGCAAACAGGCCAGTGGACCTATGAAACAGTAAGCTGACATCACCAGAATGATGGAAACTTTAAGATGGGCAGCAAACAGGCCAGTGGACCTATGAAACAGTAAGCTGACACCACCAGAATGATGGAAACATTAAGATGGGCAGCAAACAAGCCAGTGGACCTATGAAACACTAAGCTGACATCACCAGAATGATGGAAACATTAAGATGGGCAGCAAACAGGCCAGTGGACCTATGAAACAGTAAGCTGACACCACCAGAATGATGGAAACTTTAAGATGGGCAGCAAACAGGCCAGTGGACCTATGAAACAGTAAGCTGACACCACCAGAATGATGGAAACTTTAAGATGGGCAGCAAACAGGCCAGTGGACCTATGAAACAGTAAGCTGACACCACCAGAATGATGGAAACTTTAAGATGGGCAGCAAACAGGCCAGTGGACCTATGAAACAGTAAGCTGACACCACCAGAATGATGGAAACTTTAAGATGGGCAGCAAACAGGCCAGTGGACCTATGAAACAGTAAGCTGACACCACCAGAATGATGGAAACTTTAAGATGGGCAGCAAACAGGCCAGTGGACCTATGAAACAGTAAGCTGACACCACCAGAATGATGGAAACTTTAAGATGGGCAGCAAACAGGCCAGTGGACCTATGAAACAGTAAGCTGACACCACCAGAATGATGGAAACTTTAAGATGGGCAGCAAACAGGCCAGTGGACCTATGAAACAGTAAGCTGACATCACCAGAATGATGGAAACAGTAAGCTGACATCACCAGAATGATGGAAACGTTAAGATGGGCAGCAAACAGGCCAGTGGACCTATGAAACAGTAAGCTGACATCACCAGAATGATGGAAACATTAAGATGGGCAGCAAACAGGCCAGTGGACCTATGAAACAGTAAGCTGACACCACCAGAATGATGGAAACATTAAGATGGGCAGCAAACAGGCCAGTGGACCTATGAAACAGTAAGCTGACATCACCAGAATGATGGAAACATTAAGATGGGCAGCAAACAGGCCAGTGGACCTATGAAACAGTAAGCTGACATCACCAGAATGATGGAAACATTAAGATGGGCAGCAAACAGGCCAGTTGACCTATGAAACAGTAAGCTGACATCACCAGAATGATGGAAACATTAAGATGGGCAGCAAACAGGCCAGTGGACCTATGAAACAGTAAGCTGACATCACCAGAATGATGGAAACATTAAGATGGGCAGCAAACAGGCCAGTTGACCTATGAAACAGTAAGCTGACATCACCAGAATGATGGAAACATTAAGATGGGCAGCAAACAGGCCAGTGGACCTATGAAACAGTAAGCTGACATCACCAGAATGATGGAAACATTAAGATGGGCAGCAAACAGGCCAGTGGACCTATGAAACAGTAAGCTGACATCACCAGAATGATGGAAACATTAAGATGGGCAGCAAACAGGCCAGTTTTCAATATTGCAGGCAGGGGTTGAACTCGAGATATCAGATGTTGAGTCCACGGCTCTGTCATAAGAACCAGCCAGCCCGTGTCAACATGTAATGGAAACAGCACAACTACTTTGCATACGCACTGCTTATAGTGTCGACGACGATGATTTCGTTGTCGTTGTAGTCGAAGAAGGCGTCGCCGTGTGTGGTGGAGTCTATCTGCGTGATGCGCCCACGGTTGTTGTCGTAGTCAAAGTACTCGCGCACGAAGATGGATCGGTTCTGCTCCTGCATGGCACACTCCACGTCTACCCGGAACACGTTGGAAATCTCAGGTCGAGCCATTCCTGTCAAACACGGACACACTTCAAGTGATGGTGGTAGTGGTGATGTGACGGTGATCATACTGATGACTATGACGATGACGACGACAACGCTGCAGCTGCTGCTGATGACGACGATGATGATGAAGATGATCAGCGACGATGATGACGACCATGATGATGACGATGACGACGATGACGATGATGATAATGATGATCAGCAGCAATGATGACGACCATGATGATGATGATGATAATGACAGTGATGATGATGATAAGTTTCAGTTTCTTTTTTTATATATCAAAAGAGCAACCTCTGCACTCGGAATAAATTTCATACACGCCAACGCCGCAAATGCACGGAGACAGAAAAGGATCCAGAAAACCCGTGCCACAACTTCCACTGCAGCGGGCAAGGTGTTAAGTTTCTACCTGACTTCGGGTTTCTACATACTATTATCTGTGCTTGTATGAACGATGATGATTAATTAAAGCCGCAACAGTTCTACAGTAGTAGCAGTACTTGTGGTAGTGGACTGTAGTGGTGAGAGTGTGCAGGAAAAACACTGAGGTCCCACGACTGAGAAAGTGCACAGTCTAGACAGCAACTTGAGGAAATCCAGCTTCTAAGTCACAGTCCTCGCCATAGAGATTGGAGCAAGAGGACAGGTAGGTACACCTGACTATGACCCATGAAACAGCGCCATAGAGATTGGAGCAAGAGGACAGGTGGGTACACCTGACTATGACCTCATGAAACAGCGCCATAGAGATTGGAGCAAGAGGACAGGTGGGTACACCTGACTATGACCCTCATGAAACAGCGCCATAGAGATTCGGAGGCAAGAAGACAGGCTAGGTAGCAAACATCCTGACTATGACCCATGAAACAGCGCCATAGAGATTGGAGCAAGAGGACAGGTAGGTACACCTGACTATGACCTCATGAAACAGCGCCATAGAGATTGGAGCAAGAGGACAGGTAGGTACACCTGACTATGACCTCATGAAACAGCGCCATAGAGATTGGAGCAAGAGGACAGGTAGGTACACCTGACTATGACCTCATGAAACAGCGCCATAGAGATTGGAACAAGAGGACAGGTAGGTACACCTGACTATGACCTCATGAAACAGCTCCATAGAGATTGGAGCAAGAGGACAGGTAGGTACACCTGACTATGACCTCATGAAACAGCTGTGGATTTCTAGCTAGGAGAGAACCAAAGTCCTAAAGCAGATGAAAAGAGTTCTGGATGTAGTCAAGGAGAAACAAAAGCAAACATCATCAGGCTTTAAATTTTCCACAATACAGCAAATGTCTGATAGCTGAGTGGTCAAGATACCCGACCGCCTGGAGGCGCTGGTTCGAAGCCAGGTGGAGACCAAAAAAAAAAAAAAAAAGACAAGCGACAGCAGAAGGGTATTCAGGAGTCAGGACTCGGGTGCCGTCCGGCTACCTTAGAGAGTAAGGAGTTTAAGGCTGAAACATTGTTTGAAGGTGAGGGGGTGGCTGGGTGGGTGGGGGGCTTCTCTTCTGAGGATCTATTACTGTCCAACTGTCCCCAGAATTTGTCGTGATGATGATGATGATGATGATGATGGTGAAGATGATGATGATGGTGAAGATGAGCTAAAACAGCCATATTCCTACAGCACAGTATTCATGAAGGAGTGTTGAGGGACGATGGTGATAACAGTAGTAATAACAGCAGTAACAGCGGCAGCTGCAGAAGAGGTAGTAGTTACAATAGTAGCAGTAGTAGTAATAATAGTGGTAGTAGTAGTAGTGATATTAGTAGTAGCAGCAGTAGCAAGCAGCAGCAGCAGCAGCAGAAGAAGAAGAAGTAGTAGTAGTAATCGTAGTAGTAGTAGCAGCAGCAGCAGCAGCAGCAGTAGTAGTAGTAGTAGTAGTAGTAGTAATAGTAATAGTAGTAGGAGTGTTGGTGGTAGTAGTAGTAGTAGCAGTAGCACAGGCAATAGTAGTAGCACAGGCAGTAGTAGTAGTAGCAGCAGTAGTAGTAATAGTAGTAGTAGTAGCACAGGCAGTAGTAGTAGCACAGGCAGAAGTAGTAGTAGCAGTAGTAGTGGCAGAAGGAATAGTAGTGGTAATAGTGGCAGTAACAACAATGGTAGTGGTGGTAGTAGTAGTAGTAGTAGTGGTGGTAGTGACCATAGTAGTAGTATCAGCGATAGTGATGGCAATAATAAAAGTAGTAACAACAGCAGTGACAACAAATCTAGATGCAGTGTCCGTAGCAGTAGTAGATCTGTAGAAATAGTAGTAGTGCTAGTGGCAGTGGTAGTAGAAGCAGTGGTGATGATAGTCACAATAGTGACAGAAGTAGTAGTAACAGTAGTAGTAGTGGTGATGAAGATAGTAGTCATAGCAGTAGTAGTGATGACAGTGATAGTAGTAATAGTAGTGGTAAGTGAAGGTAGTGTTAGTAGAAGAGGTAGTGGAGGTGGTAGTGGTGTTGGTAGAGATGGTAGTAGTAGTCATGGTAGTAATAATGACAGTTGTTGTAGTAATAGTAGAAGCAGTTGCGGTGGTAGTAGTTACATTAGTAAATCGGGAGTACTGACAGCGATAGTAGTATTAGTAATGGTAGTAATGATAGTAGTTGTACAAGTGCTAGTCACCATCTTAGTATAAAGAGACGAGAGCAGAAGCAGCAGAAGTCGAAAAAGTAGAAAGAGAACAAAGAAGAGAAGGAAGACAAAGAGAATAAAAAGGACAAAGAGAAGGAGGAGGAAGAGCAGAAAGAGGAGGTGGAGAAGGATGAAGAGAAGGCGTAGGAGAAGAAAGAAGAGAAGGATGGGGAGAAGGAGAAGGAGAGCGAGAAGAAGGAGAAGGAAGAGAAGGATTGAAGAAAAACGAAAAAGAGGAGAAGGAGAAGGAGAAAGAGAAGAAGCAAGAAATATAAGAAATAGGAGGAGGAGGGAAATTGGAGGAGAAAACTGAGGAAAACTAATGAGAGAGGGAGTAGGAGTAGGAGTGGAAGAAGGAAAACGAATACAACAAGGAGGAAGAGAAGGAAGAAGACAGGAAGGAACAGGAAGACAAGGGGGAAGAGAAGGAGAGGAGATAAACATTGAGGAGGAGAAGGAAGAAGAGAAAGAGAAAAAAGAAAAGAAAGAAGAGAAGGGAAACAAAAAGGAAGTAGGAGAGGAGGAGAAGAAGAAGAAGGAGAAGGAAAGGAAAAGAACAAGGAGAAGGAGTACCAGAGGATAAGGAGGAGAAGTGGGAGGAGATTTGTCAGTACAATTGTCGAAGGAACAGCAGTTTAGACATGACACTGGCGAAAACGAACCATCACATCTTTAATCCAAAACAAATGTGACTGCCCGCGTTCAAGCAAACAGGAACCAGAAAAATGTTTGTAATCTTACGCTTGACAAAGGCCAGTTGGCCGAAAATTTGCGCCTGTCTTGTCTTGTTGTATTGAATACGCGTTCGTATTCTTCTTTCGTGTTTTTTTCTGATTCCATCACATCTTTAGTAAGAGTAGTGTGAACATGTTCACTTGGTAACAGAATAAAGCAATCGTGAAGGGACACAAGCACACTTAGAGATATGGACAATGACATACAAAGCACACCGCGTTGAAGCAGATAAGAACCAGGAAAACACACACACACACACACACACACACACACACACACACAACACACACACACACACACACACACACACATACACACACATACACACATACACACACATACACACATACACACACATACACACATACACACTCATACACACATACACACACATACACACACATACACACACATACACACACATACACACATACACACACACATACACACACATACACACACATACACACACATACACACACACATAAACACGCATATATATACACATACACACACACACACACACTTACACACACACACACCACATATACACATACACACACACATACACACACACATACACACACATACACACACATACACACACACATACACACTTACACAACACATACACATACACATAACACATACACACACATACACACTTACAACACACACATACACACACATACACCTTCCACCTCACACACACACACACACACACAACACACCACACACACACCACACACACACACACCACCACCACCACCAACCACCACCACCACCATCCCACTCTCCCCCCACCACCACACACAAAACAAGCCTACTTCTTACTCCCCACCCATTTCTCTGACATACCTTTTGCCGAAGGAACGGGATTACAAACACTGTTGATACGGGTGGCGGTGGTCAGA
The DNA here is from genome assembly GCA_030674185.1 of Monoplex corrugatus. Lineage (NCBI taxonomy): Eukaryota > Metazoa > Mollusca > Gastropoda > Littorinimorpha > Ranellidae > Monoplex > Monoplex corrugatus. The sequence goes on from CM060307.1 coordinate 9,236,198, forward strand.
GACACACCCACGGTCACCAGCAACAACACGCACGCTGACCAGCTTGCCATCCTGCTTCTGACATAGCCACGAGTAGTGAAATACTTCCGTTTACAGCAAGTCATTTCAACATCAAGTCATGACAACATCAAGTCATGACAACATCAAGTCATGACAACATCAAGTCATTTCAACATCAAGTCATGACACATCAAGTCATTTCAACATCAAGTCATGACAGCATCAAGTCATTTCAACATCAAGTCATGACAGCATCAAGACATGACAACATCAAGTCATGACAACATCAAGTCATGACAACATCAAGTCATCGACAACATCAAGTCATTTCAACATCAAGTCATGACACATCAAGTCATTTCAACATCAAGTCATGACAGCATCAAGACATGACAACATCAAGTCATGACAACATCAAGACAAACATCAAGACTCGACAACATCAAGACACGACAACATCAAGACAAGACAACATCAAGTCATGACAACATCAAGACAAGACAACATCAAGACAAGACAACATCAAGACAAGACAACATCAAGACAAGACAACATCAAGACAACATCAAGTCATGACAACATCAAGTCATGACAACATCAAGACAACATCAAGACACGACAACATCAAATCAAGACAACATCAAGACACGACAACATCAAGACAAGACAACATCAAGACAACATCAAGACACGACAACATCAAATCAGACAACATCAAGACACGACAACATCAAGACAAGACAACATCAAGTCATGACAACATCAAGACAACATCAAGACACGACAACATCAAATCAAGACAACATCAAGACACGACAACATCAAGACAAGACAACATCAAGTCATGACAACATCAAGACAACATCAAGACAAGACAACATCAAGACAAGACAACATCAAGACAAGACAACATCAAGACAAGACAACATCAAGACAAGACAACATCAAGACAAGACAACATCAAGTCATGACAACATCAAGACAACATCAAGACACGACAACATCAAGACAACATCAAGTCAGACAACATCAAGACACGACAACATCAAGACACGACAACATCAAGACACGACAACATCAAGACACGACAACATCAAGACAACAACATCAAGTCATGACAACATCAACACACGACAACATCAAGACACGACAACATCAAGACAAGACAACATCAAGACAACATCAAGTCATGACAACATCAAGACACACAACATCAAGACACGACAACATCAAGACAAGACAACATCAAGACACGACAACATCAAGACAAGACAACATCAAGACACGACAACATCAAGACAAAATCAAGACAAGACAACATCAAGACACGACAACATCAAGACAACATCAAGACAACATCAAGTCATGACAACATCAAGTCATGACAACATCAAGACATGACAACATCAAGACATGACAACATCAAGACATACAAACATCAAGTACATGACAACATCAAGACATACATCAAGACATAAAATCAGACAACATCAAGACATGACAACATCAAGACAACATCAAGACATGACAACATCAAGACAACGTCAAGACATGACAACATCAAGACATGACAACATCAAGACATGACAACATCAAGACATGACAACATCAAGACATGACAACATCAAGACACGACAACATCAAGACACGACAACATCAAGACATGACAACATCAAGACAACATCAAGACAAGACAACATCAAGACATGACAACATCAAGACACGACAACATCAAGACATGACAACATCAAGACAACATCAAGACATGACAACATCAAGACATGACAACATCAAGACAACATCAAGACATGACAACATCAAGACATGACAACATCAAGACATGACAACATCAAGACATGACAACATCAAGACAACATCAAGACATGACAACATCAAGACATGACAACATCAAGACATGACAACATCAAGACAACATCAAGACATGACAACATCAAGACAACATCAAGACATGACAACATCAAGACAACATCAAGACATGACAACATCAAGACAACATCAAGACATGACAACATCAAGACAACATCAAGTCATGACAACATCAAGACAACATCAAGTCAGACAACATCAAGACAACAATCAAGTCATGACAACATCAAGACAACATCAAGTCATGACAACAAGTCAAGACAGACAATCAACACAACATCAAGCATGACAACATCAAGACGCGGACAACATCAAGACAAGACAACATCAAGCTCGACACATCAGCAACATCAAGACACGACAACATCAAGACAAGCACATCATACACATAACAACATCAAGCATACACATACATCAAGACAACACACAACATGACAACATCAAGACACGACAACATCAAGACACGACAACATCAAGACACACAACATCAAGACATGACAACATCAAGACACGACACATCAAGACAAGACAACATCAAGACACGACAACATCAAGACACGACAACATCAAGACAAGACAACATCAAGACAGACAACATCAAGACAACGACAACATCAAGAACGACAACATCAAGACAGACAACATCAAGACACGACAACATCAAGACAGACACAGACAAATCAAGACACGACAACATCAAGACACGACAAATCAAGACAGAAACATCAAGACAGACAACATGACAAGACAGACAACATCAAGACAACATCAAGACAAGACAAGACAAGACAACATCAAGTAGACAATGACAAACAGACAAGACAACATCAGATAACAACATCAAGACATATCACAACATCAAGACAAGACAACATCAAGACAGAATCAGACGATCAAGACATATTACAGACAATCAAGACAAATAAGTCATGACAACATCAAGCAACCATCAAGTCATGACAAATCAATAAGTCCAAATCAATTATCAAGTCATTTCAACATCAGTCATATAAACATCAAGTCATGACAACATCAAGACAACAAATCAAGTCATGACAACATCAAGTCATGACAACATCAACATACAACATCAGTCATGACAACATCAGACAACATCAGTCATGACAACATCAAGATCATACAAAATCATGACAACATCAAGTCATGACAACATCAAGTCATGACAAATCAAGTCTGACACATAAGTCATGCAACATACATAACATGACAACATCAAGTATGACAACATCAAGTCATGACAACATCAAGACAACATCAATCATGACGACACATCAATGACATACATCAAGTCATGACAACATCAAGACAACATCAAGTCATGACAACATCAAACAACATCAAGTCATGACAACATAAAGACAACATCAAGTCATGACAACATCAAGACAACATCAAGTCATGACAACATCAAACACACATCAGTCATGACAAACAGGAGGGTAAGGTACACGGACAAATTAAACACACATGCATAAACTCGCGCGCGAGCACATACACATTCACGCTCGTACGTAGGCACATATGCACACACGTGAGCTGAAGCACACATACACATACACATACACATACACATACACATACACATACACATACACATACACATACCACACAACACGTACACACACACATACACACACTCACACATACACTCAAGCACACACACACGCACGCATCAAGAGGTGGAAAGAGGGAGAGAGAGAGGGAGGGAGAGAGAAACAGGAAGAAAGATAGAGAGGGAGAGAGAGGGAGAGAGAAAGAGAAAGAAAGAGAGAGAAAGAAAGAGAGAGAGAGGAAGAAAGATAGGAAGAGAGAGAAAGAGAGAAAGAGAGGCAGACAGACAGACAGACAGACAGACAGACAGACAGTCAGACAGACAGACAGACAGATAGTCAGACAGATGGACAGACAGACAGGAATTCGATTACATTATCATTGAGATCACAAATCATATGAAACTAGAAGAAAAAGACGGGCTTATTCATTTTAAGCAAGATGAAAAAATCATAACTAAGCAAGCCACAGACATAAATAATAATAATATATTTATTTATATAGCCAAAATCTTGACAAAATCAAATCTAAGCGCTGAGCGTATACATGCATACATCCTACATACATATGAGCGTATACATGCATACATACCTACATACATATGAGCGTATACATGCATACATACATGCTTACATACTTACATACATAAATCTAAGCTGAGCGTATACATGCATACATACATACATACATAAATCTAAGCGTAAAAAAGCCATAAGATTTTATGGACCAAGAACGTTTTCAAGACATAAATTCAACACTTATGCGTAAGGGAGACTGAAAACCTTGGGAAATTTTCAAGATTGAAAATTCTATGTTTAAATTGAATATTTGAAAATTCAAGGGAAGTTCTGGACACAAATCAAAGAATAGATATCAACATATTGCAAAAAAAAAAAAAAAAAAAAAAAAAAAAAAAAGGGGGGTGGGGTGGATTTCACAAAGAAATGAAATAATGTTTTTTGAAGATAAGAGAAAGAAAGGAGAAATCCAAAGTAACAGTTGCTGAAATAAAATATATTGTATGAAGAAAACTGAACTACCAAGAAACATCCATGAACATAAAAGGTCATAAAGAAGATTGAAAAGTGAAGGACATTCTTAACAACAACAACATTAACGAAGAATATAAAAGAAAACAAAAAAGAAAGATTTCGAAAGGAACAATAATAATACATTAAAAATTGAAAGAAATAGGAAAAATTTAAGGAAACAAATGAAATGGATTACATAAATTCCCCAAATCAATACGTACATCTATCTCGTGATGGGATCCACCTCCTGACAGGGACACTTGGGCCAGCAATGGACAAGGCAGGCAGATCGTAACTTATCGCCGATTGATTAGGTCAGGGGCAAAGTGACAATCGTGTCGACCACTCACTGTTGGCTTCTTTACCTATCAATAGTCAGCACCTGACACCTATGGTCAAGTCGATGGTGAGGTGGACACGTTATCAGGTAAAACGTTCATGGTGAGAACTAAGCTTGTGGCTCATTTCGACAAGCTGTTTATTTTAATCTTTCTATAAAAATAGACAGACCGACAGACTGACAGATATACAGTTAAATAGACAGACACACAGACAAACAAATATACAGATAAATAAATAGAGAGACAGGCAGACCGACCGACACACCGACTCGACAGATATACAAATAAATAAATAAAGACAGACATACTTACAGACGGACAGATAGCTAGCTAGCTAGCTAGTTAAATAGCTATCTAACTAGTTACTAGATAGATAGACAGACAAGCAGATAATAGATAGATTGATTGATAGATAGATAGATAGATAGACATATAGATAGATAGATAGTTAGATAGATAGATAGATAGATAGATAGATAGATAGATAGATAGATAGATAGATAGATAGATAGATAGATAGAAGATAGACAGAATATGTTAAATTAGATTAGATTAACAGGAAACAAATGAAATGGATTATATAAATCTCAAAAAGCGATACGTACATCTATCTTTCCTGGCACGGGGAGATTACAGTAGACTAGAACAGATAGACAGACAGACAGATAGTTAGATAGATAGATAGACAAACAGACAGACAGACAGACAGATAGATAGATAGATAGACAGACAGACAGATAGATACATAGATAGGAGTACACAGATTAGAGTAGATTAGATAGATAGATAAATTTTATGATTTTCAGCTGCCATGAGATATTCAGCGTGCGCAGGCCAGAAGGCACACGGGTCCGACTCGTTTTTCCCCTTCCGAAAAACTAAATGTTCAGTTTGATTTTCTGGTAAAACTAAGGAGAAAATTTGAAACCACTACGGGACACGAACCTTTGAATGTCGAGTTTGATTATTGGCAAGCGAACGCCTTAACCATTCTGCCACTCTTCTCACCGGATCGTAGAGTTTATGTACAGACCAGTAACATAGACCATGATTGTTTGTTCAGGATCATTTTCCACCACATAGCATCTGAGTTGATTGTGTACATGGAATTGTCTGGAATAGCCATCTGGAGAAACCTGAAATGGAAAGAATTGGGAGGTTGTTCAAGAGCGATTCACCGCTCTTGGACAGTTCCACATGCCCTCTTCCTAACCTGCTATCTGGCAAATTCCTTGAGCCTGCGCACAAGACCTGGAATTGGAGTGGAGAAGAGGACTTTGACACACTTAACCCTTTGACTCCCTCATCTTGTCCACCAACTGCAAAACCTTAACCCTTTCACTCCCTCACCCTTTCCACCAGCTTCCTGCAAGAAGCTGGAGGATAGGGTGAGGGATTCAAAGAGGTAAGTTTTGCTTTGTTGGCCTGGTTGACAATGCAGGATGCTGG
>CM060307.1:9257477-9277477 GCA_030674185.1 Monoplex corrugatus
AATAAAAGAGAATGTAATTTATCACACACGAAACAAAAACACACGCACACACGCGCACACGTACACACGCACGTGCGCGTGCACACATACACAGACACACAGACACACTTGTTTTTTTCCAGAATACGTACAAGGTCAATTCTTACTGTCGAATATAGTGTTATAAGTTCATTAATGCTTTTTCACACCCAGGCCTTTTTTCGTTGAGGGTAGAGAGAGAGAGAGAGGAGAGAGAGAGAGAGAGAGAGAGAGAGAGAGAGAGAGAGAGAGAGAGAGAGAGAGAGAGAGAGAGAGAGAGAGAGGAGGAGGAGAGAGAAGAGAGAGAGAGAGAGAGAGAGAGAGAGAGAGAAGAGAGAGAGAGAGAGAGGAGAGAAGAGAGAGAGAGAGAGAGAAAGAGGAGAGAGAGAAGAGAGAGAGAGAGAGAGAGAGAGAGAGAGAGAGAGAAGAGGGACAGAGGGGACAGAGAGAGCGAGAGAGAGAGAGAGAGAAGACAGACAGACAGACAGACAAACAAACAGACAGAAGACAGAGGACAGAGGACAGACAAGAGACAGGATCAAATATATTACATTAACAACAGACCTTTATATTTCGTGTTCCGATTTTTCCCGAATGCGTGTGTTCACGTTCTTTTGCCGCGACCCAACCTGTGCAGGCGATATGTTACTGCATATTCTGCATACTCTGTGTGTAGTGGCTATGTACCCTGGATGTTTTTGTCTTGCCATAAACCAGCAACCGGTGTGTTTTACAGAATCTTTACCACAGTCCTTTTCTCCCACTGGACGAAGCAGAGGGAAGTTTTTGTCTTTTTCTCTGACTTTTTGTATCTGGTGTTTGTTCGTTTGCGATCTTCCATTTACGCTTGACAAAGGCCAGTTGACCGAAAATTTGCGCCTGTCTTGTCTGGTTATATAAATACGCGTTCTGATTCTATTCTATTTTCTTGGTCTTTTTTTTCCTTTTACAGAGCACAGTTGATATTCTGCGTGTGTCAGGTCGGATAGATGTATCCGCTACTGGTAACCTGGAACCCAGTACTACCTGTCACAGGGTCGAATTGCTGGCGACTAAACCAGCAACCCCACCAGTCCTCTCAGGAGGATGGTGAGGAGGGTGGCTAGAAACCCTGGTGGAAATAAATTAGATCCATCAAAGGGCGCCAGCTCTGGAGAGCTACCCGCGGCCATCTAGTTAAGGGAGTAAACCCTGACAGTAAATCCGGTGTGGGGCCCCTAAGGCGGTTGGATGGCAAACTTTGTCACTTTCCGGCAGCTCCTGCGGCCGCGTTGGTACCAAAACGTAACAGCCCTGCTGTTCCTTTGGATCTGTCAGCGAGGTGGAGAGGGGGGACAAGTTGCATGGGCAACAGCCTGTCTTCCATATTACACTGCCCAGGCTTACATCCGTCCATTCATCCACAAACACTCTGCACCTACGACCTGGAGAGGACACTCCAGCCTCGCTACTAACACTAGTGTCGGCACAACACGGGAAGCAACAGATACCGGTGATAAGTTATTGCTCAACTGGCGTAGAGCTGACGCCAGGGGTTGCTTTTGACGGTGGGAGAGACCTTCGTGTCTTACTGGACAGCTACCGCCCACCTAAGTTGGGCAGCCCCCAGCCAGTTAGATGCTGTCCCGCCACGACCTGCCTTCTTCATTGGGTGCATGAAGATTAGGAGAAAATCTGACAAGCAGGTCGTTAATTACCGCACCAAACAAAAAGAAAAATTCAAATTCAAGAAACGGATCAGGAAAAGGATCAGCAGTGAAACTGGGCTGTTGGAATGTCCGAACAATGATGCCTGGGCTCTCCCAAGATCTGCAAGACATCAGCGACGCCAGAAAAACCGCCGTCATAAACAGCGAACTAAAGAGGCTCAATGTGGACATTGCCACTCTGCAGGAAACACGGCTGGCTGACTCAGGAACACTAAAGGAAAGGGACTACACCTTCTTCTGGCAAGGAAAGAGTTCTGATGCCCCAAGAGAGCACAGAGTAGGCTTTGCAGTAAGGAACAGCCTGCTGAACATGATTGAACCAGGCAGCGGCGGTTCAGAGCGACTCTTGACTCTCCGCCTCAACACCACCGAAGGCTATGTCACTCTCATCAGCGTTTATGCCCCAACTCTGTCCGCCTCTCCAGACACCAAGGATGAGTTCTACGAAAATCTTGCATCAACCATAAGGAACATCCCCAGGACAGAACAACTTGTTCTCCTGGGCGACTTCAACGCCTGAGTGGGTGCAGACAATGACTCATGGCCCTTCTGCCTCGGTTCCTTTGGAGTGGGGAAAATGAATGAGAATGGACAGCGACTGCTTGAGTTTTGCGCCTGCCATGAACTGTGCATCGCCAACTCCTTCTTCAAGACGAAGCCTCAGCACAAAGTCTCCTGGAGGCATCCCCGCTCAAAACATTGGCACCAACTGGATTTGATCCTAGTAAGACGTGCCTCTATCAAAAACGTTCTCCACACTCGCTCTATCACAGCGCAGACTGCGACACAGACCACTCTCTGGTATGTTGCAAGATCAGGCTACAACCAAAGAAGTTCCACTGCTCAAAGAAACAAGGGAACCCTCGCATTGACGTCAGCAAGATGTCTCAGCCAGATCTTGTAGAACAGTTCGCAGAGGCCTTTCAGAGAGAATACGATGCATTGCAGCCCAGAGACTCTGCCACTGAGAGATGGGAAACGCTACGAGACACCATGCACCGCATTGCTATGGCCACCTTTGGGAAGAAAACTGTGAAGTCCCACGACTGGTTTGAGGCCAAATCATCAGAGATGACTCCCACTGTTGAGGCCAAGCGTGCCGCACTTACCAAGTATAAGCGGTCACCCAGTGAGAAAAACTTGCAAATCCTCAGGGCTGCCAGAAGTAAGGTTCAGCTTAACGCCAGACGCTGCGCAAATGAGTACTGGACAGAGCTCAGCGAAGAGATACAGAGTGCTGCTGAAAGAGGCAACATCCGAGGAATGTATGATGGCATCAAGAAGGCACTGGGACCAACACAGAGCAAGATCGCCCCCCTCAAATCCTCCACTGGGGAAGTAATCAGCAATCCTAGCCAACAGATGGAAAGATGGGCGGAACACTACTCCGACCTCTACTCCACACAGAACATGGTGTCCCCCTTAGCCCTCGATGCCATCAAGTGCATGCCGGTAATGGAAGAACTTGACGCAGAGCCAACTGCGGACGAACTCAGCAAGGCCATTGATAGCCTGGCATCAGGGAAGGCACCTGGCAACGACGGAATTCCCCCAGACCTCATCAAGCACTGCAAGACTTCTCTTCTGCACCTTTGCACCAGTTCTCTGTCAGTGTTGGAATGAGGGAGCTGTACCACAGGACATGAGGGACGTCAAGATCGTCACCCTGTACAAAAACAAGGGCGAAAGGAGCGACTGCAACAACTACAGAGGTATCTCGCTCCTCAGCATTGTTGGCAAAGTCTATGCTCGGGTCCTCCTAATCCGCCTGCAGAAACTGGCTGAACGCGTCTACCCGGAATCACAGTGTGGTTTTCGAGCAGAGAGATCCACGGTAGACATGGTCTTCTCCCTTCGCCAAATCCAGGAGAAGTGCAGAGAGCAGCGGATGCCCCTGTATGTGGCATTCATTGACCTCACCAAGGCCTTTGACCTAGTCAGCAGAGATGGCCTTTTCAAGGCTCTCCGAAAAATCGGCTGCCCCCCCAAACTGCACAGTTTAATTGAGTCCTTCCACTCAAACATGAAAGGGATGGTGCAGTTCAACGGAAACCTCTCCAAGCCCTTCGACGTACGCAGCGATGTGAAACAAGGCTGCGTCCTGGCCCCAACCCTCTTTGGAATCTTCTTCGCTCTCCTCCTGAGGCATGCGTTCAGCACAGCGCAAGAAGGGATCCACCTGCGGACCAGATCAGATGGCAGGCTCTTCAACCTCGCCCGCCTCAGAGCAAGGATAAAGGTCCGTGAAGCCCTCATCAGAGACATGCTATTTGCCGACGATGCCGCAGTTGTGACCCATACTCAGCGGGACTTGCAGTCACTAATGGACCGCTTCTCCCAGGCCTGCAAAGATTTTGGTCTGACCATCAGTCTTAAGAAGACAAACGTCCTGGGCCAAGACACGCCATCTCCACCAGCCATCACCATTGATGACTACGAGCTTGAAGCCATCCATCAATTCACATATCTTGGGTCCACCATCACCGATAACCTCTCCCTTGACACAGAGGTCGACAAGAGGATCGGGAAGGCAGCCACAACACTAGCCCGCCTCACACAAAGGGTGTGGACAAATCCCAAGCTGACCACAAAGACAAAGATGGCTGTATACAACGCCTGTGTCCTCAGCACCTTGCTGTATGGCAGCGAGGCATGGACCACGCATGCTCATCAGGAGAAAAGGCTCAATACCTTCCACCTGAGAAGCCTACGGCGCATACTTGGCATTTCCTGGCAAGACAAGGTGACCAACACCGAAGTCCTAACCTGCGCTGGCCTCCCAACCATGCATACCATGCTGAGACAGCGTCGGCTGCGCTGGTTGGGCCACGTTCGCCGCATGGAAGATGGTCGCATCCCAAAAGACATCCTTTATGGTGAGCTTGCCACAGGGCAGAGAAACATTGGCCGCCCACAGCTGAGATACAAAGACGTTTGCAAGCGTGACATGAAGGCGCTTGAGATCAACACCGAGTCCTGGGAGGACCTCGCAGACGACCGCAACAGCTGGAGAACTACTCTCAAGAAACAGCTGCGGATTGGTGAGGACAAACTGTCAGCTGCTGCAGCAGAAAAGCGAGTTCGCAGAAAAGGGATGACAGCCAACAGACCAGCATCAGCATACACATGCGACCGCTGCGACAGAGACTGCCTCTCTCGCATTGGTCTGTACAGTCACAGGCGACGCTGCTTGGACCAAGCAGACAGCCCATCTAGACATTAGAACGGATGTACTTTGTCCATGGTCAGTCATGACCGAAGGAGGCCTACTACTACTACTATACACACAAAGTGGGCCTAGTCATTGACTCGTCTGAGTCCACATGTTGACCTGGGACATCGGAAAAGTATCCACTTTTTACCCATCACATGGAGATATATACATGTAGATGGATCGAACACAGGACCTCCAGACCGGAAGTCTGCTGTTTAGCCACTTTACCACCGTGCTCATCACAGAATGGTTCAAAACTAGGAGAACGTAGAGAAGACAACAGCGCGCCTTTTAACAAAATGCGTCTGAGAAACAAAGGGGAATAACGTATGTTTACTCACCCTTGACCTGGATGAGTAGTCGGTCGTGATGGGAATCAGCACTGTGAGGCAGTTCTCGGTTATACAGACCCGCGGAGTACACAGTGTGGCCAATCACGTGGTATGTCAGCACCTCTGTCATAACAAAAGATGAGGGGGGGGGGGGGAAGAGGTATAATAAGTAAAAGTCTACGGGAAGAACAGGCAAACAAATGATTAAACAAACAAACAGACAAACCCCCTGCCCCCCCCCCCCCCCAAAAAAAAAAAAGAAAACAAAACAACAACAATAACAAGAAAACCACAACAAACAAACAAACAAACAAAAAACAATACCAGAACAACAACAACAACAAAACAAACAAACAAACAAAAAACAAACAAAAAACAAAACAATTTGAAAAGTCAGTCAAGAAATACTTTTTTCGTTATCTGCCTGCATTTACAAGTAAGGATTTACAGAGAAAAAATTAAAAAATGAATGAATAAATACATTTCAAATTAAAAACATGTATATGTTTGCAAGTAAAAGAGAGAGAGAGAGAGAGAGAGAGGAGAGAGAGAGAGAGAGAGAGAGAAACAGAGAGAAGAGAGAGAGAGAGAGAGAGAGAGAGAGAGAGAGGAGTTGTGTGTGTAGATCTATTTGAGATAAAAAGGGGAAAGAAAAAGAGAGAGCTGATTCTTATATAAAAACGGATGTTCAGAAAAGACGGCAGGTTGGGTTTACAAAAAACACAACAACACAACAACAGGGAAAATATACTAAAACAAACAAGAAAAGGATCAACCGTTTATGATTCAAAGAATCGTCAGCTGACCTTTCAGGATGTCATTGTGAGCGAGGATTTTCTGAAGATCGTCACTCCTCAGTCTGTTGAAAGCTTCGTTGGTTGGGGCAAACACTGTCAGGTGATCAGCTGTAACAGACACACGTAACACATACGTCAACACTTTCATCAACTGGGGCAGATCAGCTGTAATAGACACACGTAACACATACGTCAACACTTTCACCAACTGCATTTTGGTTTCAGTCAAGCTTCCTTAGCTTCATTGCACCTATTCCAGATTTCTTTATCTATCTTCCTGTATATCTCCTCGTTTCTCTTTGCCTTCCTCCGTTCCTCCATCAAGCCTAAAATGTCTTTTGTCATCCAGTTCTTTTTTGCTTTTCTATCTACTTCAGGGATTTCTTCACAAGTTTATTTATCGATTTTCTCAGCTTTGTCCATTGTTCTTCACTGTCACTAATGTCTTCCAGAGCACTGAATTTGTTTTGAGCATGTACGTTAAATTTTTTTACGTATCACTTCATCTGTCTTCAAGAGTCCAAGATCTAGTTTGATGTTGCTTTTGGTCTGTTTCCTTTTCCTTAATTTCAGCCTATCTTCCCACTACAGGATTGTGGCCGCTGTTGCAGTCTGCGCCTGGTAGTGTTTTTGCTGACAGTAAAGAATTTCTAAATCTTTTATTAATCAGGATGTGGTCAATCTGATTTTTGGTATTATCTCCTAGACTCATCCAAGTCCATTTTCTTCTGTTAGGCTGCTCAAACCAGGTGTTTCCTACTATGAACTCATTCATCTGTGCCCACTCCACAAGTTTTCCTCCCCTTTCATTTTGTGTACCAATGCCATGAGGTCCAACTATATCCTCCACCCTATCCTGTCCCACTTTAGCATTAAAATCTCCCATTATGACTGTAACTTCTTCTGATTTACATTGGGCCTTGGCCATCTCTAAAACTTCGTAGAAGTTGTCGATGTCTTCCTGAGTACTTGCTTATGTCGGTGCATACACCTGTATGATGTTGATACCAAATGTGCATACACCTGTATGATGTTGATACCAAATGTGCATACACCTGTATGATGTTGATACCAAATGTGCATACACCTGTATGATGTTGATACCAAATGTGCATACACCTGAATGATGTTGATACCAAATGTGCATACACCTGAATGATGTTGATACCAAATGTGCATACACCTGTATGATGTTGATACCAAATGTGCATACACCTGAATGATGTTGATACCAAATGTGCATACACCTGTAATGATGTTGATACCAAATGTGCATACACCTGTATGATGTTGATACCAAATGTGTATACACCTGTATGATGTTGATACCAAATGTGCATACACCTGAATGATGTTGATACCAAATGTGCATACACCTGAATGATGTTGATACCAAATGTGCATACACCTGAATGATGTTGATACCAAATGTGCATACACCTGAATGATGTTGATACCAAATGGTGTGCCTCCCAGTTTAACCAACAATACTCTGTCGGACACAGCCCAGTATCCTTTGATTGCTTTTGATTTGTCCCTGTCCATTACGATGCCTACTCCTCATTCACGTGAGTTTCCACCAGAGTATATTACTGTATATTCTCCTGACGTGGTTCAGTAATTATAGAAATTAAATGAGGTCCTTTGCAGTTATTTTTATAAAAAGAGACTATTTAGTCAATAAAACACGCTGCATGGATATAAAGAGACTTTAGCACTCTATCACAGATGCTTTGAAGTCAGAAAATTGAAGTCATTGTTATTCATATACGACATGTTGAAAGCATCTTGATCTTTTCAAAATTTTCATGTATAGTTTTTTCAACGTTTCGATTTATCTCGGATGTGTGCATACATAATGTTTTTGCCCACACTTTGCCGGCGATATGTTGCTGTACAGTTTGTATTCTCTGTATTTTGGTTGGCATGCTGGTGTTGTCTTGTTTCCACAAACCACAAGAAACTGACATGATTTAGAGGATCTTTAACGTGCGTATCTAGTATTCTGTGTCATAGAGGGGGCTTTGGCACCGACCGGCCATATGGGAAAAATGTCCACACTTTGCTGACCAAGCGGGATGTACTCAGGCATGTTTGAACCCGGGGCTTTCCATTGTATTCATGACGTCTTCTCCACTTGGCGATTGCGTCCATCTGTGTACAGTTCTCAAAATGTTTACCTATCCATACCTGTGGAGTCCCCTACCTTCTGTTTACCTGTCCATTAATGTAGTGTCCCCTACCTTCTGTTACCTGTCCATACCTGTAAAGCCCCCCCACCTTCTGTTTACCTGTCATACCTGTAGAGCCCCCTACCTTCTGTTTATCTGTCCATGACCTGTTTGAGCCCCTACCTTCTGTTTACCTGTCCATACCTGTAGAGCCCCCTACCTTCTGTTTACCTGTCCATACCTGTAGGGTCCCCTACCTTCTGTTTACCTGCCTATACTGTAGAGTCCCCTACCTTCTGTTTACCTGTCCATACCTGTAGAGCCCCCTACCTTCTGTTTACCTGTCCATACCTGTAGAGCCCCCTACCTTCTGTTTACCTGTCCATACTGTAGAGCCCCCTAACCTTCTGTTTACCTGTCCATACTGTAGAACCCCCTACCTTCCGTTTACCTGTCCATACCTGTAGAGTCCCCTGCCTTCTGTTTACCTGTCCATGACTGTAGAGTCCCCTACCTTCTGTTTACCGTCCATACCTGTAGAGTCCCCTACCTTCTGTTTACCTGTCCATACCTGTAGAGCCCCCTACCTTCTGTTTACCTGTCCATATCTGTAGAGCCCCCTACCTTCAGTTTACCTGTCCATACCTGTAGAGTCCCCTACCTTCCGTTTACCTGTCTATACTGTAGAGTCCCCTACCTTCCGTTTACCTGTCCATACCTGTAGAGCCCCCTACCTTCCGTTTACCTGTCTATACCTGTAGAGGGCCCCTACCTTCCGTTTACCTGTCCATGACTTTAGAGTCCCTACCTTCTGTTTACCTGTCCATGCCTGTAGACCCCCTACCTTCTGTTTACCTGTCCATTACTGTAGAGCCCCCTACCTTCTGTTTACCTGTTCCATTATTATAGAGCCCCCTACCTTCTGTTTACCTGTCCATACCTGTAGAGTCCCCTACCTTCTGTTTATCTGTCTATACCTGTACAGCCGCCTACCTTCTGTTTATCTGTCCATACCTGTAGAGCCCCCTACCTTCTGTTTACCTGTCCATACCTGTAGAGCCCCCTACCTTCTGTTTACCTGTCCATACCTGTAGAGCCCCCTACCTTTCAAGGCGTCAACAATTCCAGCCTGCTGTACTGCAGACAGGAGAGTGCTGAAGTCGTTGTTGTTGACCACAGTGTCCACGATACTGCCAGATGGCGGCATGAGGACTCCACTAGTCTTGTGGATGTAGCCGTTGTCTGCCATCACGTTGAAGGTCGTCACCGGCACTCCCTCCACCGTCACCACCTGTTGACAACAACAAGGGTGTACAGATGAGGACAACTGGTTTTTAACCCTTTGACTTCCTCACCCTATCCACCAGCTTCCTGCAGGAAGCTATGTTTGAAGTATGGTTGACAATGCAGAATGTTACTGGACAGAGTGCAGGAGTCAAGGGGTTTTAAAGTAAGTGGTGGTGGTGGTGGTGTGATGGTGGTGGTGGTGATGGTGGTGGTGGTGGTGGTGGTGACGGTAGTAGTGCTGTTGTGACGATGTGAAAATCATGATGATGTCTAATAACTAAATAGATTTAAAACACACACACACACACACGCTCTCTCTCTCTCTTTTCTCTCCTCTTTTCTCTCTCTCTCCTCTCTCTCTCCCCACTCTCTTTCTCTCCTTTTTTGTCTGGAATAGTTTCACTTTAACTGCTGATAATTCAGCCTGTGACTCAACTACTAGTTGTCTTTGAAGCAACTTTCGCAACAGACAGCAGACCAAAAAAAAAGTAGAAATCCAGAATAAAAATGTGGACATGCTCTAACCATTAATTCAGGATTCTAAATAAACAACCCCTGCCCAAACAACCAATCATCCAAACGTACGTGTGTAAACTTTTCTCCCCCCCCCCCCCCCCCGTGATTTCTGTTTATCAAAACGTGAGCATACAGTACTCCTTTCATTTCCTGAAATCAAATCTGAAGAATATATTAAATGTTTCAAAAGCTCAGCACTGGGTATTTGTTTGGTGACGTTATTTCGAAACAACAACCCATATGTGTTTGACAACGTTATTTCAAAACAACAACCCATATATGTTTGATAACGTTATTTCAAAACAACAACCCATATATGTTTGATAACGTTATTTCAAAACAACAACCCATATGCGTTTGATAACGTCATACCAAAACAACAACCCATATGTGTTTGGTGATGTCATACCAAAACAACAACCCATATGTGTTTGATAACGTTATTTCAAAACAACAACCCATATGTGTTTGACAACGTTATTTCAAAACAACAACCCCTATGTGTTTGATAACGTCATACCAAAACAACAACCAGTATGTGTTTGTTAACGTCATACCAAAACAACAACCAGTATGTGTTTGATAACGTCATATCAAAACAACAACCAGTATGTGTTTGTTAACGTCATACCAAAACAACAACCAGTATGTGTTTGATAACGTCATACCAAAACAACAACCAGTATGTGTTTGTTAACGTCATACCAAAACAACAACCAGTATGTGTTTGTTAACGTCATACCAAAACAACAACCAGTATGTGTTTGATAACGTCATACCAAAACAACAACCAGTATGTGTTTGTTAACGTCATACCAAAACAACAACCAGTATGTGTTTGATAACGTCATACCAAAACAACAACCAGTATGTGTTTGATAACGTCATACCAAAACAACAACCAGTACGTGTTTGATAACGTTATACCAAAACAACAACCAGTATGTGTTTGTTAACGTCATACCAAAACAACAACCAGTATGTGTTTGATGACGTCATACCAAAACAACAACCAGTATGTGTTTGATAACGTTATTTCAAAACAACAACCCATATGTGTTTGATAACGTTATTTCAAAACAACAACCCATATGTGTTTGTTAACGTCATACCAAAACAACAACCAGTATGTGATTGATAACGTCATACCAAAACAACAACCAGTGTGTGTTTGGTAGTGTTATACCAAAACAACAACCCATATGTGTTTGGTAGTGTTATACCAAAACAACAACCCATATGTGTTTGATAATGTTATACCAAAACAACAACCAGTATGTGTTTGGCAGTGTTATACCAAAACAACAACCCATATGTGTTTGGTAGTGTTATACCAAAACAACAACCCATATGTGTTTGATAATGTTATACCAAAACAACAACCAGTATGTGTTTGGCAGTGTTATACCAAAACAACAACCCATATGTGTTTGGTAGTGTTATACCAAAACAACAACCCATATGTGTTTGGTGATGTTATACCAAAACAACAACCCATATGTGTTTGGTAATGTTATACCAAAACAACAACCCATATGTGTTTGGCAGTGTTATACCAAAACAACAACCCATATGTGTTTAGTAATGTTATACCAAAACAACAACCCATATGTGTTTGGTAAAGTTATACCAAAACAACAACCCATATGTGTTTCGTAAAGTTATACCAAAACAACAACCCATATGTGTTTGGTGATGTTATACCAAAACAACAACCCATATGTGTTTGGTAAAGTTATACCAAAACAACAACCCATATGTGTTTCGTAAAGTTATACCAAAACAACAACCCATATGTGTTTGGTGATGTTATACCAAAACAACAACCCATATGTGTTTGGTGATGTTATACCAAAACAACAACCCATATGTGTTTGATAACGTTATACCAAAACAACAACCAGTATGTGTTTGATAACGTTATACCAAAACAACAACCAGTATGTGTTTGATAACGTTATACCAAAACAACAACCAGTATGTGTTTGGTGATGTTATACCAAAACAACAACCCCTATGTGTTTGATAACGTTATACCAAAACAACAACCCCTATGTGTTTGATAACGTTATACCAAAACAACAACCCCTATGTGTTTGATAACGTTATACCAAAACAACAACCCCTATGTGTTTGATAACGTTATACCAAAACAACAACCCCTATGTGTTTGATAACGTCATACCAAAACAACAACCCATATGTGTTTGATAACGTCATACCAAAACAACAACCCATATGTGTGTGATAACGTCATACCAAAACAACAACCCATATGTGTGTGATAACGTTATACCAAAACAACAACCCATATGTGTGTGATAACGTCATACCAAAACAACAACCCATATGTGTTTGATAACGTCATACCAAAACAACAACCCATATGTGTGTGATAACGTCATACCAAAACAACAACCCATATGTGTTTGATAACACCTCAGGGTTAAGGTCACACGCCTCACAGGCTGAGTGCATCTGCTCTCCGATGTTTTGTCTGCTGTGTCGTAATTACGTTGTGTTTTGATGTGAAAGTTGTGCAGTGATTTCATGATGGATCGGTGTTTGTTGTGGTGGTGGTTTTGTGCGCCAATTTCCATCAGATTGGCTTTATTTTGCATTTATATTTGCGCTAGGACGATGGTGTTGAATTTGAACTGCCCGCCATTAAATCGGTCCTGTTGCCTTCCCCCCGTGCATCACTCACGAGAACACCGGCTGTGCCAAGTGATTTACGACCCACCGTCAGCGACCTACACACGCAGCCAGCTTCTTTCGGTTCGAGAATCCCCGTTGACCTCTGACCTGACCCGTCGCTTGCGACACCTCAACATCGGCTATGACCTACCCCGTAAACGCACGCGACGTGCGGGGTGTATAAAGCAGAGACAAATATCTGTGGTTACCGGACTCGGCAAACACGCTCCAAACTTTCTACCCAGCGATGTTTCACGTTCTGTGAATAAGGAAAATCTGATATACGTTCTCAGTGCACACTCGCCCTCCCTCTCCCTCCCCCTGCAACATCGAAAAACTGACAGTCTGTGTGTTGCGTTGTTCAACGCTCGCTCTGTGTCCTCCCCGGAAAAAAGAACTGAAATTTCCACGTTCATCATTGACAATGACATTGATATTCTGTTTTTAACAGAAACATGGCTCAAATCGGCGGGTGACGAGGCAAAATGTGCCGATCTCGCCCCTGCTAACTTCAGTGTGAAGTCTTTCCCTCGCCCTACTCGTGGTGGCGGCATTGCCGTCATTGTGAGGAACGATCTCCTGCCACACACCTCATTCACTACTGACTTTGACTTTGAGCATGCCTCGTTTGAGGTGATGAAAATGTCTTTGGCTCTTCCATCCAAACCTGTGCACTTTGTTTGCATAATTTTTTTTATATCGTCCTCCCCAAGCAAGAAAAATAAACTGACAGACTCCATGTTCTTTGAGCACTTTCCTTCCCTGCTGGAACACTGCAACACCCTTTCTGGCAACATGATTATCCTTGGCGATTTTAATTTCTATTTTGATTGCCCCAGTGACTCAAATACTTCAAAACTAACTGATCTCATGACAGTATTTGGCCTGTCTCAGTCTGTTGACGGCCCAACTCATCAACATGGTCACATCCTTGATTGGATCATGCACCGCCCTGACGACAACATTCATCGTTCTACACACGTTTCACATGCCCTGGAATCGGACCACTTCTGTGTTGTGGCCTATCTTGATGTGATGGTGCCACCTAACCCGCCCGTGTTTACACAAACTCGCAACATTAAAGCAATAGATAGACTTGCCTTTAAAGCTGACTTACATGATCATCTCAAGTCATGCCCAGACCTTTCTGCTGAGCAGCTCAACGCCTCCCTGACTTCAGTGCTGGATCACCATGCTCCTTCCTCACGTCGGAAAGTGACTGTTCGTAAATCAACTCCGTGGTTCAACGCCATCAGTGATCAGCTTCTGGCTGCTAAGAGAGAGCGTCGCCGGGCTGAACGACAGTGGTTGTCCTCTCGCCTCACCATACACAAGCAGATCTTCACGGCCGCCAAAAACTTTGTTAATCGACTTGTGCACGCTGCAAAAACAGCGTTCTACAGCTTCAGGGTGGTGGAGAGCTCTACCACCAAACAACTCTTCAATATCACCAACGCCACTGGCTGCCAGGAACACTCCTTCTCCTCTACCCAGCATCTTCCCGCCAGCCCAGCTTCCAGACCGTTTTGCTCAGTTTTTCACGGAGAAAATATCAAAAATCCGTGACAATCTTGATCGCCAGAGTTCTATGCCTGTTGTGACTGATAGTGATTCTGATGTTTTTCATGGTACTTGTTTTTCTTCTTTCAGGCCTGTGTCTTCAGATGACGTTCAGAAAATACTGACAAAAACTGTTCCAAAGACATGTGAACTGGACCCCCTGCCTACTCCCTTGTTGTACGAATGTTTAGATGTTTTGTTGCCTACTCTGACCAAAGTTATCAACGATTCATTGTCGACTGGCATTTTTCCATCTGTGTTCAAAACTGCCGTTGTTAGACCTTTGATAAAGAAACCTACCCTTGATTGCAACAACCTGTCAAGCTATCGGCCAGTCAGCAACCTTCCATTTTTGTCAAAGGTTGTAGAGAAGATTGTTTTATCCCAGTTGTTAGAACATCTCAACTTGCACAATCTTCTTAGTGTTCATCAGTCGGCTTATCGTCCCGGTCACAGCACCGAAACTGTTTTAGTAAAAGTTGTAAACGATCTGCTGATGGCTCTGGATGACGGCAAGATCTCAGTCCTCGCTTTGTTAGACCTATCGGCGGCTTTTGATACGATAGATCATGAAATTTTACTTCATCGGCTTCAGTCTGTCTTCGGCGTTAGGGATATTGTTCTCTCTTGGTTTCGGTCATATCTTTCTGATAGGACACAGCGTGTATCAGTGAACGGTCTATCATCGGAACCTACTACTCTTCGGTTTGGTGTACCACAAGGGTCTGTTCTTGGTCCTGTGCTCTTTATTCTTTACACACAACCACTTTCAGATGTAATCGAACGTTTTCCTGTGTCCTTTGAGTCTTATGCCGATGATTCGCAGCTCCAAGTTTCTAGTCCGCCGGATGAGGTCGAGTCTGCCTTTTGGAGCCTTCGGGAGTGCGTTTCTGAAGTGAAGCAGTGGATGACTGCCAATAAACTGCAGCTTAATGATGGTAAGACGGAAGCCATGCTTGTCGCTTCAAACAGAGTATCTAGTTCTCAGGTACTTCCGCTATCTATAGACATTTGTGGGAGCCACATTCAGTTTTCATCTAGTGTTAAGAACCTAGGTGTCTACCTAGACAGTACTTTGTCCATGAACCTGCATGTGACAAATACATGCAGGTCTGCATACTTTGAGCTGAGACGTATTGCTTCAATCCGTCACTTTCTCACAGTTGATGCTACAAAAGTCCTTGTTTGTGCGTTTGTTTTGTCACGCATTGACTACTGCAATTCTCTCTTGTCTGGTTGCCCACATTATTTGCTAGAGAAACTTCAGAAAGTTCAAAATGCAGCAGCCAGGTTAATTTTGAAAGCGTCCAAGAAAGATCATGTTCAGCCCTTACTCAGAACTCTACACTGGCTTCCCGTAAATGCGAGGATTCAGTTCAAAATCTCCACTCTCTGTTATAACTGTGTCACTTCCTCCTGTCCCTCTTACCTGTCCTCTCTCTTACAGCTCTATACACCGTCAAGAGAGCTCCGTTCCTCCGCAGACACACGCATCCTTTGTATTCCAAAGATCAGAACCAAAACCTTTGGCCAGCGAGCCTTTCATTATAACGGTCCTTCAGTCTGGAACAGTCTGCCACAAACAGTTCGCTTCGCTGATTCCAAAGTTACTTTGAAGTAGGCCCTGAAAACTCATCTATTTGCGTGAACCTGCTCTGCTTAATCTCAACTTTCTGTATTTTTGATAATTCCTTCTGACAGCATAAGTTTGTGCGTGTGTGTGTGTGTGTGTGTGTGTGTGTGTGTGTGTGTGTGTGTGTGTGTGTGTGTGTGTGTGTGTGTGTGTGTGTGTGTGTGTGTGTGTATGTGTGTGTGTGCGTGGGTGTGTGTGTGTGTGTTTGGGTGTGTGGGTGAGTGTGTTTGATTTTTGCATTTGTATATATTCTTGATGTAATTGTCATTTTTGTTCTGTATTGAATTGTTTGTAAAGCGCCCTGGGCACCTTCGGGTGAAAAGGCGCTTAATAAGTGCACATTATTATTATTATTATTATATGTGTTTGATAACGTTATTTCGAAACAACAACCCATATGTGTTTGATAACGTCATACCAAAACAACAACCCATATGTGTTTGGTGATGTTATACCAAAACAACAACCAGTATGTGTTTGGTGATGTTATACCAAAACAACAACCCATATGTGTTTGGTAATGTTATACCAAAACAACAACCCATACGTGTTTGGTGATGTTATACCAAAACAACAACCAGTATGTGTTTGATAATGTTATACCAAAACAACAACCCATATGTGTTTGGTGATGTTATACCAAAACAACAACCCATATGTGTTTGATAATGTTATACCAAAACAACAACCCATACGTGTTTGGTGATGTTATACCAAAACAACAACCAGTATGTGTTTGATAACGTCATACCAAAACAACAACCCATATGTGTTTGGTGATGTTATACCAAAACAACAACCCATATGTGTTTGATAACGTCATACCAAAACAACAACCCATATGTGTTTGATAATGTTATACCAAAACAACAACCAGTATGTGTTTGATAACGTTATACCAAAACAACAACCCATATGTGTTTGATAATGTTATACCAAAACAACAACCCATATGTGTTTGGTGATGTTATACCAAAACAACAACCCATATGTGTTTGGTGATGTTATACCAAAACAACAACCAGTATGTGTTTGGTAATGTTATACCAAAACAACAACCCATATGTGTTTGATAATGTTATACCAAAACAACAACCCATATGTGTTTGGTGATGTTATACCAAAACAACAACCGTATGTGTTTGGTGATGTTATACCAAAACAACAACCAGTATGTGTTTGGTGATGTTATACCAAAACAACAACCAGTATGTGTTTGGTAACGTTATACCAAAACAACAACCCGTATGTGTTTGGTGGTTATACCAAAACAACAACCCATATGTGTTTGGTGATGTTATACCAAAACAACAACCAGTATGTGTTTGGTGATGTTATACCAAAACAACAACCCATATGTGTTTGGTGATGTTATACCAAAACAACAACCCATATGTGTTTGATAACGTCATACCAAAACAACAACCCATATGTGTTTGATAACGTTATACCAAAACAACAACCCATATGTGTGTGATAACGTCATACCAAAACAACAACCCATATGTGTTTGATAACACCTCAGGGTTAAGGTCACACGCCTCACAGGCTGAGTGCATCTGCTCTCCGATGTTTTGTCTGCTGTGTCGTAATTACGTTGTGTTTTGATGTGAAAGTTGTGCAGTGATTTCATGATGGATCGGTGTTTGTTGTGGTGGTGGTTTTGTGCGCCAATTTCCATCAGATTGGCTTTATTTTGCATTTATATTTGCGCTAGGACGATGGTGTTGAATTTGAACTGCCCGCCATTAAATCGGTCCTGTTGCCTTCCCCCCGTGCATCACTCACGAGAACACCGGCTGTGCCAAGTGATTTACGACCCACCGTCAGCGACCTACACACGCAGCCAGCTTCTTTCGGTTCGAGAATCCCCGTTGACCTCTGACCTGACCCGTCGCTTGCGACACCTCAACATCGGCTATGACCTACCCCGTAAACGCACCTGACGTGCGGGGTGTATAAAGCAGAGACAAATATCTGTGGTTACCGGACTCGGCAAACACGCTCCAAACTTTCTACCCAGCGATGTTTCACGTTCTGTGAATAAGGAAAATCTGATATACGTTCTCAGTGCACACTCGCCCTCCCTCTCCCTCCCCCTGCAACATCGAAAAACTGACAGTCTGTGTGTTGCGTTGTTCAACGCTCGCTCTGTGTCCTCCCCGGGAAAAAAGAACTGAAATTTCCACGTTCATCATTGACAATGACATTGATATTCTGTTTTTAACAGAAACATGGCTCAAATCGGCGGGTGACGAGGCAAAATGTGCCGATCTCGCCCCTGCTAACTTCAGTGTGAAGTCTTTCCCTCGCCCTACTCGTGGTGGCGGCATTGCCGTCATTGTGAGGAACGATCTCCTGCCACACACCTCATTCACTACTGACTTTGACTTTGAGCATGCCTCGTTTGAGGTGATGAAAATGTCTTTGGCTCTTCCATCCAAACCTGTGCACTTTGTTTGCATAATTTTTTTATATCGTCCTCCCCCAAGCAAGAAAAATAAACTGACAGACTCCATGTTCTTTGAGCACTTTCCTTCCCTGCTGGAACACTGCAACACCCTTTCTGGCAACATGATTATCCTTGGCGATTTTAATTTCTATTTTGATTGCCCCAGTGACTCAAATACTTCAAAACTAACTGATCTCATGACAGTATTTGGCCTGTCTCAGTCTGTTGACGGCCCAACTCATCAACATGGTCACATCCTTGATTGGATCATGCACCGCCCTGACGACAACATTCATCGTTCTACACACGTTTCACATGCCCTGGAATCGGACCACTTCTGTGTTGTGGCCTATCTTGATGTGATGGTGCCACCTAACCCGCCCGTGTTTACACAAACTCGCAACATTAAAGCAATAGATAGACTTGCCTTTAAAGCTGACTTACATGATCATCTCAAGTCATGCCCAGACCTTTCTGCTGAGCAGCTCAACGCCTCCCTGACTTCAGTGCTGGATCACCATGCTCCTTCCTCACGTCGGAAAGTGACTGTTCGTAAATCAACTCCGTGGTTCAACGCCATCAGTGATCAGCTTCTGGCTGCTAAGAGAGAGCGTCGCCGGGCTGAACGACAGTGGTTGTCCTCTCGCCTCACCATACACAAGCAGATCTTCACGGCCGCCAAAAACTTTGTTAATCGACTTGTGCACGCTGCAAAAACAGCGTTCTACAGCTTCAGGGTGGTGGAGAGCTCTACCACCAAACAACTCTTCAATATCACCAACGCACTGGCTGCCAGGAACACTCCTTCTCCTCTACCCAGCATCTTCCCGCCAGCCCAGCTTCCAGACCGTTTTGCTCAGTTTTTCACGGAGAAAATATCAAAAATCCGTGACAATCTTGATCGCCAGAGTTCTATGCCTGTTGTGACTGATAGTGATTCTGATGTTTTTCATGGTACTTGTTTTTCTTCTTTCAGGCCTGTGTCTTCAGATGACGTTCAGAAAATACTGACAAAAACTGTTCCAAAGACATGTGAACTGGACCCCCTGCCTACTCCCTTGTTGTACGAATGTTTAGATGTTTTGTTGCCTACGCTGACCAAAGTTATCAACGATTCATTGTCGACTGGCATTTTTCCATCTGTGTTCAAAACTGCCGTTGTTAGACCTTTGATAAAGAAACCTACCCTTGATTGCAACAACCTGTCAAGCTATCGGCCAGTCAGCAACCTTCCATTTTTGTCAAAGGTTGTAGAGAAGATTGTTTTATCCCAGTTGTTAGAACATCTCAACTTGCACAATCTTCTTAGTGTTCATCAGTCGGCTTATCGTCCCGGTCACAGCACCGAAACTGTTTTAGTAAAAGTTGTAAACGATCTGCTGATGGCTCTGGATGACGGCAAGATCTCAGTCCTCGCTTTGTTAGACCTATCGGCGGCT
Organism: Monoplex corrugatus; assembly: GCA_030674185.1. Lineage (NCBI taxonomy): Eukaryota > Metazoa > Mollusca > Gastropoda > Littorinimorpha > Ranellidae > Monoplex > Monoplex corrugatus. Next base: position 9,277,303 of record CM060307.1, read on the forward strand.
TTTGATACGATAGATCATGAAATTTTACTTCATCGGCTTCAGTCTGTCTTCGGCGTTAGGGATATTGTTCTCTCTTGGTTTCGGTCATATCTTTCTGATAGGACACAGCGTGTATCAGTGAACGGTCTATCATCGGAACCTACTACTCTTTGGTTTGGTGTACCACAAGGGTCTG
>CM060307.1:9282477-9287477 GCA_030674185.1 Monoplex corrugatus
CTAACCACCAGCTTCCTGCAGGAAGCTGATTGACAGAGTGAGTGAATCAAACAGTCAAGTTTTTGTTTCGCTAGCATGGTTGACAATGCAGGGTGCTGGTGGACAGGGTGCGGTAGTCAAAGGGTTAAGGTCATAGCGACCTTGAGAAGTACACAGTAAGGGTTTATCAGTGACAGTTGTTTGTCTCAGAAGGAAGGCTGTCAGAATGGCTTGACCACTTTGGTATTTTGTGTTGTTGTTGCTGTTGTGTTTTTACAGAATAAATTATGTTAATGTTTTGTTCAGCTTCACCTTATCTTCACCATACAGAAAATGCACATGTAATGGAATCTTTCACGCTACACCAGTACCAGCATCGTTTCATGATATTTTTTAAAACTCCAAAAAGAAACTGTCCATGCCAGGTTGTGTTTTATATTCACAATCGTTATTTCAAACCTCATTTCTTTAAGATTTGAAATGTGAGGAGTGGAGTAAGTGTTGAGGTGGGGAAGAGACTTTTAATGTAATCTACCCTTCAGCTTCCTTGATTAAAGGCACTACCATATCCTGAAATTTTTTTTAAAGGACAACTGTTCAGATCGTTTTGCGGGTTACGTGTTAACAGGATTCATATTTCAAATCAGCTGACAGGAAACGAAACCAGTAATTCTGCAATGTCAACTATATTCAAGTTCAATGATAATACTTACCAGAGGTAAGAGCACCAGCAAGTCCAGCCTTGGTCACCAGTTGAACAAGAGTGGACTCTTCCGAATCATGGACGAGTGTCTGGACGAGGTCCAGTCCAAGACACTGAGTGGTGGTGACAGCAAGGAGGAACACAAACAACATGGTGGTTGTTGTTGGTAAATGCAGACTGTATGAAGTACTGCAAGTGAAAGAGATAAGACGTCGTCAATGATCACCAGAGGTACTCAGATATTTCAACAATGTAGAATAGTCTAGGTAACGTATTATTATTATTAGATGCTATTAATATTTTTCACAGTATTACACGTTTTCATTTGAATTTTCAAAACAAAATTGTCAGAACATAGACAGAAAAAACAAAACAAAAGAGAGACAAAGAAAGAAAGAGAGACAGAGAAAGTCAAGGAGAGAATGTAATAAAAAAGAAAGAAAGTAAGAAAGAAAGAAGATGGATTCGTCTATCATAGCACCAGTACATTTAGTCATACAAGTTATAAATCATGATTCACCATGAAACAGACTGCAACACTGACATTTCACTTATTGAGAGCTGTTCCTTCATTCCTTTCTATTTTCTAATAATGTATTATTTCAATATCTCCTATTTTACGAAGAATAAGTCTATTCAAACTTTACGTGTCAATCATTTCTACACTTTCAACTTCGGTGAACAATGTGTTCTTGATCCCTTAATAGGCATCCAAAATTGTAAATCAACATTACACCTCAGTAATGCACAACTATGAATATGTTGAATAAATAACTGAACGAATAGTAGACATATAAACACATAACTGAATAGATATGTACTTACAACCTGTCAAACAATTTGTTTCCAAAAGAGCAAAATATGGACTGTATTTGACATGTTGATTCCACTGGCGTTTCAAATGTATCGCTAGATTCTATATATTAACCGTTCCTTTTTCCATCAATGTAATTAACAGTAGCACAATTTTTTTATCGTTTCTTTCAAACACATTTTAGGACTTTCAGTTTCAAAACTGGACAAGTCATATAGCCTTTTGTTTTTCTAAAAGTCGGCACACAGAACGATATTCAACTGTATAAGAATCGTTGACGTTAGAGAAGACAATGATGTGACTGTCATACAATATGTCCATCAGCACCAACCCGATCTTGACTGGAAGGAAGAACCAAAATTGTTTTTTGTGATACCTCTCCACTTCGCCAGGAACTACTCTGGTAGGCAAAGTCTGGGATATTCACAGTGGACAAAGAAACTGCAACAGTATCTCAGGAAAACATTCCGATCCTCAGAGAGAGGTATCACTTCAAAATCCAGGGTCGCTATAGAAAATGATTATTGTCAGCCACCACCAACAGCAGAGGAAATCAAGAAAGCGATCGAGAAAACCACAACCAGATCATCACTTGGGCCTGAGGGAATATTCCGGCTGTTGTGTAAAAAATACTTTAATGTCATTGATTGGCTCCACAGACTGATAAGATTAACATACAAGAACTTGAAGATAAGCAATCAGTGGATGATACCTGACGGTTTGTACATTCCACAAGAACAGAATTCAATGACATCAACAGTTCAGACCAATATCAATTCTGAACGTAGAAGCATTATTTCGTCTCTGTCATGGCAGCAAGGTTCACTAAATGCCTCACAGAAAATAAGTACCTAGGAGTGTCAGTCCAGGAAAGAGGCACTACGGGACTGTCTGGCTGTGTAGAGCATGCCACGATGATTTGGGAAGCATTTGCTTTAAAGTCAGAAATATAAACATTGTCGTGATTTTATCACACTTGTGCGTCAGAAAGTAGATAAAGGCAGAATGCTGAAAATAAGACAAAATGAACTAAAATATAATTCCATAAAGGCAACATATTCGACCCTCGATAATGGAATATTTTGTTTTCTCTTGTTATGTCTCTTCTTGATCTGGAAAAACAAATGTCTCAGATTTCTAAAAACTAAAGTACAGTTTAGTGAAACAATTAAGAATAATAAAATGAAACAAAATGAACAAGAATAAAATAGAAAGAATCAGATATTTTGATTAAAGTATTATGATACATTAGAAAGTATAATGAAAATATTTCTCACCAAGTGGCTCAAGTGACGAGGCGTCTTCAGATATGTTTAATGTGCTGAAGAGAGGTCATTTTATACCCTGCCTGATCTACCCACGTGTCAACAAATCTCGGATGGAGCTGCACGTGACGCTGTACGTGGAGGTCAAGACTGACCAGTCACGTGTCTGGGCGGACACTTTACGTAAGTTTTGAGTTAAAGGAGCACTTCGACACATTCTTGTCAATAATACAAAGTAAACAGGAAATTTAGTGTAGCTATGATACTTTACCTATAGAAAACCACACACACACACACACACACACACACACACACACACACACACACACACACACACACACACACACACACACACGCACGCACACACACACACACAACATATATATATAATATATATACACACATACATATATATGTGTATATTATGTATATACATATATATGTATATATGTATGTATATGAGTGAGTATGTGTGTGTATGTAAGTGGTGTGTTGTAATGGGTTATGGTTGTATGTATGTATGTATGTATGTGGTGTGTATGCATGTATGTATGTATGTATGTATGTATGTTGTTGTTGTATGTATGTAATGTATGGTATTATGTAGTTGTATGTGGTGATGTATGATGTATGTATGTTTATGTGGTGTGTATGTAAGTGGTATGTATGTGTATGTATTGTATGTATGTATGTATGTATGTGGTGTGTATGTATGTATGTTGATGTGATGTAATGTTGGTGTGTATGTATATGTATGTATGTATGTATATGTGGTGTGTATGTATGTATGTAGTGTGTATGTATGTATGTATGTATGTATGTTGGTATGTATGTATGTATGTATGTTATGTATGTATGTATGTATGTATGTATGTTTTGTGTGATGTTATGTATGTATGTAATGTATGTGTTGTATGTATGTATGTATGTATGTATGTATGTGGTTGTATGTATGTATGTATGTATATGTATGTATTATGTATGTATGTATGTAGTGTTGTATGTGTGTATGTATTATGTATGTTTGTATGTATGTATGTATGTATGTGTAGTAGTGTATGTATGTATGTAGTATGTATGTATGTAATGTAGTATGTATGTAGATGTATGTATGTATGTATGTATGTATGTGTGTTTTATATTATGTATGTATGTATGTATGTATGTATGTATGTATGTATGTAAGTATGTATGTATGTATGTATGTATGTATGTATGTGGTGTGTATGTATGTATGTATGTAAGTATGTATGTATGTATGTATGTATGTAGATATATGTACAGATATAGATATAGATAATCAAAGAAAGAAACACGCGAATAAGCATACATGTAAAGGAAAATAATGAAAACTTGGAACAAAGACTAAAGAGAAAAAATACAACTTCAAACAAGCAAACAACCAACCAACCAGTGAATTAACCAACCAATCAAACTGACACACAGACAGACAAACGAGCAAACAGGTCGTTGTTTGACGTATTTGGAGAAAAACAAATAATCCAAAATCAAAATGTTACAAATATTCTTCTTTCTTTTGGATAGCCATGAGCTGGGCGGATGGATGTTTGTTGTTTATTTGTTTGTTTGCTCATTTCGTTTGTTATTGTTACTGTTATTTGTTTGCTCATTTCGTTTGTTATTGTTATTGTTGTTTAAAGCCGTACCAGGGCTATAACCATTTTAAAACATGCAAAACTTCAACAGGAAAAAAAAAATCAAGTACACATGTCAATGCATTCGCGCACACAATCCAAGGACATGCACCCAGCACTGACCACTCTGTCCAATTTATCGCACAGAGGATTAAAATAAAACACATCTTCATACAAATTTAAGTATACCTAAGGACATCAAGCATATCTAAAAACAGGCATAAATTACCCAAAATTGCCTCCGCACATCTCACCTCCCTAGAGCAAAAAATATACTGAATACATGTACCCAATTATCAATCCTAAGAAAAAGTATTAAGACTTTACTGGATACATACAGGTGAATGGACCAGCAAGGCAGAAAATGATAGGAAGCAATGACAGAAAGCAAAGGAGCAAGTAAGAAACAAAGAGAGTGACAGAAAAGAGAACATTTCTAGCACAGAATTTCCAGAAGGTGGGGATAGCATTTATACTGAAAGAGTCCCGGCATCCCCACGGGGGACGTAACTACAGTGATAGCAGCAGCAAAACAACACCAAAATGAGACTGTCAAGCCATCCAAACAGTTTTGTTTTCATTGC
>CM060307.1:9292477-9294977 GCA_030674185.1 Monoplex corrugatus
AACAAACAAACAAACAAACAAACAAACAAACGAATTAAGTAAACACACAGATACAAAAAACAAACAAAAACCAAACCCAGCAGCAGCAACTGCATACTGGAGATTCAGGACACAGTAAATTTAATGACAGATGAAGTTCAGTTCAGTTCATATTGCTTATAGCCCAGCCGACTACTACAGCCATATCAGGGCTAACACCTCGTCAATAAACGACAACCCGTTAAGATAAAAGACAACAGTTAAAAACCATGCTCACCGTTAACCTTGCAAATCTAAAATGCAATTAAAGAAAAACAGACGAAAACTCATATCAGGTGAAATCTATTGATCTCTTGGAAAAACTGGAAAATTGCATCAGGAGGGACGTCTCGGAAGAGGTTCTTTAAGGAGTTTGCAGTGTTGTGCTTTTGTCTCATATCATACAAGTCCCAGCAATCAAGGAGGAGATGTCTGATGCTCAGATGTCACACGGTATGACAGATGAAAAGTGACTGACAGAAAGATGGCATAACAGCAGCAGCACAGCAGCAGCAGCAACAACAACAACAACAACAGCTGTATTTTGTCAGATTCAGAATTATGTTAAAATCAGACAGGTCCTTTTCTGTACGTACGTACATGTACACAAACAAGTTCAACACATCAGTAGGTCTGCACATTATGCCGACATAAGAGACCGGGAAAAATCTCCACCTTTTACCCACCGGCAGAGATCCAAGAAGATTCGAAACCAAACCTTCCAACTTGAAGAACAGTGTCCTAACCATTCCACGATTGTGCCCATCGAATGTTTACCTTTTGACTCCCGCACCCTATCCACCAACTTGAAAAACTTAACCCTTTGACTCCCGCACCCTATCCACCGACTGCAAAAACTTAACCTTTTGACTCCCGCACTCTATCCACCAACTACAAAAACTTAACCCTTTGACTCCCGTACCCTATCCACCAAATACAAAAACTTAACCCTATGACTCCCGCACCCTATCCACCAGTTTCCTGCAGGAAGCTGGTGGATAGGGTGTAAAAATCAAAGGGTTAAGATTTTGCTTTGCCTGGTTGATAATGCAGGATGCTGATGGTCAGAGTGCTGGAGTGAAAGGTTGATAAACAGAGAGGGGTGATCTTTGAGGTCAATAGCATCAATAATAACAACGACAACAACATTACCACCATCACACACAAACATCAGGGACAGGGGTTACAGCACTATCAGCATTGCCTAAGCTGTGTACGTAACAACCTTCCGTGACCTCACGTGTCCTGTCCAGCCCCAGTCGATGTGACATACCTGAAGGCTCATAACAACCTAGAAACCTATAATTCACATGTACTCAGAGAGGTCATTCCCAGATCTTGAAACGGATGTGGTCAAATTAACGACATTCTTATCACTCAATCGTGCAGCGTAGGAATACTTTCTCTTAGGACAGATAATTAGGTAAATGTGTGCAGTGTATTTTTGGGAGCCAGTAAAGTTCTTTGGGGAGGGGGATTACAATGAACTGTTTTAGGTGACTTGAAAATCAATCTACAAGCATTGGAGCGTTGAGATGGACAGCAAACATAGCAATTTTACTGTAACAGGGAAAACTGAAGACGAGACATGAAGTGTTCAGTGTCAGGCTGTATCAAAACAGACAGCCAGTGTGCATTATAACCCTGTGGTAAGTATGAGGATCGAACCCCAAGACCCATGTCTTATCAGCATGACGCTTTAACCAACAGACCTCTTTTTGTTTTCTTCTTTTCTGAAATTTCCTGTTAACTTCTTTAGAGCTAGACTAGCCTACCGCAACTGACATCAAATAGCTAGTAAAACTTATCACAATGTCCCGATTTGTTCCCCTTGAAAGGGTTCTTTTCTTTCAAATCAGTCGTGTTTTATATGATAAATGCATAAACACCTAAATCACCCATTGTACATGACGTATACTGATAGAATAGAATACTCAAGTGTCATCACAAGCAACAGAAATTCATAGTTTTCTTTTTAACTTGAATGCTTGGTCCTAATTTCATTGTCTCGATTTGGGCCACAATAGCCCATAATTTTGTCAGTCAGTGTCAATCGTGAAGGGTGTCGTAGTGAATCGTGATCAGTTGTGGATATTCGTCAGCGATCGGGAAGAATCAACAAATACCACGAATGTTTTCAGCACGTTAAGGACCCTTGGGGTCAATTGTGCCGGTCGGTCAAATGGGACATATCGTAGCACCAAGATCGTATTTTTCATACAAAAGACAGGTAAAATGCATCAGAAAGAAAGCAGTCCAAGAACAGTTAAACAATGTAGATCAGTGGTGTCAAGAAACTACATCGGCAATCAGTCCCACCAAAGCACAGAAAACAAACGAGACAGTCTTGATGGAGGCAGACACAAGAAGATCATTGATATGGTAAATTTGGAAAAGACAGGCAACATTTATAGGCCATTTTATGAGGAAAGGGGAATTAGAGCACCTGGTCACAACAGGAAAGCTGGAGGGAAAGAGAGCA
>CM060307.1:9299977-9307477 GCA_030674185.1 Monoplex corrugatus
ACAAACTCCAGTCCTTCAGGTGTCCACTGTTTTGTTTTGCTGGATCCTGAATCTGAAGCATTCTGTTACTGGTACTGCTGTTTGAGGATGGGGGAGGGGGTTGTTTGTTTGTTTGATTGTTAGTTCGTTTGTTCGTTCGTTCGTTCGTTTGTTTGTTCGTTCGTTCGTTCGTTCGTTTGTCTGTCACCCCCACGCCGCTCATTTCGACTGTTCATCTCTCTCCCCCCCTGACACCCACACCCACATCCACACCCACACCCACAAACCCATTGAAACTGAAGTCACCATGACATCAGCGCATGCAGGACCACAGACGTTGTTATTGTTGTTGTGTTTGTTGATGTCGTTGATGTTTGCTCGGTTGGTTGCATGACTGGTTGGTTGGTATTGTTGTGGTTGTTGCCGGAGATTGACGAAAAGCAGGCAGTGACAAATATTATTTGAAATGACCTGTTATACGTGACGTCACGACCATACCCTAAGTGTCTTAAGTCACGATGGAGATACAAGAATGTCGGTGTGTTTGTTAAGTCTCTTACACAAACAGGGAATTGATATTTAGGACACGTGTACTTCTGCTGTTGCTGACTCTGTTCCCCCACCCTACGTTGTTAAGTAATAGCTTGGGTCATTTCTTACAAAAGATCTTGAATTATATTTTTATTTTGTCATATAAATATGTTTTTTAGCGATCAGATATTTCTTGAATCCGTGCATGCACGTTGTTTTGCCCGTACCGTTGCTCTACATCGTCTGTGTATTCCGTGTTTGGTGGACGTGTGCTTCGGTGTTTTCATGTTTCCATAAGCCACTGATCATTGACATGATCTTACAGGATCTTTAACGTGCGTATTTGATGTTCTATGTACATATGCATACGAAGACTTTCAGGCACAAGCAGATCTGCACATATGTACTTGGGGAATTGCAAAAATCTCTTTGAGTCTGATGTTTATTTCTTTCTTCGGTTAAAAAAAAAAGGCTGAATTGTTTCATTTTGACTGAAGAGGTGTGTGTGTGTGTGTGTACGTGCGTGTGTGTGCGTGAGTGTATGTGTGTGCGCGTGAGTGTGTGTTAGTGTATGTGTGTGTGTGTGCGTGTGTGTGTATATTGTGTGTGTGTGTGCGTGCGTGCATGCGTGCGTGTGTGTGTGAGCGCGCTTGCCTGTGTATGTCTGCGAGTCATTGTGACAAAGATGTCTCAGCCATATTTTTCCAGCTGTCTCTGGACAGATCTTTATCAAAGTGGGTTCAAAGGTCATTGAGATGTCGTGATTGCCCACGTTTGGCAGCCATGGCGCCATCCTCTCCACAACAGTCCTAATGTGGCCCTTAAAGGTCGGCGGCACTTTACACAACGTGAACTGATTCATGTCCACCACCCCCCCTTCCAATGACCTTCCTCCATGTCATGGCAGAAGTACTCAGCAACTGGACAGTCTTCAGTCTTATCTTGTTATTACTCACTTCCACTCCCGTACCCTGTCCGCCAGCTGCAAAAACATAACCCTTTCACTCCCGTTACCCTGTCCGCCAGCTGCAAAAACATAACCCTTTCACTCCCGTTACCCTGTCCGCCAGCTGCAAAAACATAACCCTTTCACACCCGTACCCTGTCCCCCAACTGCAAAAATTTAACCCTTTCACTCCCGTACCCTGTCCGCCAACTGCAAAAACTTAACCCTTTCACACCCGTACCCTGTCCGCCAACTGCAAAAACTTAACCCCTTCACACCCGTACCCTGTCCGCCAACTGCAAAAACTTAACCCTTTCACTCCCTCACCATATCCACCAGCTTCTTGGCAGGAAACTCGTGGATAGAGTGAGGAAGAGAAAAGGGTTGAATTTTTGCTTTGCCAACATGGCTGACAGTGCGGGATGTGGTCAAAGGGTTAAATATACCGTCCTAGTGACTGAACTGTAAGTTTTGATTGGAGCCGTTAAAGATCATGGCCTGTATACATATAATCAAAAAAAAAAAAAAAAAAAAAAAAAGAAATGTTTTGACATTTTGCCCCCACCCTTTTCCCCCCTTTTTTTTCTTTCACAGACACGCACTGGACTCTGACTTTCCATATTATCATCTTTTACAGCACACGTTTTATTTATTTATTTATTTATTTATTTATTTATTTCTCCATCACACGGCACCTGTGACGTTAGTAGTGCATATGGAATTCATTCCGAGCGCGGAGATGTCATCTTGAGAAACTGAAACTGAAACTGAAACTACAACAGGCTCAGGACATGTCTTTTTCTTTCATACACAAACATGCAGTTACATTCCATTAGCATTAGCATTTAAGGTCATAATCAGTGTAGTCATTGGATAGGTTGCTGGGGGGGGGGGGGGGTAGGTGTAAACATAATCCTCCATATGTGTCTGAAGGTGCAAAAACATATGACGGATTGGCAAACAGTAACAGATTGGAACACATCACAGGTAACAGACTGGAACACATCACAGGTAACAGACTGGAACACATCACAGGTAACAGATTGGAACACATCACAGGTAACAGACTGGAACACTTCACAGGTAACAGATTGGAACACATCACAGGTAACAGACTGGAACACATCACAGGTAACAGACTGGAACACATCACAGGTAACAGACTGGAACACATCACAGGTAACAGACTGGAACACATCACAGGTAACAGACTGGAACACATCACAGGTAACAGACTGGAAACATCACAGGTAACAGACTGGAAGACATCACAGGTAACAGACTGGAACACATCACAGGTAACAGACTGGAACACATCACAGGTAACAGACTGGAACACATCACAGGTAACAGACTGGAACACATCACAGGTAACAGACTGGAACACATCACAGGTAACAGACTGGAACACATCACAGGTAACAGACTGGAAGACATCACAGGTAACAGACTGGAACACATCACAGGTAACAGACTGGAACAACATCACAGGTAACAGACTGGAACACATCACAGGTAACAGACTGGAACACATCACAGGTAACAGACTGGAACACATCACAGGTAACAGACTGGAACACATCACAGGTAACAGACTGGAACACATCACAGGTAACAGACTGGAAGACTTCACAGGTAACAGACTGGAACACATCACAAGTAACAGACTGGAAGACATCACAGGTAACAGACTGGAACACATCACAGGTAACAGACTGGAACACATCACAGGTAACAGACTGGAAGACATCACAGGTAACAGACTGGAACACATCACAGGTAACAGACTGGAACACATCACAGGTAACAGATTGGAACACATCACAGGTAACAGATTGGAACACATCACAGGTAACAGACTGAAACTACTTCACAAGGTTTCTGAATGCATAAAGATAAAGAGAAGGTCAGAAGATGATTCAGCATTATACTAAAATCAACAAGGAGGAATATAGAAAACCAAGGCGGTTCTTTCTAATATAATTTTAGGCCTACTTTCCTCCCTATATCTTCGGCCAGCATAACAATGGTTATACCACCATGGATTGCGGTATGTGGTGTATGAGGCCCGCACTTGGCGATCACAGCACTATCGCAGATTTATCAGTTTGTACTTTGTAAGAAGTACCAGTGCCAGACATGGACACTAACAAAAGCCCTGGAAAACAGAATAACCACCTGTGAAATTAGGTGTCTCAGCAGAGCAGGAAACAAAACACGAAGAGACGTGATAAGAAATGAGATCATACAGGAAATGGTGGGAGTAACAACACCAGCCCACCAGCACATCCAGCAGCAGAAGGTCAAATAGTTCGGCCACCTGATCACAATGTCCACTGACCAACCAATTTTCACAGCCTACAGTTAGAGGTTCTCTGGAGTCCCAGCAAGAGGACGACCTCACAGACGCTGGATGGAAGGCGTCAGTCAGGGACCCTCCATGTTCATGGCCTGTCAGTCACAGAGGCAGCCCACCTGACACTTGACCCTTGTCTCCGCCTCCCTGCGACAACTGATGGTAGAAGCAGTAGAAAAAAGAAGAAAGAAAGACTTTGCAAGAAAGCAAAATTTCTTGTTTTTGAAAGATATATAAAAAATAATAGAATTCCGATTGATTTCGTCTCCGACTCTGAGCAGCATGATTCTGAAGCTGCCAAAAATGAAATCATTACAATACCACATCACAGCCAAACGTACAAAAAAGATTCCATATAATCCAAGAGATATCTCAGTAAATAAATGACTAATGAGCAGCTAGTGAATCCACTGAAGAAAGCAACATTTTGCCCATGAACACATCATCATCATCATGTGCCCTGCCACATGGCGTTGGCAATCATGGCCCTCCATATGCATCTATCCTTTGTCGCCGCAAGCACATCTTCTACCCTCTCTGTCCTCAGCTACCCTGCAAGTCCGTCCAATAGTTTCTCCCTAGGTCTACCTGTTGTTCTCTTTCCCTCCGACATTCCTGTTGTGACCAGGTGTTCTGATTCCCCTTTCCTCATAAAATGGCCTATAAATGTTGCTTGTCTTTTCCTAATCTTCTTTATCCATGATCTCCGTGTGTCTCCCCCTATCAAGACTGTGTCGTTTGTTTTCTTTCTGTCCATGGAACTCTCAAATTCTTCTTAGAAACCACATTTCGGCTGCCTCAATCCTGTTCTGGCTTTGCTTGTTGACTGTCCACGCCTCACAACCGTATAACATTATTTGTTCTATATAACATTCAAGAACTCTCTTCCTGAAGTTAATTGATAGGCATTGTGGTATGTGGTACAAGAATGCTTGGCAACTAGCGAGTAGCTTCAACATGGTTTAGCAACAAGACTACAACATAAATATACAAAACACACACACACACACCACACAAACACACACACACACACACACACACACACACACACACACACCACACACACACACCACCACTACACACACCCACGCACACGCACACGCACACGCACACGCACGCACGCACGCATACACACACACTACACACACACGCACGCACGCACGCACACACCGCCGCACGCATACACACACATACACATACACACACGCACGCTTACACACACACACACACGCACGCTGCACACACGATATCATTACGCACACAACGAAAACTTAATCCCATCTCATAACTATCCTAAGCGTAAAATTAACACAATGTTCACTCCCAAAATCACGAAACGAAATTTTGCAACGTTGTTGCCTGCCTGCCTCTGCCTGCCTACCTGCCTGCCTATCTGCTGACACCTGCTGCCTGCCCGCTGGACGCCGACCCGCCTGCCTCCTGCCTGCCTGCCGCCTGCTGCTGCCTGCCTCCCCGCCTGCCCCGCCTCTGCCTGCCTGCCTGCCTGCCTGCCTGTCTGCCTGCCCGCCTGCCCGCCCGCCCGTCTGCCTGCCTGCCTGCCTGCCTGCCTGCCTGCCTGCCTGTCTGCCCGCCTGCCTGCCTGCCTGACTGTCTGTCTGTCAGTTTGGTTGGTTGGTTGATTAATGGATTGGATGTGTGAGTGTTTAAAATTCTATATTTGTGTTTACTTATGTTTATCAGATTCATTGTTTCTTTTCTTTTCCGTCTGTTTGTTTGTCTGTCTGTTTGTTTGTCTGTTTGTCTGTCTGTTTGCTTGTATTTCTTTTTCTATGATACCTCTGTGAGTGAGATTCTGTGTGTGCGTGCCTGTGCGCGCGCACGCATATGCGTGTGTGTGCGCGTTTTCTGTAGGTAAAGTATCCATAGGCTACAACTAAACTTTCCCTGCATTACCTTTTGTATAATTGACAAGAAGTTGTCGAAATGCTCCTTTAATTCAAAGCTTACGCATAGCTTCCACCCAGACACGTGACTGGTCAGTCTTGACCTCCACGTGCAGCCTCACGTGCGGCTCCATCCGAGATTTGTTGGCACGTGGGTAGATAAGGGTGTCAGGCAGGGTATAAAATGACCCTCATCTTCAGCACAGTTCAAACCATCATCTGAAGACACCTCGTCACTTGAGCCACTTGGTAAGAAATCTTTTCTAATTATGTCAATATACTTTCTAATATACCATTATACTTTAACACTTTGACTCCCGCATCCAGTCCACCAGCATCCTGCATTGTCAACCATGCTAACAAAACAAAAATTTAACGTTTTACTCCCTCACCCTATCCACCAGCTTCCTGCAGGAAGCTTGTGGATAGGGTGAGGGAGTCAAAGGGTTAAGTTTTTACAGTTGGCGGATAAGGTTCAGGAGTCAAAGGGTTAATTGAAACATCTGATTCCTTCTTTTTTATTCTTTTTCTGTTTGTTGTTTTACTATTATTGTTTCCTAAGCTGTACTTTAATGTTTAGAAATCTGACAGCTTTGTTTTCCAGATCACGAAAAAACGTAACAAGATAATACAAGTATTCTATCATCGACAGTAGAATTTATTCACTTTACATATTTTATTTGAGTTCAATTTGTCTTCTTTTTAACATCCAGCCTTTATCTAGTCTCTGAAGCACAAGTGTGATAAAACTATGATGATATTGTTTTGATTTCTGAATTTAAAATAACCGCTTCCAAAATCATCGTGGCATGCTCTACACAGCCAGAATTCCCCTAGTGCCTCTTTTCTGGACTGACAATTCCAGGTACTTATTTTCTGTGAGGCATTTAGTGAAACTTGCTGCCATGACAGAGACAAAGAAATCCCTTAAAAGTTCAGAAGTGATATTGGTCTCAACTATTGATATCATTGAATTCTGTTCTTTTGGAATGTACAAACCGTCAGGTTTGCGTGATTGCTGATCTTCAAGTTCCTCTTTTGCTGATCTTATCAGTTTGTGGAGACAATCCAGGACATTAAGGTATTTTTTAGTTAGCAGCTGGGATATTCCCTTAGGCCAAGTGATGATCTGGTTGTCGTTTTCTCGATCACTTTCTTTACGTTGGTGGCTTTTCAATAAATATTTTCTCCAGCGACCCTGGATTTTCTGGTGATACCTCGCTCTGACGGTCTGGTGTCACCTGCTCAGCATGACGGTCCCTACCGGACGTAGGTGCTCCATAGGAGTCCCTATTTACATCGTCATCCTCATTTTTCTTGTTTTGTCTGGCCATGACTTTGCTTTGGATAGTACGATGGTGGTTTCCCGTTGCCTTCCAAGAAGATCATTATAAGGAAGATTAGGAAAAGAAGGCAACATTTATAGGCCATTTTATGAGGAAAGGGGAGTTAGAGCACCTGGTCACAACAAGAAAGCTGGAGGGAGAGAGAGCACCAGGTAGACCCAGGGAAAAATATTGGACGGACTTGCAGAATGGCTGAGGACAGAGAGGGTGGAAGGTGCTTGCGGCAACAAGGAATAGATACATATGGAGGGCCATGATCGCCAACGCCATGCGGAAGGGCACATGATGATGATGATGATGATGATGATGATGATGATGATGATGACCTGGCTCTAAGGATCGGAATGTTTTCCTGAGATGCTGTTGCAGAGCTACTTTCTCCACTGTGAATGTCCCAGACTTTGACTACTGGAGTAGTTCCCTGACGATGTGGAGAGG
>CM060307.1:9312477-9319977 GCA_030674185.1 Monoplex corrugatus
TTTAGTATAATATTACCAAACAAACATATGGGTAGTTGTTTTCAAATATTACAAAAAACAAACAAACAAACAAACAAACAAACAAACAAACAAACAAACAAACACACACACACACACACAACACACACACACACACACACACACACACACACACACACACACACACACCCCCCCCCCAAACAAAGCCAACAAAACCAAGAAACAAACAACAGCGCTGAGCTTTTGAAACATTTAACTCTTCTTCAGAAGTGACTTTGAGGAAATGAAAGAAGTACTGTATGGTCACGTTTTGATGAACAGATTTCACCTTAAGTGGGGAGGGGGGAAGGAAAATGTACACACGTATGTTTGGATGAAGACAAAGAGGGTGGACGAGGTGCTTGAGGCAACAAGGGATAGAAACAGATGGAAAGCCATGATCACCAACGCGATGTGGCAAGGCACTTGATGATGTTTGGATGGTTTGGTTGATTGTTTGGCAGGGGTTGTTTATTTAGAATTTTAAATTAATGGTTAGGTCATGCCCACGTTTTTTTTTTTAATATTTTGGATTCCTACTTTTTCCGGTCCACAGTCTTGCGAAAGTTGCTTCAAAGTCGAACAGTAGCAGAGCCATTAGTTAAGTATCAGCAGGTAAAGTGAAACTATTCCAGACAAGAAGGAGGGAAAGAGATAGGGGGAGAGAGAGAGAGAGAGAGAGAGAGAGAGAGAGAGAGAGAGAGGAGAGAGAGAGAGAGAGAGAGAGAGAGAGAAGAGAGAGAGAGAGAGGGGAGAGAGAGAGAGAGAGAGAGAGAGAGAGAGAGAGCGTGTGTGTGTTATAAATCTATTTAGTTATTAGACATCATGATGATTTTTACATCATCACAACAGCACTACTACCACCACCACCACCACCACCACTTACTTTAAAACTCCTTGACTCCCGCACTCTGTCTAGTAACATTCTGCATTGTCAACCATACTTCAAACATAGCTTCCTGCAGGAATCTGGTGGATAGGGTGAGGGAGTCAAAGGATTAAGTATTTGCAGTTGGTCGACAGGGAGCGGGAATCAAAGGGTTAAAAACCAGTTGTCCTCATCAGTACACCCTTGTTGTTGTCAACAGGTGGTGACGGTGGAGGGAGTGCCGGTGACGACCTTCAACGTGATGGCAGACAACGGCTACATCCACAAGACCAGTGGAGTCCTCATGCCGCCATCTGGCAGTATCGTGGACACTGTGGTCAACAACAACGACTTCAGCACTCTCCTGTCTGCAGTACAGCAGACTGGAATTGTTGACGCCTTGAAAGGTAGGGGGCTCTACAGGTATGGACAGGTAAACAGAAGGTAGGGGGCTCTACAGGTATGGACAGATAAACAGAAGGTAGGCGGCTGTACAGGTATAGACAGATAAACAGAAGGTAGAGGACTCTACAGGTATGGACAGGTAAACAGAAGGTAGGGGGCTCTACAGGTATGAACAGGTAAACAGAAGGTAGGGGACTCTTCAGGTATGGACAGATAAACAGAAGGTAGGGGGCTCTACAGGTATGGACAGATAAACAGAAGGTAGGGGGCTCTACAGGTATAGACAGATAAACAGAAGGTAGGGGGCTCTACAGGTATGAACAGGTAAACAGAAGGTAGGGGACTCTTCAGGTATGGACAGATAAACAGAAGGTAGGGGGCTCTTCAGGTATGAACAGGTAAACAGAAGGTAGGGGACTCTTCAGGTATGAACAGGTAAACAGAAGGTAGGGGGCTCTTCAGGTATGAACAGGTAAACAGAAGGTAGGGGGCTCTTCAGGTATGAACAGGTAAACAGAAGGTAGGGGACTCTTCAGGTATGAACAGGTAAACAGAAGGTAGGGGGCTCTTCAGGTATGAACAGGTAAACAGAAGGTAGGGGACTGTACAGGTATGGACAGGTAAACAGAAGGTAGGGGACTGTACAGGTATGGACAGGTAAACAGAAGGTAGGGGGCTCTTCAGGTATGGACAGGTAAACAGAAGGTAGGGGACTGTACAGGTACGGACAGGTAAACAGAAGGTAGGGGACTGTACAGGTATGGACAGGTAAACAGAAGGTAGGGGGCTCTTCAGGTATGGACAGGTAAACAGAAGGTAGGGGACTGTACAGGTATGGACAGGTAAACAGAATTTAGGGGGCTCTTCAGGTATGGACAGGTAAACAGAAGCTAGGGGACTGTACAGTCATGGACAGGTAAACAGAAGCTAGGGGACTGTACAGTCATGGACAGGTAAACAGAAGCTAGGGGACTGTACAGTCATGGACAGGTAAACAGAAGCTAGGGGACTGTACAGTCATGGACAGGTAAACAGAAGCTAGGAGACTGTACAGTCATGGACAGGTAAACAGAAGGTAGGGGACTGTACAGTCATGGACAGGTAAACAGAAGCTAGGGGACTGTACAGTCATGGACAGGTAAACAGAAGCTAGGAGACTGTACAGTCATGGACAGGTAAACAGAAGGTAGGAGACTGTACAGTCATGGACAGGTAAACAGAAGGTAGGGGACTGTACAGTCATGGACAGGTAAACAGAAGGTAGGGGACTGTACAGTCATGGACAGGTAAACAGAAGGTAGGGGACTGTACAGTCATGGACAGGTAAACAGAAGCTAGGAGACTGTACAGTCATGGACAGGTAAACAGAAGGTAGGGGACTGTACAGTCATGGACAGGTAAACAGAAGGTAGGGGACTGTACAGTCATGGACAGGTAAACAGAAGGTAGGGGACTGTACAGTCATGGACAGGTAAACAGAAGGTAGGGGACTGTACAGTCATGGACAGGTAAACAGAAGGTAGGGGACTGTACAGTCATGGACAGGTAAACAGAAGGTAGGGGACTGTACAGTCATGGACAGGTAAACAGAAGGTAGGGGACTGTACAGTCATGGACAGGTAAACAGAAGGTAGGGGACTGTACAGTCATGGACAGGTAAACAGAAGGTAGGGGACTGTACAGTCATGGACAGGTAAACAGAAGGTAGGGGACTGTACAGTCATGGACAGGTAAACAGAAGCTAGGGGACTCTATAATAATGGACAAGCAGTTTGGGAACTGTGTACAGATAGAAATTCTACTGCATAGTAATGGACAAGCAAACATTTTGAGAATTGTGAACAGATGGAAACTCTATGATAATGAACAATAAAACATTTTGAGAATTGCGAACAGATGGAAACTCAATGACAATGAACAAGCAAACATTTTGAGAATAGCGCACAGATAGAAACTCTACAGTAATGGACAAGCAAACAGTTTGAGAATTGTGCATAGATGGAAATTCTATAATAACGCACGAGCAAACGTTTTGAGAATTGTGCACAGATGGAAACTGTACAGTAATAATAATGATAATAATAATGTTTATTTGTATAGCGCATATTCCATATAAAAACATGCTCACCAGCGCTTTACATTTCGCAAGAAAGGTAAAAGGTGATAAAAAATGTTCACAATTACATACACAATAAGATAACAACAAACATTAAAGCTATACAAGTAAGAAGACACATAAGAAACCACAGAATATTAAAATTTAAACACTGACTTATGTAATGAGGAAAGATTAACAGATTTTTCATATGAATAAAGAGGCATACTGTGTTTATATATTGCTGCGTGTGTGTGCTTGCGTACGTGTGTGTGTGCGTTGCTGTGCGCGTGTGTGTTTGTAAGAATGTGTGTGTGTGTCTGTGTGTGTGTGTGTGTGTGTGTGTGTGTGTGTGTGTGTGTGTGTGAGAATGTGTGCATGTGCTATGTTTGCATGCGTGTGTGTGTGATTATGCATGCAATAGTTATACATAAAATTATAATCCATATTTTGAATGAAGATAAAAACAGAAAAATTCTAATCCATATACAGGAAAAACATTATAACTTCAGTATTACAGCATTAACACCTTGACAATCAAAATTACCTCACAAATTATAAACTATTTGCATATCATACATCACAGTTTACATACAAACAAAGATTTGAAAAAGTTTCTTAAAGTATTTCAGTCTCTTTCCCACTCAATTCCTCCCCTATCCCCTCCTCAGCTGTACACATACAGTGATACACACACATGCTCACTCAAGCACACACACACACACACACACACACACACACACACACACACACACACACACACACACACACACCACACACACACATGCACGCACACACACACCTTGCTCTATAGGCCCTTATACAAAATACTGTTATACAGGCAGGAGAGATTAGTCTGATGACAGACTTTCAAACTAAGGCTCTTCAGGTTAGATGAGTTTGAAAGAGGTGGGTTTTCAGGTGCCGTTTGAAGGTTGAGAAACACTTAGTTTTTCTGAGAGACAGTGATAGAGAGTTCCATACATTTGGGCCAAAGACAGAGAAAGATATTTACCAAAGGTGTCTAGAGAGAAGCGAGGAACAGTCAACAGTGAGGTGTCAGAAGAGCGGAGCGTTCGAGAAGGTTTGTAACCCTGCAGGAGGTTGGCAAGATAGGATGGCATGTTCTCGTGATAGATACACTCATTCATCAATGGACAAGCAAACATTTTGAGAACTGTACACAGACTGACACAGTATTCAAATGGATAACACAGTGTACTTTCCATCGGAAGCCCAGGGTGCTAGGCTGCTGGGTACCTCCAACATGGCGTGCAGAGGGTGGAAGTATTGCCCATCTCCCAGGTCAACATATGAGCAGAGCTGTTTGTGTCAACCCCCCCCCCCTCCCCAACCCGTTAGCGTGTATAGGCACGCAGAATACTGAATACGCACGTTAAAGATCCTCTAAGTTATGTCAGTGTCTGATGGTGTATGGAAACATGAAAACACCCAGCACGCACGCCCATCAAAATACACAGTGTGCAAACCGTGCAGCTACACATTGCCGACAAAGGGTGGGCAAAACCAAAATGCATGCACACATCCGGCAAAAATCGGAAGGCCGAAAAATGGTTAAACAACATACGGGAAGATCAAGACACTTCTTTCACATCCTGTATGAAATAACAGTAACTACCAACTTTTTTAGGTCAAGGCATCTGTGACGGAATGCTAGAGTTTCTGAACCTCTGTGCAGCGTGATTTGTTTACTAACTGGTCATTAAAATAACAGTGAGCCACAAAAGACTGCTTTTCTAGATTAACGTTTTTACCTTATACATTTCTTCCACACAGGGAGAAAATATTGGACGGATTTGCGGAATGGATGAAAGGGTGGGAGATGTACTTACAATGACAGTTAAAAAAAAATGTCTGTGATGTATGCTGCACTTTTTGAGATGGCTACAGCCTGACATGGCTCTGTGCTGTCCACTGGGCTTTTAGCAACAATAAACAAGCAAGTAGGAAACCATTTATATACAAAGTTTTTCTCTGGTGATTTGCATCCGTGCAAAGCCAGTCCTGGGTCTTGGTGATTCTGAGCAAAGTCAGTTGTGAAGACATTCTGTGTGTACGTTCCTGCCTCAGTTGGTAAAAGTGTTGGTGTATGTGTTACGTGTGTGTGTTACAGCCGATCTCCTGCCCCAGTTGGTGAAAGTGTTGATGTATGTGTTACGTGTGTGTGTTACAGCTGATCACCTGACAGTGTTTGCCCCAACCAACGAAGCTTTCAACAGACTGAGGAGTGACGATCTTCAGAAAATTCTCGCTCACAATGACATCCTGAAAGGTCAGGTGATGGTGAATCCCATTTGAGTTATCATGTTTTTGTCTCGTTTTTGTTTAGTTTTGTTTTGTTTTATAATCGTTTTTTTTTTCAACACCCTCCTCCCTCCACTGTTTTAAACCTCCGTTTTTATACATTTATCGCACCATTCTGTCTGTCTGTCTGTCTGTCTGTCTGTCTCTTTTCTCAACATCCCGGGAAGCAAGCTCCCAAGCACTTTGCACTTTACAGACAATGTATAGATACAGATGTACATCAACGACAGAGCGATGACACAGAACAGGACAAGAAAACAACAGCACAGTATATATGCCACTGAGAAACATCTTCTTGAGTAAAGTGATATCATACTGTCTCTCTGTCTGTCCGTCTCTCTCTGTCTGTCTTTCTCTCTTGCTCTCTTTTACTTGCTAACATACAGATGCTCTTTTCTTTGAAATTAAATCATTCATTTCTTTCCCGCGTTACCCTTACGAGAAAAAGCAAACAGACCATAAAACGGATGTTTGTTTAATTACTTACTTCTTTGGTTGTTTGTTTGAATACTTGTTTATTTCTTCTTCCCATAAGGTTTAACTCACCTTCTGTTTCCACCTTTTTCTTCGTGACAGAGGTGCTGACATACCACGTGATCGGCCACACTGTGTACTCCGCGGGTCTGTATGACCGAGAACTGCCTCACAGTGCTGATTCCCATCACGACCGACTACTCATCCGCGTCAGGGGTGAGTAAACATAAAATTAGTTCCCTTTGAATCTGAGACGTTTGTTTATTGACAAGTCCCACTATTTCCTCGCGGTACCGTAGTCAACTGGGTAATACGTTGGACATTCAGTTGGAAGGTCGTTGGTTCGATCCGCCTAAGCACCTCCACCTGGTGGGTAAAGGGGGGAGATTTGTCCGACATCTCAGGTGAATGTGATGTGTGCAGACGGACCAGTGCCTGATTGATTGATTGATTGATTGATTGATTGACTGATTTGGTTGAGTTTTTACATCGACACCTACTTGATATAGCCGACGGGGATAACCATCCCAGGGAAGTGGGGGAAGGGGGGCTTATCTGATCCCATACTGACACCACCAGAACAACAATGATAATAAGATGGGACAGTGAGAAGGCCAGTTTTAATGAAGCGCACCCCCGGGATTCGAACTCACAACCATTGGCATGTGAACCCGACGCTCAAACCAACTGAGCTACTGGGGCCCTCCTTAGCCAGTGCCTAAAATCCCCTTTGTGTGTATATGTTCACAGGAAAATGAAATATGCACACAATAGAGATCCCATAAAACACGTCAGTGGCTGGCTCATGGAAACATGAACACACGTGGGATGTATGCCCATCAAAGACAGAGTGTACACACTGTGCATCAACATACTGTCTGCACAGTGTGGACCATGGCAAAACAATAAGTATACACATCCGAAAAAATCAGAATGAAAAAAAATTCCCTCTCTCTGTGTTAAAAAAAAAAAAAAAAAAAAAAAGGGGGGGGGGGGGGCTGGATGTAAACGCGCATTATTGTTGCGTTCATGCCATTACTCTCGAGAATGAAAATATTTTCTTGTTCTTAAAAACAAACAAACAAATATATGATTAACTAACTAACTAACTAACTAACTAACTAACTAACTAACTTACTAACTAACTTACTAACTAACTAACTAACTAACTAACTAACTAACTAACTAACTAACTAACTAACTAAATGAATGAATAATATGCTCTCTATAATTTTCCATTGCTTTTATTCTTTCTCCCCATTTATAGCCGTGTGCGTGTGCGTGAGTGTGTGTGTGTGTGTGTGTGTGTGTGTGT
>CM060307.1:9322477-9352477 GCA_030674185.1 Monoplex corrugatus
GATGGACCTTTCCCTATTTTGAGTCACAGCTGTTCCAGGATGGACCTTTATCTATTTTGAGTCACAGCTGTTCCAGGATGGACCTTTACCTATTTTGAGTCAAAGGTGTAGACCGTTGAGAAATCACGAATGCATAAATTTGGCCAGGACGAGGTGCCGAGGTCAAGTTTCCATCAGATGTTGTTTCTTTAACATTTGTCTATAGACAGCTGTTTCAGGTTGGCATGCACTTAGTTTATTCTGATGGACTGATGAAATCAGTAATAGTGTTTGTTCCTATAAAACGTTCAACTCTTACAGAGAACATTTCAGTAAAATTTACATTGTGCACATTTTTGCCTCCAGCGATCAGATATTTGTAAGGTTTTCCCTGAAGCTCATTTGAGCTGTCTTACACATCTCCAAACCAACTGACACTGTGTCATCATGACAGCAGGGCATGAAAGACCTCACAATGCCATGATGATGTCATGGGATGATTTATGAATCAAATTTGGTGTCAATTCACTTACAAAACAATTGTGAAGTTTTTGTTGGCAATGATAATTTCCAGATACTGGTGTTCAACTTCTGCATTGATACGTCAGGAGGTGTTTTTTGTTGTTTTTTTTTTTTTTTGCTTTTTAAAAACTTTTTTTTTTTTTTATCTAACCGTATCTTCTTCAGATTTTGAAAAGTTGCAATCATCAAATTTCGAAACGTTTCATTTTTTTTATATTTGAAAATTATTCATTCATCCGCTTCTGAAGAAGAAAAACATTTCGACAGCTCAGTACTGAGCGTTTATTTAGTATCATTTCAAAATTTAAAATCATAGCTCCCTTGGAAAAAGTAATCGCAAATGCTGATACACAGGGCAGGCTGGTTCAATATTTAGAATCCAAAAATGTGGATCTTTTAATATATCTGAGTAATCCAGGTGTGGTGGGAGATTAAGATGAGAAAATACGTGTTATCTTTTAAGCAAATATCTTTTCTGAAAATGTATTTGACAGTACTTGTGCAAAATAAACTGACAAGACTCGACGCTGATTTCCCCGTCGTTTATCGACCAATGTTTTCTTACTTTCACTTGACGCGTATCTACTTTCGGCTTGCGCATCGCACTTCGACACGAAAAACTTCTAGGCCTAGTGCTCTTTTCATATGACTCAATTTTATAAATGCTTCGTTTCGTTCCGTTTTGTTTCCGCGTTATGTTGAGTTTCAGGAAGCGTTCCACTTCCTTACTATAAATCTGAGAAAGAACCTGTACATTAGGTTTCTCACAATGCAATTATCAAAATTGTTATCTATTTTCATTTTTCATGTAATTTATCAAGTTTAATTGTGAATGGCCGTAATATTATTTCATGAAAAGAAATCTTATAACTGTTGTACAATTTTGTCATGAACTCTTTAATATTGAATCTTTTAACGCATCTTACATTGCTTGATAATATTTCAAAATTCAAGATTAAAGTTCACTAATTTGATTGACTAAAAGACGTAATTGTGAATAAGAATGTTTTTGTTAAAAATAACAGTAATTTCCCTTAGTTAGCTAATCACACACGTGGTTAGTTCCCTTCGTTGCTAAACTTGAAGATTCGGTATCCACGAACATTGAGTATTTGATGCAGTGTCTTTTCTGTTAAAATTTATGTGATAAAATTAATCTGGATTTTCTTAGGGGCAGCATTAGGAGGACGGTGTCCATGTCCATTTATTATATTGCTGCTTTACCTTTCCCAATCCACATACAATGATACATGATACAATGATACATGCCATCATGATGATATGATCATGATATTGATGATGGTGACACCAGATAGGCCTACCCATTCCTCATTTGCCAAGCTGGGTAGACTGAAGGCGACTTGCACAAAGTTTACGAGCCAGACTCAATCCGTGCAGTCAGATAGTAAGTAACTTAGTAAGGAGGTCTGCGCTCACTCCGCCAACCAGCACAATATGATGATGATCTACACACAAAGGCCATAGTACGAGCAGAAAGCAAACCCCTCACCCTTTCAAAAAAGTGATTCGCTGTATGAAGTAATATCTGCTGTAATCTAAGTTTGATTATTTGCTTTTAGTTTTAATTCTGTGCACTTACAATTACTCCGTAAAGTTTAAAACAGCGTCCGCTAAAAATGAAGGGAGGCCACTCTTAAATGAAGTTGAAAGTGAAAGGACGCTCGAAAGGAAGTCGCAGCAACATGGATCATGTTTTCGTGTGTGGTCTCAACAGATTCCATCAGATTCAACTTCTTGAAGATTGTTTGCTGTCGTTTGCTGATACTGGCAATGTAAACGAACCAAAAATTATAAATGAACAGGCAACATCTGCAGTGAAAGTGGCCACAACCAGGGATAATTTGTGCTGTGCTGATCGCGAGGACATTCATTTCCTGGATATAAAAAATCTATGAAATCTAGTGTTTGTACGCAGAAAATAGACAGTGATGGTGATAGCCCAGTCATCCTTTCACATAAATCCCATGTAGACACAAGGACAAGAAAGCGCAAAGGCGAACCATACGAGGATGAATTTTCAGTTCAATCAGTACTGGGGTAGGCTTTGATTGTGAAGACCGCCAGGTTTCTCTTTCGGTTCCAAAATGTGCAACGCTGCTGAGAAAACTGGGTTCATTGGATAAAAGCGTACAGCTCGAGCATGCAGAAATGACTTGGTCAAGATTTGGATTGACTCTGACAACAGGTTGTTTTATCAACAATTTATACTTGGCCTGTTACAGAACCAGCCACTCTTATCATTAACCTTTGACTCCTGCACACCCGTCCAGCAGCATCTAGCATTGCCAACCATGCCAGCAATGCAAAAATTAACCATTTGACTCCCTCACCCTATGCAGACTGGATGGGATGAGGGAGACAAAGGGTTAATTTTTTGCAGTTGGTGGATAGGGTGCAGGAGTCAAAGGGTTAACTCAACCACACTGTATGTTACCACTCCAAATATTGTGTAAGCACTAAAGCAGACAACAAATGAAGACTTTGCACAAAACAAAACAAACAAACAAACAAACAAACAAACAAACAAACAAACCAAACCAACCCAACCCAAAACCACCCAAACCAACCAACCAACCAACCACAACCAACCAACCAACCAAACCAACCAACCATAGATATGAAGTACTCTGGTATTTTATATAGTCTTTTTCATATACGCCTGATTTCCCATATACCCTGATTATAACAATGTTTATCTTTTGTTTTATTGAAATTTGTTTTTAATCAGTTGAAAGCAGTCTACCCTGTAATTACAGAAGATTGAATGTTTCAAAACTACTTACCCTGTAATTTATTTATTTATCTTTTTTTGTTATTGACAAAGATTTTTCTTGATCCATGTACAGCTGAGAAGTGTGTATGGTGGCCAAGTGGTGTGAACACCTGCCTAGACAAAAGTAACCCAAGTTCCAATCATGCATACAATAAGGAATTTCCTTACACTCCCTCCCCTCCCCTGCTCCTGACTACATCTTAAGTGGTAACCAGTCACAATTATGCGTAATTCCACAACAACCAGTTTTACTTACATATCATGAAGAAAAAAGTTACAAAATCAGTGTCCCTTGATTTTGAAACTCATATAAGGAGATTCAGCGAATTGTCTGCAGCATCGCAGTTCTCTCTCTGTCTCGTCATTTGTCTTGTCAATTTGAATTATGTTCCATATCAACAATATCTTTGTATTTTCTTTCATGCCTTGACATTAAGTACATAAGTTTATGAAGACCAAATGAAGATTAACAAAGGTAGTGTACTTGACACCCACAAGATCAAATGGCCCAGCAAACATGACTCAGTCCATAACAGGTCTTTTAATTATCTTTGTTTGTGATCCTGCATTTACCTTGTTTAATGTGTGTGTTTGTATTTATTATTTCTAACTTCTTTTAAACATTTCTGTACAGTATCCAATTTCATTTGACATAACAATGAAATAATTACATCAGTTTGAAGAAAAGACAAAATCTACACACAGACACAAACACAACAACACAGACACAGACACAGACAGACACAGACACAGACACAGACACAGACACACACACACAGACACACTCACCACACCCCACACACACACACACACACACACACACACACACACACACACACACACACACACTCACATGCACACACTCATGTGCATACACTCATGCCATGCACCCCCACACATGCACACACGCTACTCCTGATATGGATTCAAACTTGGATCCGTGATTGCAACTTGGGTTACTTTTGTCTAGAAGGTGTTACACCACTTGCCACGCTGAAATCTGTCTATGGCCCAATGTAAAAACAAACAAACAAACCAACAGACAGCAAAGTGACAAAACCTAATGTGTGTGTAGATCTGTCTATTATAGTCACTGATAGTGCTCAGTGGTTAGAAATAGAATATTTGGACATTCCTGCAATACCTGTTTGTCATATATGACAGTGATATACTCATAAGACAAAAGAAACAACCCAACAACGTAACAAACAATAAATAGACAGGTAACCCTTTGACTCCCGTACCCTATCCACCAACTACAAAAACTTAACCTTTGACTCCCTCACCTTATCCACTAGTTCCCTGCAGGAAGCTGGTGGATTGGGTGAGGGATTCAAGGGATTAAGGTTTTGCTTTGCTATCATGGTCGTCAATGCAGGATGCTGTGGACAGGGTGTGGGAAGTCAAAGGGTTAATAAACACATCAAGTTCATTTAAGAAGAACATAATTCCTTGATTTTTCACATGACAGGAAAGAAGACAGAAGGGAATGGCATACAGGATCAGTGCCACCACACGGTGATATGTGGGTTTTCCAGCACACAACAAAAGACTTCACAGCCACTTCAGCTTACAATTGCTGATTGTCAGATCAGGGCCAGCAACCAGACAGAGTTTTTGCTGGAACAGAACAACAATCTCATGTTGCTGAGAGAGGACAGTGATCAGGCAAAACCAGTGAATGTGTGCCAGGCCACAGCGAGTGGTGTGGAGACCAGGGAGTGTATAGTTGTCCCCAGTTTTGGAACATTGTCTGGAACAGCTATGGACTTTGTTGCAAGTTATGGTAAGAAACAGATTTAATTTTTAAAAAGATTCTTCTTCTTTGTTTTTGTCAATTAATCAGTCATTCAGTTGATTAGTTAATTTATCTCTCTGTCACTCACTCAGTCACTCACTCACTCATTCGCTCACTCACGCATTTATTCACTCACTCACTCACTCACTCACTCACTCACTCTCACTCTCACACACTGATTTGTGGGTTGAGAGGGATATTAACTGTGGTGCTGATGGTGACTGTAAATACCTCCACCTTCCTGAGATTTGATATGAAATTGCCTTGCTCTCTTTTCATCTTATTTCCAGTTTATATTTTGTCTTTAGTTGTGTCATGAATTTGGCTCAATCATCTGCCTTGATATAGTTTTTAGATCAGTTTCCAAAACAAGTACAACTGCCCACGTTCAAGCAAACATGAACAAGAAAAACACACAAATAGAATCAGAACGCTTATTTAATACAACCAGACAAGACAGGCGCAAATTTTCAGTCAGTCAGTCAGTCATCATGTGCCATGCTGCATGGTGCTGGCTATCATAGCCCTCCTTATGAATCTGTCTTTCGTCGCTGCAAGTATATCTCCTACCCTCTCTGTCCTCATCCACTCTGCAAAATTGTCTTAACATTTTCTCTCTGGGCCAACCTAGTGCTCTTTTTTCTTCCAGATTTCCTTTATGACTTGTGCTCAAATTTTTCTTCCTCATGAAATGTCCATATTTTGTCACTTGTGTTTTCCTAATCTTCTTCATTGATGTTTTTTATGTTTGCTTCATTCAAGACTTCCGTCTATCACACGCTGCTATTCTCCAGATATGAATCCCCAGGCTTTTGATCTTTTCTCAATTGAAAGAATTCCTCCATGGTGTATGTATCTATGACTTACATGTAGGTGACTTGGAAGTAAAGGTGGCCAAACATGTACTACATATCAACTCTGGTTGCTTAACAAGGGGGATTTTGGACCTTCTGAACAGATGGGGGATTCAGAAGGTAGAATGTTACATCAAAGGAACATTGAAAGGTGCTGATTATTAATGTTATTTTTTTTACATTTTTATTGTCATATTCTCATATAACATGACTCTCTTATACATGCTTGTTTGCATGTATATGGTACACACACATTCCTATGTCTGTCAGATGGTATCTCCATTGGTAAGCTGTCAAGACGTGTGAAACACACCAAGCCTCATGAGACAGGAACAGACAAACAGAGTGGTGACAGCCAGAGTGGTGATAACCAGAGTGGTGACAGTCTGTGGCTGACATGTCTTGACTCAGGACTGAACGTACAGCTGGTCAGCTGTGGACTTGAACACGCCCTGTTTTTGACGTGTCATGGTTCTGTCCTCAGTTACGGATCTGGCAGGTAGAGGTTTTGATGTTTCTGGTCATTTTTGTAGAAGGCACTCTCCATAACTGATACTTTGATGGAGTTTGTGGTCTAATGGTTAAAGCGCCTGCGTTTGATGTGAAAAACCCAGGTTTGAATCCTGGATCAGACTGGAAATTTTCTCCACCATCATTAGGAGCTTAAGTAGTAGTCTGTGTGCTAATCTTTTGAGGGAGATGATAAATTGAGATGAGGTCCCTTGTGCAGCAGGCTGAGGTGTGTGTTAACCTTTTCACTCCCGCACCGTATCCACTAGCTGCAAAACCTTAACCCTTTCACTCCTTCATCCTATCTACCAGCTCCTGCATGAAGCTGGTGGATAGGATGACGAAGTGGAAAAGTCAAATTTTTGCTTTGTTGTCATGGCTGACAGTGCTGGATGTTGACAGGTAGGGTGAGGGAGTCAAAGACTTAAAAATCCCACAACAAGAAAGGAGTTGTCCCTGGCAAAATTCTGTTGAAAAATCCAGTTTCATAGATAAACAGAGATGTGCACATGAAAGCTGGAGGGAAAGAGAGCACCGGGTAGACCCAGGGAGAAGATACTAGACGGACTTGCATAGTGGCTGAGGACAAAGAGGGTGGAAGAGATGCTTGAGGCAACAAGTGATAGTAGACAGATGGACGTCCATAATCGCCAAGGCCATGCGGCAAGGCACCTGATGATGATGATGATGCACATGAAAAAAAAAAAAAGAAAGAAAAGAAAAAGAAAAGAAAAAGAAAAGAGTGATGCTGTTCCACAGCCACTTGCTCTACCCATGGAGAGCAGCCTGAATTTCACATGGTAGTGTTTTAGAGTTTGGAGTTTGTTCAAGATGAATTCACTGCACTCGGACAATTCCATGTGCGTCCACCCACATCTGCCAGCAAAGTTATCTGCCACATTCCCTGAGCCTGTGCAAAACCCCATGTGCTGACAAGGTCTTGAACCAAGGAGCAGAAAGGGGCATGAGGGGTGGGGGAAATCTTTGAAACACTAAGCTGACACCATCAGAATGATGGAAACATTAACTTAGGTGGAGCAACAGGCAGTGTTTAATGTTGCAGGCTGGGACAGAACTCAAGATATCAGATCCTGAGTCTATGGCTCTGTCAAGAGAACTAACCAACCAACCAATCAACCAATCATCCAATCATCCAACCAACTGACCAACCGACTGACCGACCAATCATCAACAACCACCACAACCAACCAACCAACCAACCAACCAACCAACCAACCAACCAACCAACCAACCAACAACCAACCAAACAAACAAACCCTAGTGATATCTCTTTTTTTGTGTTTATAGTCTTCACTCTTTAGTCTTACACATTTCATAAATTTTATTACTGTACAAAAATGTGCACATTTTTATATTATTTAATGTTTCTGTGCTCTTGGGTCTTTGGTATTTGTTGTTTTATTGTACAAAACATGATGGTTTGATTTTAGTATGTAGGTTTGATTGTATTTTGTAGGTGTCTGTGATTTGGAGATTGATACTTTCTTGACTGTGTACAGCATATAAACCTAAAGTCCAGCCATAAATACTTACAGAATATTCTTCTGTTATGTTTTAAATGAGCAGCTTACGCCATATAAATACAGAATCATAATCCTAGATTTAAAACACAACAGCCTCCCATTCATTTCATAACTTTCCCTTCACCCTTACTTTCCCCCTGTTCATGCACGTATGCTGCCTGCATAGAGTCTAGACATTGAGTAGTGATTGTGGTGTTAGTCTTGCTGTAGTTTTTGGTGAGACTGAGGTTCTGTGTGCCACATGCACATCCCATTTGTGAAAGAACAATGGCAACAAAAGAATGTCCTTGGGTAAATTCTTTGATAACCAGAGGTAAAAATAGAAACAACAACAACAATAAAACTAACCAAAACAATTTAAAAAAACAACAACAAAACCAACAAAATCATAATCACAACAGCAACAGAAAAGTCCCATGATCTTTATGGCCAAAATATCTGATATGAAATGTTTTGGAAATAGAGTCAGCCTTTCATCTCTGATTCAATAGTAAATGTTTGAAATATACATTGACGCTTTTGATTGAAATGTTTATTGATGTATTTGATGTCTGTCTGTTTAGTTGGATTAAACTCAGACTGTTGAATTGATTACTTAGAAAAATACTGAACCAATCAAGCTTTTTATATTTTTTTATATCCAAAATGGAATTATTTTTGAAACTTAAATCTTATTACACTTCATTTGAGAACAGCTCTCTGTGCTGAAGTGCGCACGTCGAAACCAAGTACCACACAGTAGGCATGCTTTATAGACAAGAATTTTCTTTTTTATCTGTTGAGTGTTTTTTTGCAGGTAGCGTATGTTCTGCAGTACATGCATGTTTAGTTAGTCCACCGTTTCCCTTGTTATCCTATGATTATTAAAGTAAAAATTGTGAAGATGTTAATATATTAATTGAGCAGAAAGGGGCGTGAGGGTGTGAGCAAGTATTGTCTGTAAGTAGTGTTTAGATATGACGTTGTGTACGTGGTTAATATTGTATTGTGTTTCGGAAAATGATCTTGAGAAAAATTAATGTTTCTTTTGATGACAAAATTTTGGAACGACGGTTGCTTTAGTAAAGGACGATAACTCTTGTCCCTCGGAAGACATAATTCATTGTATTTGTCTCCCTTCCTCCAGTACTGCATTTTCTTTCACATCTGTC
The DNA here is from genome assembly GCA_030674185.1 of Monoplex corrugatus. Taxonomy (NCBI): domain Eukaryota; kingdom Metazoa; phylum Mollusca; class Gastropoda; order Littorinimorpha; family Ranellidae; genus Monoplex; species Monoplex corrugatus. Next base: position 9,331,630 of record CM060307.1, read on the forward strand.
GGTTTCATATTGTTCATATTGCTTATAGCCCAGCCGACTACTAGAGCCATATCATGGCTAACACCGCATCAAAAATGACAACAATATCTATCTATCTATCTATCTATCTATCTATCTATCTATCTATCTATCTGTCTGTCTGTCTGTCTGTCTGTCTGTCTCTATCTATCTATCTATCTGTCTGTCTGTCTGTCTTCTGTCTGTCTGTCTGTCTGTCTATCTATCTATCTATCTATCTATCTATCTACATGTATGTGTATGTGTGTTGTGTGTGTGTGTGTGTGTGTGTGTGAGTATAAACTCTTATGTATCTGTAATTGTTAATTGATTTGAAGGATATGAATGTACTGAAGCATCCTGTTTTTTTATCCAAAAGAAAAGTATGTATTTACATTTTTGTCAGAACAGTCAAAATACATAAAACATTGTTCTTTTATAATAGATTGATTTAAAATTATCAATTTCAAGTTAAGTTGCCAGGATTTTCCTGCAAGCATGAATATAGAATTATGAGAGTGTTGTTGCATCGTCTTCAAAAACTCAAACTTAAAACTGACACTGAAATTCTTACTAATATAAAATCTGATACATTGTTGTGTTATGTTTCATTGCGTAATATTGCACTCTATCTACCAACTGCAAAAACTTAACTCTTTGATTCCCTCACCCTATCCTCCAGCTGCTGGTGGACATGGTGCAGGAGTCAGAGGGTTAATACTCTTCTAAGGCAGAACATGTCACTGTAACACAATCAAATGCAGTGTGTTTGGTTTGTAGTCGTGGTCAGCTGGGTCATGGGTCACTGGAGGATGAACGAACGCCGCGTCTGGTGTCGGTGTTTGATGGTGTGCGGTGTATGTGTGTAGCAGCAGGGGGATGGCATTCGGCTGTAGTCACAGGTACGTATTCACAGTTTGACAGGGTGTGAAAGGGAAAGATTTTGTGAGGTATTGTCACTTTCACGCTGTGTGAATATGACCTGAAACGGAATTTTGTCAGTGAATGACAGCTAGTGAGGTGTTGTGTAAATGAGAAAAAGATTAATGTGTAAATAAATATACCTGTGCAGATGAGAAAAAGATTAATGTGTAAATAAATATGTCTGTGTAAATGAGAAAAAGATTAATGTGTAAATAAATATGTCTGTGTAAATGAGAAAAAGATTAATGTGTAAATAAATATGTCTGTGTAAATGAGAAAAAGATTAATGTGTAAATAAATATGTCTGTGTAAATGAGAAAAAGATTAATGTGTAAATAAATATGCCTGTGTAAATGAGAAAAAGATTAATGTGTAAATAAATATACCTGTGCAGATGAGAAAAAGATTAATGTGTAAATAAATATGTCTGTGTAAATGAGAAAAAGATTAATGTGTAAATAAATATGTCTGTGTAAATGAGAAAAAGATTAATGTGTAAATAAATATGCCTGTGTAAATGAGAAAAAGATTAATGTGTAAATAAATATACCTGTGCAGATGAGAAAAAGATTAATGTGTAAATAAATATGTCTGTGTAAATGAGAAAAAGATTAATGTGTAAATAAATATGTCTGTGTAAATGAGAAAAAGATTAATGTGTAAATAAATATGCCTGTGTAAATGAGAAAAAGATTAATGTGTAAATAAATATGTCTGTGTAAATGAGAAAAAGATTAATGTGTAAATAAATATGCCTGTGTAAATGAGAAAAAGATTAATGTGTAAATAAATATGTCTGTGTAAATGAGAAAAAGATTAATGTGTAAATAAATATGTCTGTGTAAATGAGAAAAAGATTAATGTGTAAATAAATATGCCTGTGTAAATGAGAAAAAGATTAATGTGTAAATAAATATGCCTGTGTAAATGAGAAAAAGATTAATGTGTAAATAAATATGTCTGTGTAAATGAGAAAAAGATTAATGTGTAAATAAATATGCCTGTGTAAATGAGAAAAAGATTAATGTGTAAATAAATATGTCTGTGTAAATGAGAAAAAGATTAATCTATAAATAAATATGCCTGTGTAAATGAGAAAAAGAGTAATCTATAAATAAATATGCCTGTGTAAATGAGAAAAAGAGTAATCTATAAATAAATATGCCTGTGTAAATGAGAAAAAGAGTAATCTATAAATAAATATGTCTGTGTAAATGAGAAAAAGATTAATGTGTAAATAAATATGTCTGTGTAAATGAGAAAAAGATTAATGTGTAAATAAATATGTCTGTGTAAATGAGAAAAAGATTAATGTGTAAATAAATATGTCTGTGTAAATGAGAAAAAGATTAATGTGTAAATAAATATGTCTGTGTAAATGAGAAAAAGAGTAATCTATAAATAAATATGTCTGTGTAAATGAGAAAAAGATTAATGTGTAAATAAATATGTCTGTGTAAATGAGAAAAGATTAATGTGTAAATAAATATGTCTGTGTAAATGAGAAAAAGATTAATGTGTAAATAAATATGTCTGTGTAAATAAATATGCCTGTGTAAATGAGAAAAAGATTAATGTGTAAATAAATATGTCTGTGTAAATGAGAAAAAGATTAATGTGTAAATAAATATGCCTGTGTAAATGAGAAAAAGATTAATGTGTAAATAAATATGTCTGTGTAAATGAGAAAAAGATTAATGTGTAAATAAATATGCCTGTGTAAATGAGAAAAAGATTAATGTGTAAATAAATATGCCTGTGTAAATGAGAAAAAGATTAATGTGTAAATAAATATGCCTGTGTAAATGAGAAAAAGATTAATGTGTAAATAAATATGTCTGTGTAAATGAGAAAAGATTAATCTATAAATAATATGCCTGTGTAAATGAGAAAAAGATTAATGTGTAAATAAATATGTCTGTGTAAATGAGAAAAAGATTAATGTGTAAATAAATATGCCTGTGTAAATGAGAAAAAGATTAATGTGTAAATAAATATGTCTGTGTAAATGAGAAAAAGAGTAATCTATAAATAAATATGCCTGTGTAAATGAGAAAAAGTAATCTATAAATAAATATGTCTGTGTAAATGAGAAAAAGAGTAATCTATAAATAAATATGTGTAAATAAATATGTCTGTGTAAATGAGAAAAAGAGTAATCTATAAATAAATATGTCTGTGTAAATGAGAAAAAGAGTAATCTATAAATAAATATGTCTGTGTAAATGAGAAAAAGAGTAATCTATAAATAATATGTCTGTGTAAATGAGAAAAAGATTAATCTATAAATAAATATGTCTGTGTAAATGAGAAAAAGAGTAATCTGTAAATAAATATGCCTGTGTAAATGAGAAAAAGATTAATCTATAAATAAATATGTCTGTGTAAATGAGAAAAAGAGTAATCTATAAATAAATATGTCTGTGTAAATGAGAAAAAGAGTAATCTATAAATAAATATGTCTGTGTAAATGAGAAAAAGATTAATCTATAAATAAATATGCCTGTGTAAATGAGAAAAAGAGTAATCTATAAATAAATATGCCAAAGGGAACATTTTTTTCTCCTCAGTGCAGTACCTTTTTTTTTTATTCTAAAAGAGAAAGTTAATATGGGAGTTTTGTTGTTACAGATGTATTTCATGGAGTTGACATCTATCTGAAGAAAGATTCTTAGGAGTTATGATGTAACAAGTGTATTTTATCGATTGACCTGGCAAAACAGAATAGAGGTGTATGGCTTTGAAATAACAGTTACAAACCATGAACAGCTACAGTAGATTGCACTTGCCATGTTTCAGCTACAATAGATTACACTTGCCATGTTTCAGCTACAATAGATTACACTTGCCATGTTTCAGCTACAATAGATTACACTTGCCATGTTTCAGCTACAATAGATTACACTTGCCATGTTTCAGCTACAATAGATTACACTTGCCATGTTTCAGCTACAATAGATTACACTTGCCATGTTTCAGCTACAATAGATTACACTTGCCATGTTTCAGCTACAATAGATTACACTTGCCATGTTTCAGCTACAATAGATTACACTTGCCATGTTTCAGCTACAATAGATTACACTTGCCATGTTTCAGCTACAATAGATTACACTTGCCATGTTTCAGCTACAATAGATTACACTTGCCATGTTTCAGCTACAATAGATTACACTTGCCATGCTTCAGCTACAGTAGATTACACTTGCCATGTTTCAGCTACAATAGATTGCACTTGCCATGTTTCAGCTACAATAGATTACACTTGCCATGTTTCAGCTACAATAGATTACACTTGCCATGTTTCAGCTACAGTAGATTACACTTGCCATGTTTCAGCTACAATAGATTACACTTGCCATGTTTCAGCTACAGTAGATTACACTTGCCATGTTTCAGCTACAGTAGATTACACTTGCCATGTTTCAGCTACAATAGATTACACTTGCCATGTTTCAGCTACAGTAGATTACACTTGCCATGTTTCAGCTACAATAGATTGCACTTGCCATGTTTCAGCTACAGTAAATTACACTTGCCATGTTTCAGCTACAATAGATTACACTTGCCATGTTTCAGCTACAATAGATTACACTTGCCATGTTTCAGCTACAATAGATTACACTTGCCATGCTTCAGCTACAGTAGATTACACTTGCCATGTTTCAGCTACAATAGATTGCACTTGCCATGTTTCAGCTACAGTAAATTACACTTGCCATGTTTCAGCTACAATAGATTACACTTGCCATGTTTCAGCTACAGTAGATTACACTTGCCATGTTTCAGCTACAATAGATTACACTTGCCATGTTTCAGCTACAATAGATTACACTTACCATGTTTCAGCTACAATAGATTACACTTGCCATGTTTCAGCTACAATAGATACACTTGCCATGCTTCAGCTACAATAGATTACACTTGCCATGTTTCAGAGTGTGGGGATCTGTTCATGTGGGGATGGAATGAGAGCGGTCAGCTGGGACTTCCGAGCCCTGGGATCCAGCCAGCTAAGCACTTCAACAAACCACAGCACCATCCACAGCAGAAGCCACAGCAACAACAACAGCATCACTTCCAAGAACAGCAACAACATCAGCAACACTTTACTCAGCAACATCTGCAAAAAACAGCAACAACATGACAACCAAGAGCAGCAGCAACAGCAACCACTTTTGCACCAGCAAGATCAGCAGCAACATCATCAAGAGCAGCAACTGCAACAGGATGAGATCCATCAAGAGCAGCAACAAGAACATCTACAACAGGCACATCAGCATCACCAACAACCCCAACAACAACATCATCAGCATCAACTCTGCCAAAAACAGAAACAGCAGAAACAACAGCAACAGTCTCACCCACAACAACAGCACCAGTTACATCCAGAACCACAATTCCAGGAACAGACAAAAACCTGCCAAGAACAGCAGCAAGAACAGAGTCAGGACTGCCATCATCACACAGACATCAGGGCTGCCTCACTGTACCTGTGGCCTCAAGCAGTGGACGTGACAGACTCACACACGGTGATGGGATCAAGTGAAGAAGTCGTGGTGACCCAGGTGGTGTGTGGCGACAGACATACTGCTATCCTCACAGGTAATGGTCAACAATTCTGTCCATTCATCTTCTGGTTATAGTGTCTTATATCTAGTGTTACTGATATTCTGTTGGCTGATGTAGTGCTGGTTGTTTTGACAGAGGTGACTTGTGCGTACAGGCATATTTTGATCTACCAAACTGTGCTTTCAGCGTAGCATGCTGTAGTGACTGCATTCTGCTACACTGTTATGTTCATGTTCAAATTGTTAGAGAAAAAAAATTGCATACACATATGTGTGTGTGTGTGTGTGTGTGTGTGTGTGTGTGTGTGTGTGTGTGTGTGTGTGTGTGTGTGTGTGTGTGTGTGTGTGTGTGTGTGGTGAGAATACAACTAATCTCATAATTTTTTAATTTAATTGTTTGTGTGTGTTTATGCTTGTGTGTGCATATGTGTGTGTGCATGTGTGTGTGTGTGAGCAGTAATGTTCTTGTAGATTGTTTTGAGCTTGAAGTCAGGTAGCACATGTTTTTACAGAAAGATGTATGATTTTCTACTGTTTTGATTTCTGTATTATTATAACTCATTTTCGGTCTGTCATAAAAGCATGAAACATGGCACACACATGTACACATGCACATACATGTGCATATGCACACGCACACACACACACACACACACACACACACACACACACACACACACACACACACACACACACACACACACACCACACACACACACACACACACACGTGCATATGCACATGCACACACACACACACACACACACACACACACACAACACACACACACACACACACACACACACACACACAAACACACAAATACACACACACACACACACACACACACACACACACACACAAACACACAAACACACACATACAACACACACACACACACATAAACGGACACATGCACACAGACACACAGACACAGACACAAACACAAACACAAACACACACACACACACACACATACACACACACACACACACACACACACACACACACACACACTCATACACATACACACACACACACACAGAGAGAGAGAGAGAGAGAGAGAGAGAGAGAGAGGTCAAAAACATAGCAAGTTTAACCCTTTAAACATCAAAAATGTGACATTCAATTCACATTTCAGCAAAGGGGGAAGCCCTAACGACAGGCTGGAACAAGTACGGACAGCTGGGATTACCGCACATGGACAGTGTCGATCGCTTCACCCCTGTACGCTTTGGTAGAAAACGCGTCGTTGTGACCCAGCTGTGTGTGGTGCTTGGAACTCATTGTTTGTTGTGAAAGAATTGTCTGGAACGGATTGAGCGTTTTTCTTACGAAGAAATGTCTGGAATAGAACGAGTGTTTGTGTTTGTGTTTGGTTTGTCATGAACTGATAAACAAAACCAAAGCGGAAACTGTCAGGAGTGGAAGTATGTGTCAGGAAAGAATTTTGTAGGGTGTAGTAAGTGTTTTCATGGGAAAATGTCAAGAATGGAGTAAGACTTTTGTCATCTACATGACTGCTGGCTTTCAAGCAAGTGGAAAGAAATTGTTCTGTTTTTGGCTGTCAACAAGGAACTCCCTCTCTGCGTCTCTAAGACAAAGCAGCTGATGTGTACTTAATTTTCTTTTCTTTTTTTTCCCGTTGAAGTTTTGTGTGTTTTGAAGCGGTTATAGCCCTGATATGGCTCTGCGCAGTCGGCTGGGCTTTAAACAACAATAAGAGTTAAAAAAAGCTGTCGGCTTATTTTCAAAAAACAAATCAAAATATCAGCTGTTTCAGAACTATTTCCAGCTGTCTGCTTATTTTCAAAAAACAATTCAAAATATTAGCTGTTTCAGAACTATTTCTTGCTGTCTGCTTATTATATTTTCAAAAAAAATTCAAAATATTAGCTGTTTCAGAATTATTTTCAGCTGTCTGCTTATTTTCAAAAAACAATTCAAAATATCAGCTGTTTCAGAACTATTTCCAGCTGTCTGCTTATTTTCAAAAAATAAATCAAAATATTAGCTGTTTCAGAACTGTTTCCTGCTGTCTGTTTATTTAAAAAAAAAAAAAATCAAAATATTAGCTGTTTCAGAACTGTTTCCTGCTGTCTGCTTATTTTCAAAAAATATTCAAAATATTAGCTGTTTCAGAACTATTTCCTGTTGTCTGCTTATTTAAAAAAAAACAAATGAAAAGATTAGCTGTTTCAGAACTGTCTCCAAAATTCAGAGACTAATGTTTGTGGGTTTTTTGGTCCAGTCGTATATCAATAATGTGTGTGTGTGTTTGTGTGTGTTTGTGTTTGTGTGTGTTTGTGTGTGTGTGTGTGTTGCGTGAGAGAGAGAGAGAGAGAGAGAGAGAGAGAGAGAGAGAGAGAGAGAGAGAGAGAGAGAGGGAGACAGAGAATGTGTGTGCGTGCATGTGTGTGTGTGTGTGTGTGTGTGTGTGTGTGTGTGTGTGTGTGTGTGTGTGTGTGTGTGTGTGTTGTGTGTGTATGTGAGCGCAGTGCATGTGAATGTTGTGTGTGTGTGTGTGTGTGTGTGTGTGTGTGTGTGTGTGTGTTCTTCCACAGCTATCCTTTGTACTAGCAGTTGCAGTATTGTTTGTCATTGCTGTATTACTGTATCGACCTAGTAACATCCTCATTCTACTAGTACTACTGTCACTGATTAACAAAACACTTTGGGGAGAACTGGACAGCAGAAGGTCTTCAAAGGAGAAACCCCCGTCAAACAACTGTTTCAACCCTTAACACCTGACACTCTTAAGAGGGCCGGTCACATATTGGTCATGATACCTGTATGCCCTTCTGCTGTCACCATTTTTCTTAAATAGAAATTTGTCCTCAACTTGGAATCAAACCTGTGCATCCAATAATGATAATGATATGATGATGATAATGATAATAATAATAATAATAATAATAATAATAATAGTAATAATAGAAAAAAACTCTTTCAGTGAAAAATTGAAATAAAAGGTTTGAATGCTTGTAGTCCCTGATGTTTGTTGATGAAAACTGACATGTGGTCGTGAAATGTTGTCAGGTTGTTACCTAATGTTGTGACCTACCTTTATTTTTCTATCCTTCAGGTTGTCCCAAGCAAATGATTCTTGATATCCTACACCATATGAGGGTCATGTCTGATAAGTAGTGAGAATGTTGTAATAGTGTAAAAAGTAACTGTCGCAGTGCATTGAAATTTTACACACAATTGGCTCAGTTATCGATTCACATGCGTCTGGAAGGTATGAATATGCTAGGTAACCAGAGTTAATATATATTGTACCTGTTTGGCCACCTTCTCTTCCAAATCATGCAGGTCGGAGAAACGTACTCCTTGGAGGGGTTATTTCAGTTTGTGAGTGAGTGTGAAGTCTGGTGTTCAAGGTTTGTTCAGGAGGGATTCATCGTACAATTCCATATGTGCTCCACCCAAACTTGCCAGCAGTTATTTGTCAGACTTCTGGGCTTGTGCAGAGCCCTAAGCATGACAAGGTTTTGAGCTGAGGAGCGGAAAGGGGAAGGAATGGGCAAGAGGACCTTTGAAGAGGACCCTGTGCGCTGGGCTGACACCACCAGAATGATTGAAACATTAACCCTATGACTCCCGCACGCTGTCCACCAGCATCCTGCATTGTGAATAGCAAAATCTTAACTCTTTGACTCCCTCACCTATCCACCCAGCTTCCTGCAGGAAGCGGAGTGTTTAGTTTTTGCAGTTGATGGATAGGGTGTGGGAGTCAGAGGGTTAAGATTGGCAGAAAACCCTTTCATTCCCGCACCTTGTCTTCCTGCTGCAGGAAGCTGGTGGGTAGCAGGAAGCTGGTGGACATGGTCAGGGAGTGAAAGGGTTAATACACTCACATTATTATAGAGGTAGATCATCATTCTGTCTGACACAGTACTATACATACATACACATACACACACACACGTACACACACAAATATCAGGCAGAAAGAGATAAGATGGTTTATCTTCTTTTAATCGCATCCAACACATCCGTGGAATATAAGGTACAGCATTGAACACCAAGCTACTTGCTAGCTCAGACAGAAATCATAATACAACATTGATATATGTTTCATTTACATGTTGTTGAGGTTTTCAAAATTATCACCAGTTCACGAAATGGGAAATCACAAACAATACAGCAATGCATTTTTACACCACAGAAAATTTTAACAACGATTATGTATGTATAGTATGTTCATTTGTAAAAAAACAAACAAACTGGCAAACAATTTTTACTATGCCAAACTACAATTTGACCACCGAACACATGGTAAGCTTCAAATTTCTGTTGTAATATTCTTTATTGTTGCTGTTATGTACAGAAAGATCATTTGATGAATAACCAGCAACATAGAGTTAAGTCACACTGTGCTAACATAGAGATGCAGCATCTGATGATATGGTTGACACATAAAGACTGCATGGTATGCATCTGGGAAAAACTTCTGACACAGACCGTGAACCAAAAGTCTAATACTTACAAGTGAAGCAAACAACAATGTCCAGGTCGTTTTCCTTATCGATGGGTGTTGTCAAAATTAACTACCCAGAAAAGCAGAGCTGTAGTTTTGACATCACTGCTGGCTAAAATACTGATTTTAACTACACCCCAACTGCATGGCAGATTGCTGAGCACTGTGTATTTTTGCATTCATTATGGATAAGATGAATGTGTAATGAACTGAATCGTGTTGAGTCATGAAGAATATTGACAGGTGACACTGACAGGTGATATGGACAGATGACATTGACAGGCGACATTGACAGGTCAGACATTGGCCATGTTTATTTAACGCTGTTTGTTTCTTCATGAATGTTCATGTAAACTTCACTTCAGCAATATTGTGGATTGCTAGGGGCTGTTTTTCAATATCTATTGGCAGTGATGGATATTTTTTTCTTTTAAAATAAACGGATACGGTGGATTCATGTTGACCTAATGGCACTGACAGGTGGACAAACAGTTCAGAGATTTGATTACCCTGTTGTTTTGCCCTATGTAACACAGTTCACAGCTGCACTTTTTAGTGTTAATGGGATGTCTTCGCTTTCTAGCATTCCAGTTTGTCCTGGATGCGTGCATCTTTGTTCTTTTGCCCACACTGTGTAGTTGGTATTTTGCTGCGCAGTGTGCACACTCCTCCTTTGGTGGATGTCCATGCAGAATGTTTTCATGTTTCCATAACCACCCGACACTGATATGACTGACACGGCCTTTAACCCTTTGACTCCAGCATCTTATTCACCAGCAGCATAAACTTAACCCTTTGACTTCCTCACCCTATCCACCAGCTTCCTGGCAGGAAGCTGGTAGATAGTGTGAGGGAGTCAAATGGCCGGAAGCTGGTGGATAGGGTGAGGGAGTCAAATGGTTAAGATTTTGCTTTGCTCTCGTTGAAAATGCAGGCTGCTAGTGGATAGGGTGAGGGAGTCAAAGGGTTAAGTTTTTGCTTTGCTCTCGTTGTTGAAAATGCAGGCTGCTGGTGGATAGGGTGAGGGAGTCGGAGAGTTAAAGTGTATGTGTGTTGTTGTGCGTGCATACGCAAATGGGGGGGGGGGGGTAGGCATGAACAGGTCTGCACATTTGATGACCTGGGAGATGGGAAAACTCTTCACCGTTACCTGGTGTGAAACACCCAGAAAGGATTGAACCGGAGCCTTCCAACTGGAAGTCTGACATCTTGCTCGCTTGACTATCCCATCTATCGGATATTCCTTTCAAATCAGGGAATGATTCAGAGAAGTGTTATAGTTCTGATATATGCATATGTATATGTATTATAGATAGAGAGAGATTTTAGGCGAAAAAAGTGATTTTGTTGAAAATTATTATTGCATTTGAAGAATGCCGGTTGTGTTTTGTCTATGAGTGATAATTACCTATGCGGCCCCATACCCCATATATCTGTGTGTTTGTGTGTGTGTACTGCAAGCCGTGACCCTCAAGGGAACACAGCAGACAACATGCCTTTGAGCAAATAACAAGTATTTTTGTAAATATGTCTTTGTCTCCTCACATCGTCAGGTAGATGTTTCTGATTTTTGCTGTCTCCATGAACCTTTTCCACATCAACAATAAATAGATCAATCAATCAATCGATCAATCAATCAATCAATCAATCAATCAATCAATCAATCAATCATCAATCAATCGATCAATCACAATTCAATCTTCGAAAACGATTCAATCGATCGATCGTCGTCAATCATCAGTCAGTCAGTCAGTCAGTCTCAGTCAATGACTCACTCACCCACTCACTCACTCACACTCACTCACCACTCACTCACTCGATCGATCAATCGGTCAGTTGATCAGCTGATCAATCAAACAAGACCACGCAGTAACAGTCTTCTTCTTTCTACAAGACACACGCACTAACAATCTTCTTCCAGCGAGACACACATAGTGATAACCTCTTTCTGCAAGACACAATCATTATTCTTTCTACACACGACATTAACAAGCAATGTTTTTACGGGATCTATCTTCTTTCTATAGCACATGTGTTGAGCCTCCCTTCCACAAAATTCACATGTAAACAGTTTTATTTATACAAGACACGTGTACAGAACTGACACACTCACCTACTCACCTTGCTGCCTGACAGACACTTCCAACAATCTTCTTTCTACGGAACACAACACAACAGTCTTTCACTCAACGAACGAACGAAAAACAAACAAACAAACAAACAAACAAACATCACACAAACGAACAAACAAATCAAACACGAAAACGTGCAAACTTTCTTGCGAGGAATCCAACGGGAGACGCAGTAAAACAAGAACTGCTGCTAGACTTTAGTGCATTTTCAGGCAATAGATATGTGGTCTTTTTCAAGCACAGAATTTTCAGCCTCTTCTCTTCTCCAACCACTTGACAGTTTTGTTTCTCAAGAGCTGGGCTTTTGGACCAGTCCGCCCCAAGCATTAAGACTTTCAGTCTCCTCTCGAACCTTATCATACTTTTAGTCCCTTCTCAAGACCTAGACTTTCAGTCTCCTCTCGAACCTTACATCTTTTAGTCCCTTCTCAGACTAGACTTTAGTCTCCTCTCGAACCTTATCTACTTTTAGCCCTTCTCAAGACCTAGACTCTCTCCTCTCGAAGTACTACTTTTATCCTTCTCAAGACTAGACTTTTCAGTCCTTATCAAGCCTTCACATTCAGTCCCTTCTCTTGGACTAGACTTTTAGTATTTTTCTCAGACTAGACTTTTTAGCCTTATCAGACACTGAACTTTGAGTCCCTTCTCAGTACTAGACCTTTTAACCTTTTCAAGCACAACTTTTTCGTCCTTTTTCAAACACTAGACTTGTCAGCCCTTCTCAAGCACAAGACTTTTTGTCCTTTCTCAAGCACTAGATTTTCCCGACTTTTCTCAAGCACTAGACTTGTCAGTCCCTTCTAAGTACTTTTTGTCCCTTCTCAAGCACTAGACTTTTTTGTCCCTTCTCAAGCACTAGACTTTCCCCCGTCCCTTCTCAAGCACAAGATTTTTTGTCCCTTCTCAAGCACTAGACTTCCTCGTCCCTTCTCAAGCACAAGATTTTTTGTCCCTTCTCAAGCACTAGACTTTCCCCCGTCCCTTCTCAAGCACAAGATTTTTTGTCCCTTCTCAAGCACAAACTTTTTCTCCCTTCTCAAGCACGAGACTTTTTTGACCCTTCTCAAGCACTAGACTTTTTGTCCCTTCTTAATAAGCACTAGACTTTTTTGTCCCTTCTTAAGCACTAGACTTTTTTTGTCCCTTCTCAAGAAAGTGGAAGGTAAGAGGGGCGAGAAGTGGGACAGTTTGGGGGTTTGGAGTTTGTTCCAAGACAGACTCATCACACTCGGTCAGCTCCATATGCACTCCGTCCTAATCTGCCGGTAATGATCTGCCAGACACCTTGAGACTGCGTTAAACCCTGTGCGCTGGCGAAATCTTGAAATGGGGAGGGAGAGAACAGAGAGGGTAAAATGGGACGTATGGAACAACCAAGTTGGCAGGACCAAAATGAATTGGGACTACGACGACGACGATGACGACGACAACGACAACAACAACAACAACAGCAATAACAACAACACAACAACACCCCCCAAAAAAAAACGAAAAAACAAAACAACAACAAAACAAAAAACAAAAAAACAAACAAACCGAAAACGAACAAAACAAAACAACCCCCCCCCCCCCCAAAAAAAAAGGGCAGCTAGCAGGTCAGTTTTATGTTTGTCGGCTAGGACTGAACTATGGACATCAAATTTTGAATCCAGGACTCTATCAACAGAGGCATCTAAACACTTGTGACCTACCGGAGGGTCGAACCCACGCTCTCTGTGTTATCAGCACGAGCTGTGTGGCCAACTGGGGACAACAGCCTGAATGGCTCAATCCTTTGACTCCCGCACCCTAACCACCAACTGCAAAAACTTAACCTTTGATTCCCTCACCCTATCCACCAGCTTCCTGCAGTCGACGGAGCTGTCATCATTGTTTAAACTGTGGATTCCTGGTGCTAGCTCTTCTGAGTTAGGGTTTAAGGAGCGTGGGGGTGGGGAGACCCTGTTACACACAGTGTGATCAGTAGATGTGCACAGCGGTTCTAGCAGGCTTAGACATTCTCCCTCTCTCTTTCTCTCTCTTTCTCTCTCTTGTCTCTCTCTCTGTCTCTTCTCTCTCTCTCTGTGCGTTTGTGAAACTGCTGTAACCTCGATCGTAAGGGGTTGTTGGCCATATACTATACAATGATTCATGACAATTGTCCACCAACAATAACGCCATGACAACTGTCCAACAACAATAACGCTATGATGATTTTCCAACAAGAATAACGCCATGTCAATTGAGCAACAACATTAACGCCAATGACAATTGTCCAACAACAATAACGCTATGATGATTTCCAAAAGAATAACGTCATGACAATTGTCCAACAACAATAACGCCATGACAATTGTCCAACAACAATAACGCCATGACAATTGTCCAACAACATTAACGCCATGACAATTGTCCAACAACAATAACGCCATGACAATTGTCCAACAACAATAACGTCATGACAATTGTCCAACAACAATAACGTCATGACAATTGTCCAAAATGTTAATGTCATGACAAATTGTCCAACAACATAACGTCATGACAATTGTCCACACAATTAACGCCATGACAATTGTCCAACAACATAACGTCATGACAATTGTCCAACAACATTAACGTCATGACAATTGTCCAACAACAATAACGTCATGACAATTGTCCAACAACATTAACGTCACGACAATTGTCCAACAACATTAACGTCATGACAATTGTCCAACAACATTAACGTCATGACAATTGTCCAACAACATTAACGCCATGACAATTGTCCAACAAGAATAACGTCATGACAATTGTCCAACAACATTAACGCCATGACAATTGTCCAACAACATTAACGTCATGACAATTGTCCAACAATGTTAACGCCATGACAATTGTCCAACAACAATAACGCCATGACAATTGTCCAACAACAATAACGCCATGACAATTGTCCAACAACAATAACGCCATGTCAATTGTCCAACAACAATAACGCCATGACAATTGTCCAACAACATTAACGTCATGACAATTGTCCAACAACAATAACACCATGACAATTGTCCAACAACATTAACGTCATGACAATTGTCCAACAACAATAACACCATGTCAATTGTCCAACAACAATAACGCCATGACAATTGTCCAACAACAATAACGTCATGACAATTGTCCAACAACAATAACGTCATGACAATTGTCCAACAACATTAACGTCATGACAATTGTCCAACAAGAATAACGTCATGACAATTGTCCAACAACAATAACGCCATGACAATTGTTCAACAACATTAACGCCATGACAATTGTCCAACAACATTAACGCCATGACAATTGTCCAACAACATTAACGCCATGACAATTGTCCAACAACAATAACGTCATGACAATTGTCCAACAACATTAACGTCATGACAATTGTCCAACAACATTAACGTCATGACAATTGTCCAACAACATTAACGTCATGACAATTGTCCAACAACATTAACGCCATGACAATTGTCCAACAACATTAACGCCATGTCAATTGTCCAACAACATTAACGCCATGACAATTGTCCAACAACAATAACGCCATGTCAATTGTCCAACAACATTAACGCCATGACAATTGTCCAACAACATTAACGTCATGACAATTGTCCAACAACATTAACGTCATGACAATTGTCCAACAACAATAACGCCATGTCAATTGTCCAACAACAATGACGCCATGTCAATTGTCCAACAACATTAACGTCATGACAATTGTCCAACAACATAACGCCATGACAATTGTCCAACAACAATAACGCCATGACAATTGTCCAACAACAATAACGCCATGACAATTGTCCAACAACA
Source organism: Monoplex corrugatus (assembly GCA_030674185.1). NCBI lineage: Eukaryota > Metazoa > Mollusca > Gastropoda > Littorinimorpha > Ranellidae > Monoplex > Monoplex corrugatus. The sequence goes on from CM060307.1 coordinate 9,347,565, forward strand.
ATAACGCCATGTCAATTGTCCAACAACAATAACGCCATGACAATTGTCCAACAACATTAACGTCATGACAATTGTCCAACAACAATAACACCATGTCAATTGTCCAACAACAATAACGCCTTGACAATTGTCCAACAACAATAACGCCATGACAATTGTCCAACAACAATAACGCCATGACAATTGTCCAACAACAATAACGCCATGACAATTGTCCAACAACATTAACGTCATGACAATTGTCCAACAACAATAACACCATGACAATTGTCCAACAACATTAACGCCATGACAATTGTCCAACAACAATAACGCCTTGACAATTGTCCAACAACAATGACGCCATGTCAATTGTCCAACAACAATAACGCCTTGACAATTGTCCAACAACATTAACGCCTTGACAATTGTCCAACAACAATAACGCCATGACAATTGTCGAACAACAATAACGGCTTGACAATTGTCCAACAACAATGACGCCATGACAATTGTCCAACAATGTTAACGCCATGACAATTGTCCAACAACGATAACGCCATGACAATTGTCCAACAACAATAACGCCATGACAATTGTCCAACAACAATGACGCCATGACAATTGTCCAACAACAATAACACCATGACAATTGTCCAACAACAATAACGCATTGACAATTGTCCAACAACAATAACGCCATGACAATTGTCCAACAACAATGACGCCATGACAATTGTCCAACAACAATAACACCATGACAATTGTCCAACAACAATAACGCATTGACAATTGTCCAACAATGTTAACGCCATGACAATTGTCCAACAATGTTAACGCCATGACAATTGTACAACAACAATAACGCCATGACAATTGTACAACGACATTAGCGACATGTGTTCAGCGACAGTAACAAAATGACGATTGTTTCTTGACATGTGCTCTTCGAGACAGTAGCTGTTTTGTACACTTTCCTTAGGGACAAATGGCCAGTAGACATCAACACCTTAAGTAGGCTTAATTGCTCACGGTGCCTGTGAAAGAACATGATGACGGCAACAGGCGCTGAGACCAGCATGTCCCACACATATCTGTCGGATCGATGGGAGAGGTCCCATCACTAACTCGCAGACCCATTTTCTTGTCAAATTTAATCTCGAAAAGCAGAAAAACTCTAAAATAGACAGAACGACCCCCTGTCAGTCCACGTCCATGAGAGAATGTACGCCTGGCTACTGTAGTTTGTCACAGATTTCGCAAATTTGATACACGTTGGTGGGCAAAGTTGGTTAAGTCCGCCATAAAATGGGCAAAGTGGGTTAAGTCCGCCATAAAATGGGCAAAGTAGGCTAAGTCCGCCATAAAATGGGCAAAGTAGGCTCCTCCGCATAAAATCCTAACCTCACTCAACCCCCCCCCCCCCCTTGCAGCCTGTCTCCGCTCGGAGGGAATCACATGGTTATAATATATAATTGTATATGCTATGCTCTCTATAATTTTCCATTGGTTTTATTCTTGCTTTTATTGCTTTTATTCTTTCTCCCCATTTATAGCCATGCGTGTGTGTGTGTGTGTGTGTGTGTGTGTGTGTGTGTGTGCGCGTGCGTGTGTGTGCGTGCGTGCGTGCGTGCGTGCTTGCCTGTGTGTCTGCTTCAGCGCTTAGATTTGATTTTATCAAGATTTTGTGCTATATAAATATTGTAATTATTATTATTATTATTATAAGTCCGCCATAAAATGGGCAAAGTAGGCTAAGTCCGCCATAAAATGGGCAAAGTAGGTTGAGTCTGCCACAAAATCTCGCTTTATGTTCCTCTTGCATAGAACTCTCCCTAAGCAATACCAGTTGTGTCTATTAAGATAATTCGTACCATATCCTCTCCCCCTCCTCCTCCCTTTCCTGAATAAAATATCTACAGACTCTCTTCGCAATGTGTGTAGGTTCAATCCGGAGTGTATTTATAAACAAAAATGGAACCATTGACGAAACATCTTGTCTCCACATTTTTTTTCCCCACGAAGCATAAACTGTTCAACCCTTTCAGTCCCCTCACCCTACTCACCAGCTTCCCACAGAAAGCTGATGGAAAGGGCGAGGGAGTGAAGGGATATTGAAGAATTTAGTTCAAAATGGAACGATCTTTTCTCACCGTAAGTCATGAAGAAATGACACAACACTACTGACATTGAACAGAGGTGGACAGATCGAAGGAATAGGTCCCAGCTCATAAACAGACACAGAGAGAAAGGAACAGACTGGCAGATAGATACATTGGAGTTATCCCCCCTTTTTTGTCTGAAAGGAGAGTGGAAGAATTATTTTTAAAAGCAAAAAATGAACGTCAGGGGCAGACAAGAATGTTGACAGCGGAATGCTCCCCTTTTAAACCAGTCCGTCTGGCGATGGAATCACTCTAAAGGACGAGAATAGCAACTTTTATCGTAATTAGAATTGGCATTAAATAGTTAAAAAGGAGGATTTACACACACATACAAACACACACACACACACACACACACACACACACACACACACACACACACACACCACACACACCACACACACACCCCACACACACACACACACACACACACACAAACAACAACAACAACAACAACAACAACAACACACACACACACACACTCTTACTTGCTGCTGCTCACATATATAAATACGCACAGACATACAGAGAAGCACACACACACACACACACACACACACACACACACACACACACACACACACACACACACACACACACACACACACATAACGCACGCATGCACGCACGCAAACATAACACACGCACACAGTCGCACACTCATTCGCTCACATACACTCGCTTACATACACAAACTCTCTCTCTCTCTCTCTCTCTCTCTCTCTCTCACACACACACACACACACACACACACACACACACACACATACACAAACGCACGCATGTACGCACGCGCGCGCGCACGCGAGAAAGAGAGAGAGAGAGAGACAGACAGATAGACAGACAGAGAGACAGAGAGACACAGAGAGAGGGAAACATAAACACAAGCACAAGCACTTGAACGAATTCTTGTTTGAAACTTCTCTGTCAGTACACAACGACAGGTATTTACAGTTACAGAGGAAACGAGCAATACCACCAGCGTACGGAAAATAGAAAAAACATGGACACAAGTATTTCCTCAATAAATATCTACTTAAACCAAAGCAGACAAATAACGAAACATCTCTGTTTCTCTGCGTCCAGAAAACTATCGTCTCGTAAGAGTGCATGCACATAATTTTGGTCGTTCGGCTTAGACTGTGCAGGCGTTATACTGCTGCGCAGTGTGCATTCCCTCGTCCTCTATGGATAAGAGTTTGGAGTAGCGCAAACTGTGTTAGATTTGAGAAGTTCGACAATACATGGGAGATAATTCGTAAGAGTTATGTCCTTTGATTAATATTATGAGTTTGGAGTTAGTTTGGGATTTATTCAGGATGGATTCACAGCACTCGGACAATTCCATATACGCTCCACCCAGATCTGCCGGCAGTTATCTAGCAGACCCCTTGAGCCTACGCAAAACCCCGTGGGATGGCGAGGTCATCAAATGGGGAAGGGACATATGAAACAGTGGACCACTAAGCTGGCACTACCAGGATGGCTGAAGTATGAAGATGGGCACCAACAGGCCTGTTGATATTTTGCGGGCTGAGAGCGAACTCGAAACTTCACATCGAAAGTAAGAGGCTCGATTTAAAAAACCAGCTAGCCCACGAGACCAACCAACCAAGACGCACATACACAGATACACACAAACACACACAGACACAGATACACACACAGACACAGATACACACAAACACACACAGACACAGATACACACAAACACACAGACACAGATACACACAAACACACACAGACACAGATACACACAAACACACAGACACAGATACACACAAACACACACAGACACAGATACACACAAACACACAGACACAGATACACACAAACACACACAGACACAGATACACACAAACACACAGACACAGATACACACAAACACACACAGACACAGATACACACAAACACACACAGACACAGATACACACAAACACACACAGACACAGATACACACAAACACACACAGACACAGATACACACAAACACAGACACAGATACACACAAACACAAAACACACACACACACACACACACACACACACACACACGCACGCACATGTGTATATATATACATGTATATATCTATATATATATATCTATATATCTACACACACACACACACACACACACACACATACACACACAGACACAGACACACACACATGCACACAGACAGACAGACTCACACACACAGACACAGAGACACAACACAACACACAGACACACAGACACACACACGCAGGCACACACGCAGACACACACACACACACACACACACGCGCACACATGTGTACATATATACATATATATACATATATATATATATGCATGTACATATCTATATATCTATAATATATATCTATATATATACGCACACACACATATATACACACACACATGACAGATACCTGAAGCATCCAGAGGACCGCATAGGACATAGTCTTATCTATTAGTTTCATTGGTTTGTTTATTTCTAAGTTTTCTTACTTGCCAGGCAGGCAAACCCAGCACACGAGAATTGTGAGTCGCATAAACACTTCTCGTTATTTTGTGGGAAAACCCAAGGTGGCGCACTTGGCTCCCAGTGTGGCTACGGGTTAGCAGGATACAACACTACAGTCCCTTTAAATAATGTGTCAAAGACTCGCATGTTTTGCCTCCATCTTCTTTCGCCAACTGGAAATACCGAAGGGCTGGTCTGCCTAGAAAGAAAGAGAGAGAGAGAGAGAGAGAGAGAGAGAGAGAGAGAGAGAGAGAGAGTGTG
>CM060307.1:9357477-9372477 GCA_030674185.1 Monoplex corrugatus
GTCATCTTCAAGCACAAGTTTATTATATCCTCAAAATTTTAAAGATTTTCTGTCAAAAATCTAAGAGCCAGGTCAAATCAAAACATTGGGTGATATACGATATGAGAATGGAGTACTAAAATGTAAAGGGTCTTATAACTCTCAACCTATGATAGTGAGCTGGTGTACTGGTGTAAAGTCCAGTATCATCAACGAAAATCTAAGGTCCAGTGTCTTAAAGAAAATGACCTTATCTAGGTCTTTAGTATGATTTTAGCATGATTTTAACAGGCAAGCTATGAGGCATTTAACATCAGAGAGACACATCTATAGTATTTTATGAATAGTTCTGATAGCACGAGCCGATGGTCCATGAATGGGGACAATTATTTGACAGATGATGCGACTCGACTTATTTTGATTTGGGACTTCTCAAAGAAGAAATATATACATTCTGCAGTTCGTAATGTTTCGTACAAACCCTGGAAGCTAAGCCGACCAAAGACGATAGCAGAAACATGCATGAGAATGGCAGCAGAAACAGCAGCAATAACCTGTCTAAACAGTGTCCAGTGAGGCAACACCAGCAGCTTTACAGACCATACAAGTCAATGGTAGTCTCCCCTCCTCCATCACAGATGTGAAACTTGGACATTGGTCACTCAGAACACGAAAACTAAGGCCTATGGTACCATGTGGTCAGGGGAACGTCTTGGTATAAGCATGTACAGAACAAGATCAATATCTTGTTGGGTGTGACACACAGGAACTGCGTCCGGCCATTGTAAAACGATATTGTCTTGGTCACGTCAGTCGACAGGACATGCATGCCCATGACCATCTTTCAGGGTACCCTGGAATGAGGCCATTGCTGACGTCGGCAGAGACAGAGCTGGGTGGCATATATCAAAGACTGGACCAACCAGTCAGCTGCTGCATCTCAACAGTCCTTCTTACGGTCACACTGGTCATGGAATTAGAACACACAGGATGCAGATCCTTTCAGAAAACGTTTTTAATGCAACCACCCCAGGTGATAGGCCGATGGGGATAATTATCCCACAGAAGTGAGGGAGAGAGGCTGGGGATGGGGATAATTATCCCACAGAAGTGAGGGACAGAGGCTGGGGATGGGGATAATTATCCCACAGAAGTGAGGGACAGAGGCTGATCTAATTATACATTGACAACACTGGAACCACCGTTTGTTAAGTGAGCATCAAGTGAGCCAGTGCAATGTACATCACCTCAGGTTTGAACACAAACCACTCAAGTATAAAGATCATGATATTAACCAGTTTGTTAAACTTTCAAACGCCAACAATTCTGAGCAAGCTATTTGAGCAATGTATTCAGAAACACAACACATGGGTGACATTCCTGAAGCATTCATGGTATGACAGCTGATAATCGTACAATGACAAACTGCAGTGAGAACACTTCATCTTCGTCGTACAAGGCATCCAGACACTGATCGTGCATCATGGAAAACCATAAAACTCATTGAAGCTTGCATCTCTCTTTGGTCATCAAGTCGATTTATTCATAAAACCATATGAACAAAAGTCCTGATGATCAAAGTGAAAGTACCTTACATTATACAATACAAATAACAACATTTTGTGATTGCTGGTAAACATGTACATATATGTACATGTCTTGACAGAAGTACATTTCAACATTTAATACATACACAATCTCAGGTAAAACATTATCATAAACAGACGTCTGTAGCGTAAATCTTTAGTCATTGATAACATGTTACATGTCAAAATGCTTTGGGTCATATTTACTCTACTTGGTTGTATACATAAAGAAAAAGTGAATGAAGTTATATAAAGAACATGAACAAAATGAGCACAAACCCGTAGAAACATTCCCTCTTTCCTTCAGTCGTGGTCATATTTTAATCAATTACGGTGGTCCTGGCCTTTGTGGTGGAGCACACATGGAGTCATCCACACACTAGGATATCTTCTTGAACAAACTGACATTGATGTTGAAACGATCATCATCAAAATGGATCCACTACATTATGATTACATTATGGGTATATCTGTATTTGAATGTTTCATTGAATTTCGCAAATCTTACACATACCCATTCCCATGTAGCAGAGAAATCCTTGCTGGTGTGACTTTGAAAAGGACTTTGCTAAAAACTAGCACATCCACACAAGTCGTTTGGTTGAAGAAATGGTCCAGAAAGGATGGCATAGGATGGAGACTCGCTGGTATAGGCCTACTTCTGAAAAATCGTCACTTCAGGTTCTTCTGTTTTTGAAGATGATTTTGCCTACACGACCTTCAGATAATCATAAGGGAGACATACAGATCAGGATGAGGGAGTGAGGGAGACATACAGATCAGGATGAGGGAGTGAGGATGCACGTGGAAAACGAATGAAGAGCAGGGACAGCACAAGAAGATTGTGTTGCTGTGATGCTGACAGTCAGTGGGTCAGTGTGAGGGTTTGATGTGAGTGTTAGCCGCGTTTTGTCCGTCAGGAGTTACTTCTCTTTCTCCTTTAGTCTTCAGAAGGACAATAACAGTCAGCAGCTTAGCAGTCGTGAAATCAATGGATGGGATGACCCTTGTCACCACTTTGTCAGAGAGTTCACATTTCCATGGCAGCATTTAAAGTTGTTTTTGCACTTTCTCTCATAATAAACTCCATACGCACTGACATCACAGATCCCATGTGATGGAGAAGGTCCATGGCGTAAGCCACAGGTGTGCACAAGAACCCTTTGCCTGGCAAGGGTTCTGCACAGTGAGCACATTTCCAAAGCCACAGATATGGAGAAGAAGTGATAACATGTCCAAGTTACACCATCTTCAAGTCTTACAAACTATACACTCCCCTGTAGCCTATAATCTCTGTATTAATATCACTGTTATGCACGTGGTTAACAGAATCACACCAATATTATCACACAATTCTTGATGTTTTCCTTCTCCATCATTTTCGTTTCTGTCGGTAATAACATCAAGTATTAGAAACAGCTGCCCACACTCTTTTTGGTCTTCAACAGACATATCACAATCGCAGTTCACAGTGTCAGTCACTCGCATGTCTGGAAACGTCGTTCACTTTTCCCTACATGCACAACTCGTAGCGAGTGCATTGGGGATAACAGCGTGGCTGAGAGTGTTGGGGTCCGAATAGTACGTCACAGCTAAGGGAGACAAGCCCTGAGGCTGACACCTTGTATCTGATTCACCAGAGTGTTTCTTGCCTTGAGCACTGGCAGCGGCACTAACAATGACATCCTCCACCTTTCTTTTCCAGGACCAGATCTTGTGGTCGTGAGGAAACAGCCTTCGATCACTTGAGGACTTTACGTGTGCAGCGCTAGAGTCACTGCTGTGTTCACGAGACGCTGTCCACGTGTTTGCTGATTGTTTACAAACGCCTTGACACAATACTGTGGTGAACCCTGCAGGTTGCACAATCCAGTGATCCCAGCCTAGATCCCTGAAGGTCACGTGCACCCGAATAGCACGGCATGACCCTGTATCACGTGATGGGAAGGGATACTGACCGTTGACATCTCGTGCCACTCGTCTCTGGGACAAAGGGGTATATGGATACAGGGCAGTTTGAGCAGTACTGATCACCAAGTACGGACGGTTAGGGTTCAGGATGAGGTAACTGGATGCCTCCATTCCCTTTAAACGGCTCTTCTTTCTGGGCACAGCGCTGTCGAACGACACCCCGCCTTTATAGCAGCGCTTGCAGCGCACGCGCAACACCAGCGACTGATTGGACGACTGGACAGCACGTGACACATCGGAAGCTGGGATAGGTAGTTTGATCCAACGGAACTTTTTGTCCACCACCACGTGCTGCACGGCCACACGTTTGAACTTGCCCGACTTGTTGTTCATGACCTGCACCAGCACCTTCACCCGCCGAGATCGTCTGCGGCGAGATTTGGACCCTCTTTTCCTGCCGTGAGATCTGGACCGTTTCTTGCCCGTACGTTTTTGGGCGTCGTTCTGAAAACCTTTGCCTACGATATCCGGGAGTTGTCGTTCTTTCTTCCTGGGTTTGTCCCGCTTTCTCAGTTTGTGCTTGGAGTGCTGTGTGGAGCGCAGTCTCAGCAGAAGTGTCACCCGGTCAATGTTGGCTGATTGTGTCCGGGGGTTGCTGACACGGAACAACAAGCGATCTGCCATCTTCTTTTTCATATCTGAAATCAGTTACAAAATTGATATTGAATATTTTCCGCCAGTAAGTATTGGTTTATACATTTTAACTATTTTACTTTCAGTTTCGGATTTCAGAAGACGGCGTTTTCAGGCTTGGAATGAATTCCATATGCATTACACACGTACCAGAAGTGTTTATTAGTTAACACAACTAATTACTACCGCGGTACAGGTGTTAGAAATGTTTACTAGTTAGTACATCTAATTACTGCCATTACTAGTTAGTACAGCTAATTACTGCGATCACACAGGTGCAAGAAATGTTTACTAGTTAGTACATCTAATTACTGCCATTACTAGATAGTACAGCTAATTACTGCAATCACACAGGTGCAAGAAATTACCATAATTACTGCCATCACACAGGTGCAAAATGTTTACCATATTACAACTAATTACTGCCATTACTAGTTAGTACAGCTAATTACTGCAATCACACAGGGCAAGAATTACCATAATTACTGCCATCACACAGTGCAAGAATGTTTACGTTATTACAACTAATTACTGCATTACTAGTTAGTACAGCTAATTACTGCAATCACACAGTGCAAGAAATTACCATAATTACTGCCATCACACAGGTGCAAGAAATGTTTACTAGTTAGTACAGCTAATTACTGCCATTACACAGGTGCTAGAAATGTCTACTAGTTAGTACAACTACTTATTACAATCACACAGGTGCTAGAAATGGTCATTACTTGTACAACTAATTACTACCACCACACACATGCTAAACGTGTTCCGTACTTACTACAAGTTATTACTACCACCGCAGACACTCTAAAAGTGTTTGTTAGTTAGCACAAGTAATTACTACTCTCACACATACATGGTAAAGGTATTCATTAGTACAAGAAATCACTACCACAAGTGGTAGAAATGCTGACCAATTAACAAAATATTTCCAGTTAAATTCCAGCCCACAGCATAAAAGTTATCTGTGTGCTGCCTGTCTTAATGTCCCAGTCATTCTGGTGATGGCATATTGATGTTTCATAGATTCTGATCCCACTCCCACTCTCCAATTCACTACATTTTAAAACCGTATCAGAAACTAGAAATAGAAAGCAAAGGTAAGGGGTTGGAACTAAACAGCAGGAAGACTGAAGTCATGGTGATCAGTAAAAAACATGAAATCCCCTCATGCAAAATAACACCAAATGGCACAACCTTGACACAGGTTAATAAGTTCAAATACCTGGGAACGGTCATTTCATCAGACGGCAGATGCACATCGGAAATAGCTGTCAGAATCGGCCAAGCCAAAACAGCATTCAAGAAGATGACAAGCATTCTTACCAACAAATGCCTATCAATTAACATCAGAAAGAGAGTCCTTGAATGTTTTATAGAACCAATACTGTTATACAGATGTGAGGCGTGGACAGTCAGCAAGCAAAGCCAGAGCAGGATCGAGCCAGCCGAGATGTGGTTTCTCAGAAGAATGTTGAGAGTTCCATGGACAGCAAAGAAAACAAACGAGACAGTCTTGATAGAGGCAGACACAAGTAGATCACTGATAAGGAAGATTAGGAAAAGACAAGCAACATTTATAGGCCATTTTATGAGGAAGGGGGATTTGGAGCCCCTGGTCACAACGGGAAAGCTGGAGGGAAAGAGAGCACCAGGTAGACCCAGGGAGAGAATGCTGGACGGACTTGCAGAGTGGCTGGAATGAGGAGGGTGGGGGAGATGCTGGGGCAACGAGAGATAGAGATGGTTGGAAGTCCATGGTCGCCAACGCCATGCGGCAGGGCACCTGATGATGATGATGATGATCAGAGCTCGGGCTTTTGCGCAGGCTCAAGGACTCTGCCAGCTAACAGATGGCGGGTTGGGTGGAGCGCATGCGGAATTGTCCCAGAACGATGAATCCCTCTTGAATAAAGTTTAAACTGCAGACTTCACCGAGGTAGATATAACTGTTTCAGTTTCAGTTTCAGTTTCGGTTTCTCAAGATGACGTCTCCGCGCTCGGAATGAATTCCATATGCACTAACGTCACAGGTGCCATGTGATGGAGAACATTCAGAATGATTGTGGCACAAGCCTTCAGCCTGCTCGTAAAGCCATGAGCTGGCCAGGTCTTGAGGTCCTATTTAGCCTATGCTTTTTTCTTTTTATCTTATACTAGTATTGCATTAGTCTATCACTGGCACAATCTTGGTTACATGTGAATGACATGTACATGTATGTATCTTATATTCAAAGAAAACGCTAGACAAATACAACAAATGAATAATGAAAGGACTGAATCCTAACTAGCCACCACCATCACCACCATCACCACCACCACCATAAGCACCACCACCACTATCACCACCACCATCACCACTACCACCATCACCACCACCACTATCACCACCACCATCACCACCACCACTATCACCACCACCACCGTCGTCGTCGTCATCATCATCATCATATGCCTTGCCGCATGGCGTTGGCGATCATGGCCCTCAGTGCGAATCTATCTTTTGCAAGTGTTTCCTACCCTTTCTGTCCTCACCCACTCCGTCAAAAAAGTTCAATATTTTTTTCCCTGAAACCACCAGCATGATGGAAACGTTAAGATGAGCAACGAATACACCAGTTTTTACTGTTAGGGGAACTGGAATAGAACTTCAAAGGTTAAAGATACCGCGTTAAATAAAAAAACAAAACAAAACAAAACAAAAAACGCCTGACATCGACAAATGGGGGCCTGAAAATAACAGAACTTGTTGAAACAATCAGGAAGACACACTGGTAACTGCCAAAATGACATTCAGAAACAAACTGGCAACATCCTCTCCCCTCCCCCCCCCCACACTCTCTCTCTCTCATTCTCTGTCTCTGTTTCTGTCTCTGTCTGTCTCTATCTGTCTCTCTCTCTCTGTCTGTCTGTCTCTCTGTCTGTCTGTCTCTCTTTCATGCGCTCTCTCTCTATCGCTCTCTCTCTCTCTTTCTGTTTGTCTGTCTGTCTGTCTGTCTCTCTCTCCCTGCTCTCTCTCTCTCTCTCTCTCTTTCTCTCTCTTTCTCTCTTTCATGCGCTCTCTCTCTATCGCTCGCTGTCTCTCTCTTTCTGTTTGTCTGTCCGTCTGTCTCTCTGTCTGTCTCTCTGCTCTCTCTCTCGCTCGCTCGCTCACTCTCTTTTTCTGTCTGTCTGTCTCTCCTCTCTCTCTTTCTCTCTCTCTTCTCTCTCGCTCTCCCTTTTCCCTCTAATAATATTTTCCCCTTCTTCTTTTTTTAAATGACAAAAACAGCCACTACTTCAGCAAAGAACGTGAAACATTTGAGCTCAGCACAAATTTTGTATTTGAGGGCAAAAGATAAATTAGCATCTTCAGGATGGCGTTTCGTTTCGTTGAGAAGAATACCTGCCGTTAGCGAGTTTGAGTGTTGGTGAGGAATGCAAGTGTGGCGACAAGTCAAGCCTGCGGTGCATTCCACAAAGAACTAAAAATTTCTCTGCCATGTATTGATCTCGTAAAGTTCCTTTCAAACTCTTGTTGGTGCTGCTGAGACGTAACACACACACTCGTAGAAAATATGAGATTACTTCCCCTTCCCAAATACACACATACACACTACGCGCGTGCGCGCGCACACACATGCAAGCATCGACACAGACACAGACACAGACACAGAAAGACACAGACACAGACACAGACACAGATACAGACACAGACACCAAAACAGACAGCACACTGACACAACAACAGACACCAACACAGACATCACACTAACTGACACAACAACAGACACCAAAACAGACAGCACACTAACTGACACAACAACAGACATCACACTAACTGACACAACAACAGACACCAACACAGACAGCACACTAACTGACACAACAACAGACACCAACAACAGACAGCACACTGACACAACAACAGACACCAACACAGACAGCACACTAACTGACACAACAACAACAATGCACAACAACAGACACTAACGACACACAAACACAACACACAACACAGAACCACACTAACTGACACAACAACAGACACACCACAACAACAACACAACGCACAAACTGACACAACAACAGACATCACACAACACAAACACACACAACGAACACAACAACACACAACAAACACACAACATACACAACACCAACAACAGACACACAACAACTAACAAACGACACAACAGACACACCAACAACAAAACAGACACACAAACTGACACAACAACAACCATCACACTAACTGACACAAACAACAGACACACATAAAACAAAACAGACACACTAACTGACACAACAACAACACCAACTAACTGACACACACAGAATCACATAACGACACCAACAACAGACACACACTAACTGACAAACAACAGACACCAACACAGACAGCACACTAACTGACACAAAACAGACACACAACACACAACTAACTGACACAACAACAGACCACCAAACACACACAACAACACTAACGACACACAACAAACAATACAACAACAGAACACACACTGACAAACAACAACACACAATGACACAACAACAGACCACTAACTGACACAACAACGACACCAACACAGACACACACTAACTGACACAACAACAGACAACACTAACTGACACAACAACAGACACAACAGACACCAAACGACACACTAACTGACACAACAAACAATGACACACAACACAGACATCACACTAACTGAACAAACAACAGACACAACAGCACACTAACTGACACAACAACAACACACAAAACAGACACACACTAACTGACACAACAACAACACAACACTAACTGACAACACAACAACGACACACACAACGACACAACACAGACAACAAACTGACAAACAACAGACACCAACACAGACATCACACAACAGACACAACAACAGACACCAACACAGACACACACTAACTGACACAACAACAGACACCAACAGACACACACTAACTGACAAACAACAACCACACAACAGCACATAACTGACACAACAACAACACACATAACTGACACAACAACGACACCAACAGACACACACTAACATGACACAACAACAGACACACAACAGACAGCACACTAACTGACACACACACACACACTAACGACAACAACAGACACCAACACAGACAGCACCAACTGACACAACAACAACAACACTAACGACAACAAACAACACCAACACAGACACACTAACTGACACAACAACAGACACACACTAACTGACACAACAACAGCACATAACGACATCAACAACAGACACACACAACTACAACACAACACACTAACTGACACAACAACGACCACACACAAACACAACGACACAACGCACAACAACGACACACAACGACACAGACATCAACTAACTGCACACAAAGACATACATAACACAACACAACAGACACAACTATGAACACAAGACTCACAACGACAAAACAGACAAACAAATACACAACAAAGACACACACACGACAACCAACAAACAGACACCAACACAACACAACAGACAACAACGACACAACACAGACACACAACTACACAACACAACCAACACACAACAAACAACAACAACAACACCAAACAACATCACACTGACACAACAACACAACACACACTAACTACACAACAACAACACAAACAGACACAACAACGACACAAAACGACACAACACAGTACACTAACTGCACAACAACAACACACACACATAACTGACAAACAACAACACCAACACAACACACACAACGACACAACGACACAACACAGACATCACACTAACTGACAAACAACAACACACACGACACACACAACTAACAACAACAGACACACACTAATACACAAACACACAACACAGACCACAAACTGACAACAACAACAACCACACAACACAACACACAACGACACAACACAGACACACACTAACTGACAAACAACAGACACAACACAAGACAGCACACACTAACTGACACAACAACAGACACCAACAACAGACACCACACTGACACAACAACAGACACAACACAAAGACCACACTAACTGACACAACAACAGACACCAACACAGACACACACTAACTGACACAAAACAGACACCAACACAGAATACACTAACTGACACAACAACAGACACCAAACAGACACACACTAACTGACACAACAACAGACACCAACACAGACACACACTAACTGACACAAAACAGACACAACACAGACATCACACTAACTGACACAACAACGAACACAACAGCATACACTAACTGACACAACAACAGACACCAACACAGACAACACTAACTGACACAACAACAGACACCAACACAGACATCACACTAACTGACAAAACAACAGACACCAAACAGACACACACTACTGACAACACAACCAACATCACACTAACTGACACAACAACAGACACCAACACAGACATCACACTAACTGACACAACAACAACACCAACAGACACACACTAACTGACACAACAACAACACACACTAACTGACAAACAACAGACACCAACACAGACACACACTAACTGACACAACAACAACACAACAACAACAGCAACACGACACAACAACAGACACCAACACAGACACACACTAACTGACACAACAACAGACACCAACACAGACAGCACACTAACTGACACAAACAGACACACACTAACTGACACAACAACAGACACACAAGACAACACAACGACACAACAACGACCAACACAGCACACTAACTGACACAACAACAGACACACAACACAGACACCACACAACTACACAACAACGACACAACACAGAACACACTAACTGACAAACAACAGACACCAACACACAGACACTAACGACACAACAACAGACACCAACACACTAACTGACACAACAACAGACACCAACACAGACATCACACTAACTGACAAACAACAGACACCAACACAGACACCAACTGACACAACAACAGACACCAACAGCCACACTAACTGACACAACAACAGACACCAACACAGACATCACACAACTGAACAACAACAGACACCAAACAATAACTAACTGACCAACAACACACCAAACAACACACACAACGACACAAACGACACAACACAACACACACTAACTGACACACACAGCACCACCCACACATAAGACAAACAACGACACAACCAGCACACACTAACTGACACAACACAGACACACACTACTCACACAACAGACACAACACGACACACACTAACTGACAAAAACAGACACCAACAACACCACTACTGACCAACACAACACACACTAACTGACAAAAACAACACCACAAACCACACTAACTGACACAACAAAAACACACACTAACGACAAAACAACAGACACCACACAGACACACATAACTGACACAACACAGACACACAAACTACCAAAAACAAAGACACCAAACAGTACACTAACTGACCAACAACAGACACCAACACAGACACCACACTAACTGACAAAACAGACACACACACAAACAGACAGCACACTAACTGACACAACACAGACACACACTAACTGACACAAACACAGACACACACTAACTGACACAACAACACACGACACCACACACTAACTGACACAACACAGACATCACACTAACTGACACAACAACAGACATCACACTAACTGACACAACACAGACATCACACTAACTGACACCAACACAGACATCACACTAACTGACACAACAACAGACACCACACTAACTGACACAACACAGACACACACTAACTGACACCAACACAGACATCACACTAACTGACACAACAACAGACATCACACTAACTGACACAACAACAGACACCCACACTAACTGACACCAACAACAGACACACACTAACTGACACAACACAGACACACACTAACTGACACCAACAACAGACACACACTAACTGACACAACACAGACATCACACTAACTGACCCCAACAACAGACACACACTAACTGACACCAAAAACAGACATCACACTAACTGACACAACACAGACACACACTAACTGACACAACACAGACACACACTAACTGACACCAACACAGACACCACACTAACTGACACCAACACAGACACCACACTAACTGACACAACACAGACACCACACTAACTGACACAACACAGACACACACTAACTGACACAACACAGACATCACACTAACTGACACAACAACAGACACACACTAACTGACACAACACAGACACACACTAACTGACACAACAACAGACACCACACTAACTGACACAACACAGACACTCACACTAACTGACACAACAACAGACACACACTAACTGACACACAACAACAGACAAACCGACACCACTAACTGACACAACACAGACACCACACTAACTGACACCAACACAGACACACACTAACTGACACAACACAGACACCACACTAACTGACACCAACACAGACACACACTAAGCAAACAAGACACACATAACTGACACACAAGACACCAACACACAGACATCACCACTAACTGACACAACAACAGACACAAACGACACACACTAACTGACACAACAACAGACACCAACAACAGACAGCACACTAACTGACACAACAACAGACACCAACACAGACATCACACTAACTGACACAACAACAGACACACAACAACAGACACAACTAACGACACAACAACAGACACAACAACAGACAGCACACTAACTGACACAACAACAGACAGCACACTAACTGACACAACAACAGACACCAACACAGACATCACACTAACTGACACAACAACAGACAGCACACTAACTGACACAAACAGACCCAACACAGACACACACTAACTGACACAACACAGACAGCACACTAACTGACACAACAACAGACACCAACACAGACACCACACTAACTGACACAACAACAGACACCAACACAGACAGCGAGAGGGAAGGGGAGGGGAGGGGATGGGTTGTGGACGGAGAGGGAAGAATGCTTGGCACGAGGGTTGGAATTTCGACAGATTCATTAACCCTTTGATTCCCGCACCCTGTTCACCAGCATTCGGTATTGTCAACAATGCCAGGAAAGCAAAAAACCGCAATCCTTTGACTGCCTCACCCTTTCCATCAGCTTTTTGCAAGAAGCTGATGGAAAGGGTAAGGGAGTCCAAGGATTAAGATTTTGCAGTTGGTGGATAGGGTGAGGAGTCCAAGGGTTAAAAGCGGAAGTCACATTTTTATAAGTTGGAGAAGGGAGACCACTCCTGGAAGTGGCGACCAAAACTGACAAGTGGGGTAAACGTCAGACTACAAATGGGAAGGTCCTCGGTTCGATCCGCCCACACACCTCACCCTGGTGTCCAAAGGGTGGAGATTTTTCCTCTCTCTCTCTCTGTTTCTGTCTCTCCATCTCTCTGTCTGTCTCTCTGTCTGTCTCTCTCTGTGTCTCTGTCTGTGTCTCTCTGTCTGTCTGTCTGTTTCTGTCTCTCCATCTCTCTGTCTCTCTGTTTCTCTGTTCTGTCTCTCTCTGTGTCTCTCTCTGTGTCTCTCTCTGTCTCTGTCTGTCTGTCTGTCTCTGTCTCTCTGTCTGTCTGTCTGTCTCTCTGTCTGTATGTCTGTCTCTCTCTCTGTCTCTGTGTGTGTCTCTCTCCCCTTTCCCTCTAATAATATTTTCCGTTGTCCCAAGTCAACAAGTGTGCAGACCTGTCAGCCTACACCTGTCGTGTGCATACGCACGCAGAATATCAAATATGCACGTTTGAAATCCTGTTTCTTTATGTCAGTGGCTGGTTTATGGAAATAGGTAAACACGCAGCATGCACACAAACCAAGGACAGAGATGCGGACAATGCAGCAACATAGTGGACTGTGGTCAGCTGGCCTAACAGACTGAGTTCTCCGTGCTCCACTGAAAACTATGAGTATTGCGCAGTGTGTTATTGCTATTGTTATTGTTGTTTAAAGCCCAGCCGACTGCGTATCAGGGCTATGGCAGTGAGTCTAAATGAGCTTGGCGAACAGCGCTATACAATAAAGATGTCTGATGATACTGATAGTGCAAACATAGCACAACGCTGGCGTTCAGACACACATAGCCGCAGTGTTTTAAGGTAAATTGTTCCTGTTTATGTAACCCATGGCAGATCCCCAAACACTTCATTCTATCTGCTACAGGTGAAGCCTAGACGTCTGGCGACCCTCACATACTTGTGTCTGTGCCCATACAAACAACAGCTCCACAGCTGACTGTGGCGTGTGAGTGTCGTATTGGAATGGCTGGAGGTTCTGTTAGTGTTGCTGATGGCCTAAAGCCATATCACGCCTTACACCATGTTAAAAACCAACTCCAAGTCTGATCAAAAAGCCAACCGTTAAACACCACGCACATGATTGGCCTTTCAAATCTAAAAAAAAATCTTAAAGAATTAAAAATCTTTTCCCTACGTATGACTATACGAGATGAAATCAATTGATCTCTTATACAAACGTGAACGTTACGTCTGCAGGACCGTCTCTGAACAGGTTCTTGCAGGAGTCTGCTGTATAGTGTTTGTGTCTCATGCCGTACAGTAACTCGAGGTTATTTATTTGTTGTTTTTGTTTAAAGCCCAGCCGACTGCATAGAGCCATATCAGGGCTATAACACAATACTTCACCACGGGGAAAAAAGTAAAGAAAATTAAGTACACATATCAATGCATTTGTGCACATACACTGTATCTACGGTGATGCCCCTGGCGTTGACCACTCTGTCCAATTCATCACATAGGGGATTAAAAAAAAAACATACCTAAAGACACCAAAGCATATCAAAACGGGCCTAAATCGCCTAAAATCGCTTTTTTTTTCGCATATTACATTTCCCTA
>CM060307.1:9374977-9377477 GCA_030674185.1 Monoplex corrugatus
CAGGGACAGAGACGAGACAGAGATATGTCCCTATATGTACATATATGCGTATGCGTGTATGAAGTATCGTTGATGTATATGTGGATACTATTTTTTTTTTTACATAAAGTGCATTTTAGTATGTATATGTAAAGTAGTGCTTATGAATATGTAATGAAAACATTAAACGAAATGGTCGTTTGTGAAGTGATAATCATATAAGATTGTTGGGGCTTGAACATTTTTTGGTTGGTTTGTCAACAGCAGATCGTATATACATGTAATACCAAAAATTTCATACTAACCTTTGGTCCTAGAGCTAGAGACTGCTCCGTTCCTGAAGGTATGTATGACGTGGCACTGATACCGTAGCACGTCATCACAGAAACTGCTGTCGTCATTAACATGAAACACGTCAGACGTACATGGCATCTCTCAGAGAAGGTACCACCGTATGACGTCATACTGGCTATGTGCAGGGCTGTGTGTGTGTGCCTGGGGACGAAAAAAAAAAAAAAGAAAAAAAGAAAGTTAGATCATTCAGTTGATTTCCATTTTTACGCAAACAACTCCATATTTCGTCCTTCGACACACTGTGATCTTGAAAAATGAAAAAAAAAAAAAAAAAAAAAAAAAAAAAAAGAAGCTGACGTGAAGTGAGGAAAATGGTGGACTTTCACACCAGTGAAAACATACTGTACTTATTGTCAGAACTTTCTCAGAAAGTACTCTTCACACATCTCCTTCCAAAAGTCCTGATTCTGGGCACCTGTTTTAGTCCACGAGACCTTGCCAGTGCATAGAGTTTTGCCAAGGCCCAAGGAGCCTGCCTGATAAATGCTGGCAGATTCGGATGGACCGCATATGGAATTGTCCAAGAGTGATGACTTATTCTTGCACAAACTGTGAGCCTAGTGGCTGGAACTCCCAACTTAGGCCTTTGTGACTGCCTAACGGTTTAGATCTCTAACACAACTTTGGTGACAGTCCATCAAGAAACATCTGAGAACATCTTTTTTCACCTTTTTTTTTCGTTTTTGCTAATATTTTCTTTCCTCAGAGTGGCTGAAGACAAGGAGGGTGGAACAGATGCTTGGGGCAACAAGAGATAGAGACAGATGGAAGTCCATGATCGCCAACACCATGCGGCAGCGCACCTGATGATGATGATGATTTCTTTACAATGGACATACATTAATAAACAATGTGGCAACAAAGATCGAATCAAATTATATCTAATCAAATTAAATCAAATCAAATCAAATCAAATCAATAAATAAAATAAAATAAAATAAAATAAAATAAAATAAAATAAAATAAAATAAAAAAAAAATAAAATAAAATAAAATAAAATATATAAAATGAAATAAAATAAAATAAAATAAGATAACATACAACAAAAACACAACACAACACAACACAACAACACACACAACACAACACAACACAACACACACACAACACAACACAGCACAACAACACAACACAACACACAACACACAACACACAACACAACACACAACACAATACAATACAATACAATACAATACAATACAACACAACACAACACAATACAATACAATACAATACAATACAATAAGATAAATAAAACAAAATAAAATAAGATAAAATTAAACAAAATAAAATGTCACTGCATGTCCATAGGACAAAGAACTATTGACACACGAACAACATGTAACATACAAAACATAACAACAGTATTTTAGACATGGGAGGTTTCATAATGAATCATCAAGCCTTAAGTACATTTAAAGATAAGTTTGTTCTCCACTGAGAAAACGTTGGCATATAGTTATTCCACTGAGCATTAAAGATGGACAAAAGATAAAAATTCATTTTGGCATGACACTCTTCAATTTTGAATCTCATATTAGTAGTCTTTGCAAAGAAGGAACACATTTGTTAATCCTGCATTTATAGATAAATGATTTTGCAAGCATTCAAGTTTGCTTTGATTTGAAATTATGTTGCCGTGGATTTATCACGCAAGTTTGGTTAATATTGATGCAACTGTTATATTTGAAAAGGGGTAAGTAGGTATGGATGACAATTATCCTATCAAATCTGAAACCATGTTGTTTTCTCTCCCTCAGACTACCCAAAAAAATTAGAGATACATTGTGTGTGCTTGACACCATTACAGTCTTTAGTTTCGTATACAATAACAGCACAATCGTATCATTACAGCTTTTAGTTTCGTATACAATAAGATCACAATCATATCATTACAGCCTTTAGTTTCGTATACAAGAACATCACAATCGTATCATTACAACCTTTAGTTTCGTATACAATAAGATCACAATCATATCATTACAGCCTTTAGTTTCGTATACAAGAACATCACAATCGTATCATTACAACCTTTAGTTTCGTATACAATAAGATCACAATCATATCATTACAGCCTTTAGTTTCGTATACAAGAACATCACAATCGTATCATTACAGCCTTTAGTTTCGTATACAATAAGATCACAATCATATCATTTCAGCCTTT
>CM060307.1:9384977-9394977 GCA_030674185.1 Monoplex corrugatus
TGATGATTTTTGTTCCATTCGTGTCCCTAACGGCCCACTAGCTACAGGATTAGATGATGATTTTTGTTCCATTCGTGTCCCTAACGGCCCACTAGCTACAGGATTAGATGATGATTTTTGTTCCATTCGTGTCCCTAACGGCCCCTAGCTACAGGATTAGATGATGATTTTTGTTCCATCGTGTCCCTAACGGCCACAGCTACAGTATTGATTTTTCCATTCGGTCCCACGGCCCACTAGCTACAGGATTAGTGTGTTTGTTCCATCGTCCCTAAGCCCCTAGCTACAGGATAGATGAGATTTGTTCCATTCGTGTCCTAACGCCATAGCTACAGGATTAGATGATGTTTTGTTCCATTGTGTCCCTAACGGCCCACTAGCACGTTAGTTGATTTTTGTTCCTTCGGTCCCAACGCCACTCTACAGGATTATAGATTTTGTCCATTCGTGTCCCTACGGCCCATACTACAGGATTAGTGATGATTTGTTCCATTCGTGCCCTAACGGCACGCTACAGGTAAGGTTTGTCCTTCGTTCAAGGCCACTCTCAGGTGTGGTTTGTTCCTGTTCTAACGGCCTAACAAGTGAGATTTTGTTCCTCGTTCACGGCCACAGCTACAGGATATATTTTGTTCATCGTCCCACACGCCCCTAGTACAGGATTGATGATGATTTTTGTTCCATTCGTGTCCCTAACGGCCCACTAGCTACAGGATTAGATGATGTTTTTGTTCCATTCGTGTCCCTAACGGCCCCTAGCTACAGGATAGTGATGATTTTTGTTCCATTCGTGTCCCTAACGGCCCACTAGCTACAGGATTAGATGATGATTTTTGTTCCATTCGTGTCCCTAACGGCCCATAGCTACAGATTAGATGATGATTTTGTTCCATTCGTGTCCCTAACGGCCCACTAGCTACAGGATTAGATGATGATTTTTGTTCCATTCGTGTCCCTAACGGCCCACTAGCTACAGGATTAGATGATGATTTTTGTTCCTTCGTGTCCCTAACGGCCCACTACTACAGGATTGATGTATTTTTGTTCCATTCGTGTCCCTAACGGCCCCTAGCTACAGGATTTGTGATGATTTTTGTTCCATTCGTGTCCCTAACGGCCCACTAGCTACAGGATTATGTGAGATTTTGTTCATTCGTGTCCCTAACGGCCCCTAGCTACAGGATTAGTGATGATTTTTGTTCCATTCGGTCCCAACGGCCCCTAGTACAGGATTAGTGATGATTTTTGTTCCATTCGTGTCCCTAACGGCCCACTAGCTACAGATTGATGATGATTTTTGTTCCATTCGTGTCCCTAACGGCCCACTAGTACAGATTAGTGATGATTTTTGTTCCATTGTGTCCCTAACGGCCCCTAGCTACAGGATTAGATGATGATTTTTGTTCCATTCGTGTCCCTAACGGCCCACTAGCTACAGGATTAGTGATGATTTTTGTTCCATTCGTGTCCTAACGGCCCATAGCTACAGGATTAGTGATGATTTTGTTCCATCTGTCCCTAACGGCCCCTAGCTACAGGATTATGTGTGATTTTTGTTCCATTCGTGTCCCTAACGGCCCACTAGCTACAGATTAGTGATGATTTTGTTCCATTCGTGTCCTAACGGCCCTAGCTACAGGATTAGTGATGATTTTTTCCTTCGTGTCCCTAACGGCCCACTAGCTACAGGATTAGTGATGATTTTGTTCCATTCGTGTCCCTAACGGCCCCAGCTACAGGATTAGTGATGATTTTTGTTCCATCGTGTCCCTAACGGCCCAAGCTACAGGATTAGGATGATTTTGTTCCATTCGTGTCCCTAACGGCCCCTAGCTACAGGATTAGTGATGATTTTTGTTCCATTCGTGTCCCAACGGCCCACTAGCTACAGGATTAGTGATATTTTTTTTCCATTCGTGTCCCTAACGGCCCACTAGCTACAGGATTAGTGATGATTTTTGTTCCATTCGTGTCCCTAACGGCCCACTAGCTACAGGATTAGTGATGATTTTTGTTCCATTCGTGTCCCTAACGGCCCACTAGCTACAGGATTAGATAGATTTTTGTTCCATTCGTGTCCCTAACGGCCCCTAGCTACAGGATAGTGATGATTTTTGTTCCATGTGCCCAACGCCCCACACAGGATTAGTGATGATTTGTTCCATTCGTGTCCCTAACGCCCCTACTACAGATTATGATGATTTGTTCCATTCGGTCCCACGCCCACTACTACAGGTATGTGATGTTTTCATCGTGTCCTACGCCCTAGCTACAGATTAATGATGATTTGTTCCATTCGTGTCCCTAACGGCCAGTACAGATATGATGATTTGTTCCATTCTGCCTACGCCACTGCTACGGATATATGATTTTTTCCTCTCCCACGGCCCACATATGATCACGTTCCTAGGATATGTATTTTTTTCCATCGTGTCCACGCCTAGCTAGGATAGAGATTTTGTTCATTGTGTCCTAACGCCAGCTCAAGATTAGTGATGATTTTTTGTCCTTCTGTCCTAGCCCTAGCAGATAGTGAGATTTTGTTCCATCGTGCCTAAGGCCCCTAGCTACAGGATTAGGATGATTTGTTCCATTCGGTCCCTAACGCCCACTAGCTACAGGATAGTGATGATTTTGTCCATTCGTGTCCTAACGGCCCCTACTACAGGATAGTGATGATTTTGTTCCATTCGTGCCCTAACGCCCCTAGCTACAGATTAGTATGATTTTTGTTCCATTCGTGTCCCTAACGCCCTAGCTACAGGATTATATGATTTTTGTTCCATTCGGTCCCTAACGCCCTACTACAGGATGTGATTTTTGTCATTCGGTCCCTAACGGCCCCAGCTACAGGATAGGAATTTTTTTCCATTCGGTCCCTAACGGCCCTAGTACAGGATTTGGATATTTGTCATTCGTGTCCCTAACGCCCTACTACAGATTATGATGATTTTGTTCCATCGGTCCCTAACGCCCCTAGCACAGATTAGTGATGATTTGTCCTTCGTGTCCTAACGCCCCTAGCTACAGATTAGTGAGTTTTTGTTCCTTCGTGTCCCTAACGGCCCCTAGCTACAGGTTGTGATGATTTTTGTTCATTCGTTCCCTAACGGCCCCTACTACAGGTAGTGATGATTTTTTTCCATTCTGTCCCTAACGGCCCCTAGCTACAGGATTAGTATGATTTTGTTCCATCGTGTCCTGATGATTTTTGTTCCATTCGTGTCCCTAACGGCCCACTAGCTACAGGATTAGATGATGATTTTTGTTCCATTCGTGTCCCTAACGGCCCACTAGCTACAGGATTAGATGATGATTTTTGTTCCATTCGTGTCCCTAACGGCCCACTAGCTACAGGATTAGATGATGATTTTTTGTTCCATTCGTGTCCCTAACGGCCCACTAGCTACAGGATTAGATGATGATTTTTGTTCCATTCGTGTCCCTAACGGCCCCTAGCTACAGGATTAGATGATGATTTTTGTTCCATTCGTGTCCCTAACGGCCCACTAGCTACAGGATTAGATGATGATTTTTGTTCCATTCGTGTCCCTAACGGCCCACTAGCTACAGGATTAGATGATGATTTTTGTTCCATTCGTGTCCCTAACGGCCCACTAGCTACAGGATTAGATGATGATTTTTGTTCCATTCGTGTCCCTAACGGCCCCTAGCTACAGGATTAGATGATGATTTTTGTTCCATTCGTGTCCCTAACGGCCCGCTAGCTACAGGTTAGATGATATTTTTGTTCCATTCGTGTCCCTAACGCCCCTAGCACAGATTAGTATGATTTTTGTTCCATTCGTGTCCCTAACGGCCCACTAGCTACAGGATTAGATGATGATTTTTGTTCCATTCGTGTCCCTAACGGCCCACTAGCTACAGGATTATGATGATGATTTTTGTTCCATTCGTGTCCCTAACGGCCCACTAGCTACAGGATTAGATGATGATTTTTGTTCCATTCGTGTCCCTAACGGCCCACTAGCTACAGGATTAGATGATGATTTTTGTTCCATTCGTGTCCCTAACGGCCCACTAGCTACAGGATTAGATGATGATTTTTGTTCCATTCGTGTCCCTAACGGCCCACTAGCTACAGGATTATGATGATTGATTTTTGTATAGTTTTCCATTCGTGTCCCTAACGGCCCACTAGCTACAGGATTAGATGATGATTTTTGTTCCATTCGTGTCCCTAACGGCCCACTAGCTACAGGATTAGATGATGATTTTTGTTCCATTCGTGTCCCTAACGGCCCACTAGCTACAGGATTAGATGATGATTTTTGTTCCATTCGTGTCCCTAACGGCCCACTAGCTACAGGATTAGTGATGATTTTTTTCCATTCGTGTCCCTAACGGCCCACTAGCTACAGGATTAGATGATGATTTTTGTTCCATTCGTGTCCCTAACGGCCCACTAGCTACAGGATTATGTGATGATTTTTGTTCCATTCGTGTCCTAACGGCCCACTAGCTAAGGATTAGATGATGATTTTTGTTCCATTCGTGTCCCTAACGGCCCACTAGCTACAGTGATTAGTGATGATTTTTGTTCCATTCGTGTCCCTAACGGCCCTAGCTACAGGATTAGTGATGATTTTTGTTCCATTCGTGTCCCTAACGGCCCACTAGCTACAGGATTAGTATGATTTTTGTTCATTCGTGTCCCTAACGGCCCACTAGCTACAGGTTTAGATGATGATTTTTGTTCCATTCGTGTCCCTAACGGCCCACTAGCTACAGGATTAGATGATGATTTTTGTTCCATTCGTGTCCCTAACGGCCCACTAGCTACAGGATTAGATGATGATTTTTGTTCCATTCGTGTCCCTAACGGCCCACTAGCTACAGGATTAGATGATGATTTTTGTTTTGTCCCAAATAGTGGATGATCTCTCTGTTGGACTTCCGCACCCTGTCTACCAGCATCCTGCATTGTCAACCGTTCTAGCAAAGCAAAATCATAACCCTTTGACTCCTGCAGGAAGCTGGTGGATAGGCTGAGCGAGTCAAAGGGTTAAGTTTTTGCAGTTGGTGGATAGGGTGCGGGAGTCAAAGGGTTAATTTTTGCAGTTGGTGGATAGGTGAGCGAGTCAAAGGGTTAAGTTTTTGCAGTTGGTGGATAGGGTGCGGGAGTCAAAGGGTTAAATAGTCCAATTTGTCCTTGATTGTATCAAAAGTGTTTTTATGACTTTTGCTTTTGGCCCAAACAAGAGATTGTGGGTGGTCTTTTCGTTGGCTTAAGTAGTTTAATGTCTTTCGTTTTGTTATAATCATTTTAAAGGTTTTTTTTGCATTTTTGCATTGACCCAGATAGTTTAGTGTTCTTTGATCTGGTCATTTTTTACGGCGTTTGGGTCTGCCCAAATATGTTTAAAGGGCCATTAATTTGGGGAAGGTAGTTTTAGCTATCTTTGTTTTCATCTAACGTTTAACACAGCAGGCCTTGATCATTCCATTATTTTTATTTTCATGATCCTTGATTAGACCCCATTTTTGTGGTTTTCTCTTTGGTTGAAATAGTGTTAATGGTCATGTAATTGATGTCAGTATTTTTTATAGTGCTTGGGTGGATGCACATAATTTTCAGGTCCGGGTTTGACCCAGATAGATGGAGTTCTGTTGTTTGTTTGTTTGTTTTTCCTGTTTGTTTGTTTCAGGTGTTCCAAATTCAATGGAACTCTCAACATTCTTCTTAGAAACCGCATCTCAGCTGCCTCAATCTTGTTCTGACTTTGCTTGTTGACTGTCCACGCCTCACAACCGAATAACAATATTGGTTCTATATAACATTCAAGAACTCTCTTCCTGATGTTAATTGATAGGCATTTGTTGGTAAGAACGCTTTTCATCTTCTTGAATGCTGTTTTGGCTTGGCCGATTCTGCTGGCTGTTTCTGATGTGCATCTGCCATCTGGTGAAATGATCGTTCCCAGGTATTTAAACTTATCAACTCCATTAGTCATTATTACCTATATCACCTACACGTATGTATGCACCTTGTTTTTGTTGTTCACACTTACTTTGTTGTAGCGCTGTCGCCGTAACCCGGCCTCATCAGCGACTCTCAATGTTGTGCCGTTTGTTGTTATTTTGCATGAGGGGATTTCATGTTTTTTACTGATCACCATGACTTCAGTCTTCCTACTGTTCACTTCCAACCCCTTATCTTTGCTTTCTATTTCTAGTATATCCACAAGGTTTTGTAGGTCCCTTTCATTTTCTGCAGTTGGCACGGTGTCATCTGCGTATCGAATGTTGTTTATCACTGTTCCTCCAACCTTTGATACAGGGTCTTCCTCTAGGTTTCTCATGATGTTTTTGCTGTAAAGTGAAAACAGATCTGGTGGCAAAATACAACCTTGTCTGACCCCTCTCTTGATGTTTTGGAAAGAGCTTATATCGTTTTCTATTCTCATTGCAGCTCTTTGTTCCCAATACATATTTCTGATTATTCGTAGATCTTTCCCATCAATATTGAGTCTTTCTAGCTGGTTGATGAATTCTTCATGTCGTACCCGATCGAAAGCCTTGGTATAATCAACAAAGCATAAATATAAATCCTTATTCATCTCGATTGACCTCTCTATGATAGTTCTTGGGATGCATATGGCATCAATAGTTCCTTTCCCTCCCACAAATCCACACTGTTCATCTGCTATTCTCTTTTGATTCTATTCCTTGTCCTCATCATGATTATTCTTGATAGGGTTTTTGTTACATGACTCATCAAACTGTGCGATGGAGTTCACATTCTATAACCCTGTCGTCTTTGGAAGTGCAATGAAAATTGATTTTGGCATATCTTTGGGGATTTTTCTAGTGTCATAAATTTCATTTAGGAGACTGTTATTTTTTCGATACCAAATTCTTCCAGGGCTTCAATCATCTCTGTAATAATGTTGTCTGGTCCTGGGGCTTTTCCTGGTTTCATCTTTTTCAGTGCTGCTCTAACTTCATCTTTCGTTATGGGTGGTCCTTCAACGATCTTTCTTATAATGTGTTCTTCGTTTCTGTCATCTTTAAAAAGGTCTTGAATGTACTCTCCACATCTGTCTAATATTTTGTCTTTTTCCATGATAAGCAACCAGTTGATGTGCATGTATTTTTCCTGTGGACAATTTCTTCAAATCGTCTGTACATATCCTGAAGATCTGTTTTGTGTTGGTCTTCTATTTCTTTGCATTTTGTTTTCAGTCAAGCTTCCTTAGCTTCATTGCACCTATTCCTGATTTCTTTGTTTATCTTCCTATAATCTCCTCGTTTCTCTTTGCCTTCCTCCATCAAGCCTAAAATGTCCTTTATCATCCAGTTCTTTTTTGCTTTTCTATCTACTTCAGGGATTTCTTCACAAGCTTCATTTATCGAATTTCTCAACTTAATCCATTGTTCCCCACTGTCATGAACGTCGTCCAGAGCACTGAATTTGTTTTGAACATGTACATTAATGTTTTGATGTATCACTTCATCTGTCTTTAAGAGTCCAAGGTTTAGTTTGATGTTACTTTTGGTCTGTTCCCTTTTCCGTAATTTCAACCTAAATCTTCCCACTACAGGATTGTGGTCACTGTTGCAGTCTGCGCCTGGTAGTGTTTTTGCTGACAGTAAAGAATTTCTAAATCTTTTATTAATCAGGATGTAGTCAATCTGATTTTTGGTATTATCTCCTGGACTTATCCAAGTCCATTTTCTTCTATTAGGCTGCTCAAACCAGGTGTTTCCTACTATGAACTCATTCATCTGTGTCCCCTTTCATTTTGTGTACCAAGGCCATGAGGTCCAACTATATCCTCTACCCTATCCCGTCCCACTTTAGCATTAAAATCTCCCATTATTACTGTAACTTCTTGTGATTTACATTGAGCCTTGGCCATCTCTAATACTTCGTAGCAGTTGTCGATGTCTTCCTTAGTACTTGCGGATGTTGGTGCAGGCCCTGAATGATGTTGATATCAAATGGCCTGCCTCCCAATTTGACCAGCAAAATTCTGTTGGACACAGCCCAGTATCCCCTAACTGCTTTTGATTTGTCCCTGTCCATTACAATACTTACTCCTCTTTCATGTGAGTTTCCACCAGAGTATATTACTGTATACTCTCCGGATGTTATCATGCCTGCCCCCTTCCATCTCACTTCCCCTAGTCCTAAAATACTAATGTTAAGCCTTTCCATCTCCATTTTTATATTGTCTAATTTACCTTTTTGCAACAATGTTCTAATGTTCCATGCTGCGACTTTGGTATTTTTTCTGCGGTTGAGGTTGATCGCAGTAGCCTGCTGATGGTCTGGTGTCCCTGCGCAGCATGACGGTCCCTACCAGACGAAGGTGCTCCATAGGAGCCCCTATTTACGTCAGTTATCTTCATTTTCTTTGTCTTTTGTTCGGGGGAAAATACGATGGTGGTTTCCCGTTGCCTTCCGTCGGTTTGTTTACGGTCTCTCCGCTAGCCTTTGTCGTTCCCACGACAACCTACAAGGCAGTACATGTAGGGTGAATTTTTTCGGGGTTTACTCCCTTAGCCTTATTCTCTCCCGAGATGTCCACAAGGCAGTGGAGCTAGTTACCCATAGCTGGGGGTCTGGTTCGTGGGCACCAGGGCATATCCACACGCCGGTGGGCCTGCGTGCCGCACGTCTAGGGGCCAGACCTCCTCCGAGTCCCTCGAGATTTATCCTGAGTCCGTGAGGTGCTCAGTTACCACATGTCGCCACGAGGAGGCATAACGTAGGGCTTGCTGATGGAGAGGCTATGTACTGACAGGAAGAGACTTACGTATTCTGCTCTCCTTTTCACATAGCTGCAAGCAGCAGTGCTAGCCAGCGGTGCAGGCTGAAAGTGAGAGGTGACAAGCGCGCAGTCACTAGCCGACACACTAGACGCATCACATCTGACTTTGACACACTATCCAATTTAGACTTTCCGTTAATGTAGTATTTGTGTCTTGTGTGTTTGTGCCAGTTACTGTATGTTACAGACTAAAGTCTTTAATTCCGTTGCAAATCATTACCAGTATCACAATCTTTGATATGGCCTCGGTACTTTTTACGGGCGTTAGGCTTTGGCTATGGGAAAATTAGGAAAAGCAAGAAAAGGCGGCAAGGAGAAACGGGTTTAAAGGGAATCTGTTTGGTCCGAACAAGTTTAACAGCGTTTGGTTTTCACTTTGTGCAGGGCAGGAGATGATTAACCCTTTGACTCCTGCACCCTGTCCACCAGCTTCCTGCATTGTCAACCATGCTAGCAAAAAACACACAAAACAAAACAAAAAAAAACCACCCCAAAAAACGAAAAACAAATGCAAAAAAAACAAAAAAAAAAAACCGTAACCCTTTGATTCCGTCATCCTATCCACCAGCTTCCTGCATTGTCAACCATGCTAGCAAAGCAAAGCAAAAAACAAACAAACAACAAAACAACAACAACAACAACAACAACAACAACAAACAACAAAACACCCCAAAAACCCCACCAAAAAAACATGCAGAAAGCTGGTGGATAGAGTGAGGGAATTAAAGGGTTAAGTTTTTGCTGGTGGCGAATAATGTGCAGGAGTCAAAGTGTTAAATAACTGGGCGCAAGGTTTAGTGGTGGGAACACGAAAAGGTTTCATCATTTCACGCGGTGATGGTAGCCCCAGGGACCACCCAGCTGAGTGTGTGCAGGCTCAGGTCTGTGGGAACACACAAGGACAGTCAAAGGGAAACAGTTTTAATGTTCTGTGGTCTTGATACGCATCGTGTGCTCAGTCTGTTGTGGGGCTGCCACTGATTAAATAACTCTTCGCACTTTTCACAGCTTTTATAGTGGTTCGCTTGTGTGACTAAGTTTTAGTAGTTGGTACAAGATTGCCTTGGCGGTTACAGTACCAGTTATCGGTCATTTTTTATTGGAAGAGCACACAGTAACCCCTGTCTTGTAATGATGTCTGGAGTTTTTGGAGGTGGACTGGCTGACACACGCACCCCCCTCCCCCAAGCACGCACACACAC
>CM060307.1:9407477-9427477 GCA_030674185.1 Monoplex corrugatus
AAAAAAGGAGAAAAAATAACCCATGCCGTTTCACACAGGTCACTGAAAGTCAGTCAAAATGGCGGATCATGTCATGATTTTCAATGGTTATAATGTTATTATCATTATTATCTTATTCACTATCATCACTATCATTACAGGCAACATATCAGTTGTCCTTAGCAAAATAATTTATAACACCCTTAAAACTGTGACGTGATGTGTTAATGTCACTGACGTTTAGTGACCTATGTGAATCATCATGCTCGCGCCAAAAAGTATAATTATAAACAAAGTTCATGGACATAACACACATCACGGATTTTCTTTTCTTCTAAAAACAAAACAAAACAAAAAATCTATATAAAAACATAAGGGCTGTTGTATAGCGGATGCAAAGCGTGGGCAATCAACACGCAAAGTCAGAACAAGATTGGAGCAACCGGAATATGGTTTCTTCAAATAATTTTAAGAGTTGCATGGGCAGCAAAGAAAACAAACGAGACAGTCTTGAAGGAGGCAGACACAAAAAGAACATTCATGAAGAAGACAAAGGAAAAGACAAGCAACATTCGTAGGACATTTTAGCCTACTGTGTTCGCCCAACGCTACAGCTCCCAAACCTTCGTTGTTCTCTGCAAACATCATCCTCTCTTGACTGGCTCTCAATTATGGATCCGTCCGTCCTTAAACAAATTGGACTGACACTTTTTAAACACAGCAAATGCTACCTCGGTGGAGGCGTCTACCAGCGCATACGTACATTGGGGCTGTGTCCTAAGCCCCGCACTGCGCGATCCTGTCGTGGTGGACGTCTCCACCGACTTTGGCACAACCTGCCTCCTGCTGTGCCAGCCCGACGCCACTTTTCTTTTTCTGCTTCCTCGTCTCCTCCACTGCCCCTGCCTTCGACCTCGCTGCTGCGGGCTTTGTCTCCTCCTCTGCCATCTTCGCCTTCGCCTTCTGTCCTGGTGTGCCGTGCCGCCTTCGCCTTCTGTCCCGCCGGTGCTGCCTTCGTCTTCTGTCCCGCCGGCGCTGCCCTCGTCTTCTGTCCCGCCGGTGTACCTTTGTCTTCTTCTTCTGTTCCGTCGTTGCTGCCTTCGTCTTCTGCCCCGCTGGTGTCGCCTTCGTCTTTTGTCCCGTCGGTGCCGCCTTCTTCGCCACCTCGGCCGCCGCCATATGATAAACTTAAACTATGCCTTTTTAACGCTCAATCAATATGCAAAGATGGCAAAGCTGAGGTCATTGCCGATTTTATCGCTGATGAGCACGTTGACATTGCTTTTATTACAGAGACATGGCTTAACCCCCTTGGTCATGAACCTATACATGCTAGCCTCACTCCGAGTGGTTACAGGCTTGCTTCTTTCCATCGCTCATCTCGAGGTGGCGGTATCGCCATCCTCTACAACGACTCACTCCATTCCCGCCTATCTTTCTCGCAGTCTCTGCCTTTCTCCCATCCTTCTTTCGAGCACGTTGAAGTATCCTTCCAATCCACCCCTCACCCCATCACCTTCTCCTGTGTCTATCGACCTCCACCTAGCTCTGCCAACAAACTCACCACATCCACGTTTCTCTCTGACTTTGACCAACTGCTTGACCACTACTGCCTCTTACCTGGAAATCTCATCATTCTAGGTGACATCAATGTCCACTATGACAACACTCACCGTTATGACACAAGACATATCATCAACTCTCTGTCCAATCACAATATGACTCAACACATTTCTGAACCAACCCACCAAAAAGGTCACATTCTTGACTGGATCATTTCTCGTGATCACCACAATTCAGCTACTAACAACTGCTTAGTTCTTTCTACCCGTCTAACTTCAGCCCTTCCATCTGACCACTCTGCAATTCTCTGTTCTCTTGACATTTCTCCTCCTTCCCGTACCACGCGCACAGTGACTCGACGCAATCTCAAATCTATCGACCTCTCCACATTTTCATCTGATGCCTCCCGTCTCCTTTCTGAAAAGTCACATAACCTTGCCGATGAATTCTATACTATTCTCCACCATCTTCTGGACACTCATGCTCCAGCCACAACCCGTCTTTTACCTGACCGCCCCCCTACCCCCTGGCTCACTCATGAGATTGCCTGTGCAAAACGTGCCCGCCGCAGAGCAGAGCGCCGCTGGCGCAAATCCAAACTCACTGTACACAGGCAACTTTTCCAAGCCTCTAAAACAAAAGTATCCACCCTCATTGCATCTGCAAAAACAAGCTATTTCCAAACCAAAATCCTGAATGCCTCTTCTTCAAAAGAACTCTTTACAACCATGAATCATCTCCTTGGCACACGAAAAGACTTACCTCTCCCAACAAAACATACAAATGAAGAACTCCCATCTGTATTCTCTAAGTATTTCACCACCAAAATACAAACTCTTCGTGACAGGCTTGACAGGACACCCTGTCAACCATGCCCACCTGACCCTTCCTTCTCTGGCACACCTCTCACTACTTTTACCCCAGTCTCACAAGAAGAAATTTTCAACACAATCAGATCCATGTCGTTCAAAACCTGCGAACTGGATCCTCTTCCAGGTTCTCTCTACTCCGATTGTCTCCCTACTCTCCTCCCATTCATCACTGACATCATCAACACTTCTTTTCAAACTGGAACTGTCCCAGATTCTTTCAAGTCTGCTATTGTTCACCCTCTCCTCAAGAAACACAATTTAGACCCAAATGAACTGAAAAATTACAGGCCTATCTCTAATCTCTCTTTCTTGTCAAAACTCCTTGAAAAAGTCGTCCTCAACCAGCTGAACTCTCACCTGTCTGCCAACAATCTCCTCAATCCTTTCCAGTCAGCCTACCGCCAGTGCCATAGCACTGAAACTGCCCTACTACACATTCTCAACAATCTCCTCCTTGCAACTGATACTGGCAAAGTCTCTCTCCTCACACTCCTTGATCTGTCTGCAGCTTTCGATACCATTGACCATGGTATTCTCCTTTCTAGACTTCATCATACTTTTGGCATCTCTGACATTGCTCTCTCCTTTTTCACTTCGTATTTATCAAACAGAAAACAAACTGTTCTCATCAATGGCACTTACTCTCAACCTGCATACCTGACCTGTGGTGTTCCACAAGGATCTGTCCTTGGCCCTGTTCTTTTCACTCTTTATACCTTCCCCTGTCCACCATCATCAACTCCCACTCTATAAAACACCACTTCTATGCTGATGACACCCAACTTCAAGATAGTGACTCACCTGATAATATACAGCGCCTGTTGACTCGCACCACTGAGTGTTACTCGGACATTAAGAACTGGATGACACACAATAGACTTCAGCTTAATGACGACAAGACAGAAGCTATCCTCATTGGCACCCGTCAGAAACTTTCCCAGCTGCCTCCTCTTTCTCTCCCATTATGTAACACATCAGTCCCAATTTCTGATTCAGCTAAAAACCTTGGTGTCTGCATTGACTCTACCCTGTCCATGAACAACCTTGTTTCTCAAACTGCCAGATCTTGCTACTATCATCTCCATCGTATAAGCCTGATCAGGAAGTATCTCTCTGTGGAAACAACTGCAAAACTCGTTCTCTCCTTCATAATGTCTCGCATTGACTATTGCAATTCACTCCTGTCTGGTCTTCCTGCCTCCACCATTCACATCCTACAGCGCATTCAAAACAATGCTGTACGCCTTGTACTCAAAAAGAAAAAAGCTGACCACATATCTCCTCTCCTGGCACAACTTCACTGGCTCCCTGTATCAAAGCGCATACAGTACAAACTAGACACCATGTGCTACAAAAGCCTCAATAACGCAGCCCCCGATTACCTGTCAAGCCTACTTGAGATCTATCTTCCCTCACGTACCCTCCGCTCTGCCTCCGATCCTCTGACTTTTCGCTTTCCACGCACTAAGCTCAATACCTATGGTCCACGAGCCTTCTCTGTTTCTGGTCCACTCTCCTGGAACAAACTTCCTCTCTCAGTCCGTCAGCAACCTACTTTTGCCTCCTTCAAGTCCGCTCTCAAAACTCACCTTTTCTCCTCTGCATAAAATCCTAACCTCACTCAACCCCCTCTGCAGCCTGTCTCCGCTCGGAGGGGAATCACTTTGTTTTAATATATAATTGTATATGATGTGCTCTCTGTGGTTTTCCATTGGTTTTATTCTTGCTTTTATTGCTTTTATTCTTTTCTCCCCATTTGTGGCCATGCATGTGTGTGTGTGTGTGTGTGTGTGTTGTGTGTGTGTGTGTGTGTGTGTGTGTGTGTGTGTGTGTGTGTGTGTGTGTGCGTGCGTGCGTGCGTGTGTGCGTGTGTGTCTTTTCGGCGCTTGGATTTGATTTTGTCGAGATTTGCGCTATATAAATATTGTAATTATTATGTATGCATGTGCGTACGTATGTATGTATGTATGTATGTATGTATGTATGTATGTATACGCTTAGATTTATGTATGTATGTATGTATGCATGTATACGCTCAGCTTAGATTTATGTATGTAAGTATGTAAGCATGTATGTATGCATGTATACGCTCATATGTATGTAGGTATGTATGCATGTATAACGCTCAGCGCTTAGATTTGATTTTGTCAAGATTTTGCCTATATAAATAAATATATATTATTATTATTATTAGAGGCAGGAGAAGATAGAGAATATCACACAGAAAATCTCCATGGGGAAAAAGAACACTAGGTAGACCAAGGGAGAAAATATTGGATGCTTTTGCGGAGTAGATGGGCACAGAAAAGATAAGAGATATACTGCAGCGACAAAAAACACATTCGTATGCAGAGCCATGATTGCCAACGCCATACGACATGGAATGTGATAAGATGAGAAGAAGAAGAAAGAAAAGAAGAAAGAAAGAAAGAAAAAGAGAAAGAAAGAAAGAAAGAAGAGAAAAGAAGAGAGAAGAAGAAAGAAAGAAGAAGAAGAAGAAGAAAGAAGAGAGAAGAGAAGAAGAGAGAAGAAGAAGAAGAAGAAGACAAAAAAAGAAGAAAAGAAGAAGAAAAGAAGAAGAAGAAGAAAGAAGAAGAAGAGAAGAAAGAAGAAGAAGAAGAAGAAGAAGAAGAAGAAGAAGAAGAAGAGAGAAGAAGAAGAAGAAAGAAAAGAAAAGAAGAAAACAAGAAGAAGAAGAAGAAGAAGAAAGAAGCAAGAACAAGAACAACGAAGAAAAGAAAAGAAGAAGAAGAAGAGAAGAAGAAGAAGAGAAGAAGAAGAAGAAGAAGAAGAAGAAGAAGAAGAAGAAAAGAAGAAGAAGAAGAAGAAGAAGAAGAACAACAACAACAAGAACAAGAACAAGAACAAAAAGAACAAGAACAAGAACAAGAACAAGAACAAGAACAAGAAGCATGCTAATGGCACAAGGGGCAGTAAGTTCAGTAAAATGAGTCAACATCTAGTTCTAGTGTTTAAAAGTGAGTAAAAACAACCCCCCCCCCCTGCCCCATGTCAGTTGGAATGAAGAGGTAAACCATGTACTTGTTACAGCACAAGGAATATCTATTTCACTGTCATTGTTAATTTGTCATATTTTTAAAGTCTACGTTAGACCTGTGTCTGTCTAGGCAAATTGCTGTGTTTGGAAATGACGTCTGTTCTCAATACTGTATGGCAGTTTTTTTTTTAGTGAGGACTGCTGACTGGTCAAAACTCACCTTTTTTCCTCTGCATAAAATCCTAACCTCACTCAACCCCCCTCTGCAGCCTGTCTCCGCTCGGAGGGGAATCACTTTGTTTTAATATATAATTGTATATGATGTGCTCTCTGTGGTTTTCCATTGGTTTTATTCTTGCTTTTATTGCTTTTATTCTTTTCTCCCCATTTGTGGCCATGCATGTGTGTGTGTGTGTGTGTGTGTGTGTGTGTGTGTGTGTGTGTGTGTGTGTGTGTGTGTGTGTGTGTGTGTGCGTGCGTGCGTGCGTGTGTGCGTGTGTGTCTTTTCGGCGCTTGGATTTGATTTTGTCGAGATTTGCGCTATATAAATATTGTAATTATTATGTATGCATGTGCGTACGTATGTATGTATGTATGTATGTATGTATGTATAAGCTTAGATTTATGTATGTATGTGTGTATGCATGTATACGCTCAGCTTAGATTTATGTATGTATGTATGTAAGCATGTATGTATGCATGTATACGCTCATATGTATGTAGGTATGTATGCATGTCTACGCTCAGCGCTTAGATTTGATTTTGTCAAGATTTTGCGCTATATAAATAAAATATATTATTATTATTATGGTCCCAGTTTTGCGTATTCTTTTAAACAAAGTTAAGGTGCACTAAACTGACTCAGAGCTTTAAGCTACAGATGATTAAGCCACCCCCCACCCTCCTTTCTTTCTTTCTTGTGTGTGACGAATCCATAAAGATGTAAGTTTACTGTTGTTTTTATCGCTCTCAATTGCGCTGTTTTCCCAAAACTACTCCTTTCGTCTTATTGAAGCTCATACAGAACAGCGCACACTGGCTTTCCCAGTGCAACAAGTGCATATGACGAAGATATGCAGATGGGGCAATGAACTAAACAAACGCCTTGACAGTATAGTGCATGTGCACTAGCCAGCTTGCTCACTCCATCCCTAGTGAAAGACATTGGACCGTGAGACAAACATCTATAATATGCCTGGACTTCAACGGTCCCTGGACACTGTTCAAGTTGGTCTTGGTGTCACAGAATCAGTCATTGTTCCAATGGTAGATTGTTACAATACTAACATAGAAAAATATAGGTTGGGTAAAACATAGGCTAGGTAGAACCTCAACACCTTCTGGCCAGCTCATGGGTTTATGTGTAGGCTTAACGCATGTGCCATGATCACCATACAAATGGCATCTGTGACGTTAGTGCATATATAATTCATTCCAAGCGCGAAGACGTCATCTTGAGAAACTGAAAGTGAAAGTGAAACAGAATCAAGTCAAATCTCTCACCATGTCCAGAAAGGGAATGTGTTCCGGATACTTGCTGACTATACAACTCTTGTTTCCTTAAGTTTAATTTGAAAATGTGTTAGTCCTGGCGTCTTTTGTCCCTGGTGCAACAGAAACTTGAGCAATGTCATGCAAGACGAACAGCTCGTGACACCCGTGAACCATACATCCATTGTCCTAGATCCTGTCTTGAACCCAGCCTGCAGCCTCTATCTATCTTGAATTTAGTCAACAGTATCGAAGTGACCTGACAACAATGCTGGATCTCATCTGCTGGGTAACCTCACAGCGACTTCATGAAGTTTGTGGACTTTTTTGCACATAAATTGTGACGGAATTAACCAGGGAACGTAGATGTGGCGAGGAGATAATGAAATGAGAGACCTCAGGGTAAATGCAGAAGAAAAGCAACGCTGAAAATGGAAAGACAGACATTTTGTTCTGTTTATTTTCGTTTGTACACAACAATTCCGTCACTTAAGCATACAACGTTCGCTAAAATGCGCTTGGTGATCTTCCATTTCATGTGTATATTATTAGTCTGATGATGATGATAATGACAATAACGATGATGATGATGGTGATGGCGGTGGTGGTGGTGGTGATGATGATGATGATGATAATAGTGGTGGTGGTTGTGGTGGTGATGATGATGATGATGATGATGATGATGATGATTGTAACTCCTTTTTGTGCAGCGCTATCCTCCAAACTCATTTGGACTGATGCACATTACACATAATCAGACATTTTAGTGCTGATTGTTACATTAAGCAGCACTTGAGCAACTGTCACATGTTCTCCATCATCTCATTTCACAGCGTTTGTCGTTAATGATTTTATGGCCATTTGCATTCGTTATTTGGCTATATTTATCTTTGACCTACTGGTGTTCGTCATGCTGAGCGTAATCAGCTCTGTTTCCAGTTTATTCTTGGGTTTGTTTTCTTGCCGTCTTGTGTTGTGCAGAATTATCATGCAAGAGGAGAGCACTCCTAGCTCTCACCTGCTAGGTTGTCTTTCTTTGTATTGTCGAGTAGAGTTGCAAGAGTTAGTAAGTTTGGGCCCTTCCTCGCGCTCTGTCTGTCTGTTTGTCTGTCTGTTTTCTCTTTCTCTTTCGGTCTCTGTCTCTCTCTCTCTCCCCCTCTGTCTCTCTCTCTCTCGGTCTCTGTCTCTCTCTCTCTCTCCCCCTCTGTCTCTCTCTCTCTCGGTCTCTGTCTCTCTCTCTCTCCCCCTCTGTCTCTCTCCACCCTACCTCATCCCTCCTCTTCTTCTTCCTCCACCTTCTGTAAGTTGTTGTTGTCTTCCGTGTTGTTTGTGTTTTTATATAATAACAATAATAATTACAATATTTATATAGCGCAAAATCTTGATAAAATCAAATCTAAGCGCAAATCTTTCCTAAGCTCCCAAGCGTACAGTAGAGGTTTGGATACAAATGTTTTGATGAGATAACGAAAAGTATAAAACTCACAGTACAAGGCATTTCATCATCATCATCAGGTGCCTTGCCGCATGGCGTTGGCGATCATGGACTTCCATTTGTCTCTATCTCTCGTTGCCCCCAGCATCTCCCCCACCCTCCTCGTTCCCAGCCACTCTGCAAGTCCGTCCAGCATTTTCTCCCTGGGTCTACCTGGTGCTCTCTTTCCCTCCAGCTTTCCCGTTGTGACCAGGTGTTCCAAATCTCCCTTCCTCATAAAATGGCCTATAAATGTTGCCTGTCTTTTCCTAATCTTCCTTATGAGTGATCTACTTGTATCTGCCTCCATCAAGATTGTCTCGTTTGTTTTGTTTGCTGTCCATGGAACTCTCAACATTCTTCTTAGAAACCACATCTCGGCTGCCAATTACATTTACTGGATTAATTTGTTTTGGTGTTGTCCACATTCGGAAATCGATGAACATACCTGAAAAGTGTGCTAACCAGCAACAACAAAGAAAAGCAAGCAAGGTGATCAAGTCATGCTTTAATTTGTTTTATCAATTAAACCAAGACACGATACATTTCAGATGAAAATTCAATGAAATTGAAGGACTGTGCCTTAACGGCCATTGTTAAACATTTTCGACTGATACATGTCCTGTGAATCTTTGGTGCCGAGTTTAGTTACTAGTTGTGCCTGGGTGGTGTTTTGAGAACTGTATGGAATTTAAATTGCATGACATGTTCTGTTTAGTCAAGGAAGCTATTTTTGAGAGCAGAGCAAGAATACAATGTATTTCTAAGCGACAGCTAGCTCTTCCATTCAATATATCAATGTAAAAAGAAAAGAAAAGAAAGAAGTAAGATTTACCACAAACAAAAAGACAACAAAAAGACAACAAAAAGCTACAAAAAACAAAAATCCAACCAACCAACCAACACCAACCAACCAACCAACCAACCAACCAACCAACCAACCAACCAACAACCAACCAACCAACCAGTCAGCCAACCATCCAACCATCCAACCAACCAGTCAAGCAAGCAAGCAAACAAGCAAGCAAGCAAGCAAGCAAGCAAGCGAGAGCGAGCAAGCGAGCGAGCAGCGAGCAAGCAAGCAAGCAAGCAAGCAAGCAAGCAAGCAAGCAAGCAAGCAAGCAAGCAAGCAAGCCAATTTTTCTAACGTCTTCACTGACTGCCGTGTTATTACAAATTTCAATATCGGTAGTCACGCTAAAGACAAAAAAACCCAAAAACTGTTGTGTAACGAAACATCAC
The DNA here is from genome assembly GCA_030674185.1 of Monoplex corrugatus. NCBI lineage: Eukaryota > Metazoa > Mollusca > Gastropoda > Littorinimorpha > Ranellidae > Monoplex > Monoplex corrugatus. Next base: position 9,417,097 of record CM060307.1, read on the forward strand.
AAAACGTAAATGTCATATGCATACAATCTGATCATTTTTTGTTTTGTTTTATTTTGCTTTTTAACATTTAATTTGTGACATTGAAAGAAACATTTGGCAACATCCTATAGTCCACCTAGCCATAGGTACATGATTATTCAGGTTTGCAAAGAATAACAAGCACACACCTCCACCCGAAAGAAAATAGCAGAATAGTGAGGTTTCTGCTATCTCACTAAATGTCTATTACTAAGTGCAGGAAATGAATTCTTGAAAGAAAAGAAAAGCACCATCAATCCACGTTTCAACTGATGATGTGAAGAATCTTGCATGGAAATAGATCGAGAGAGATAAAGGGGCAGGGTAGAAAGATCAGTAATGTTTCAATGACGATAACTTTTTCTCTGATAAATTAAAGAAATACTATTTTCATCTTGTTGATAGGCAGCGGAGACTTTGTCTATTGATTTGGGAGGGGGGTGGGTGGGAGGTCTGTGATATGAGACACGTATATATTTAGTGGCTAGTTGTGTTTTGATTCAATCATTTAATTATGTATTTATTTTAAATTTATTTATTCCTTTCTTTGAAGATAAGATACACAGATACATACATCGTTTCAATGTAACCAAGACCGTTTTAATGATAGACTAATACAATTCTAGTATAACACACAAAACCCATAGGCCAGGTAGGACCTCAGGACCTGGCCAGCTCATAGGTTTATGTGCAGGCTTAAGGCTTGCGCCATGATCATTCTGGATGTTCTCCATCACGTGGCACCCGTGACATTAGTGCATATGGAATTCATTCCGAGCACAGAGATGTCATCTTGAGAAAGTGAAACTGAAACTGAAACTGAAAAACCTTTTCTCTGTAGGATGTTTTGCTTTTCTTCTGCTATCCAAGTTACCCACCCTTCCTCTTTTCTGTTTAAAATTTAAACATGGTCGTTGAAGTGGTACTGGGTGTTTTGCTCATTCATTATGCTTTTGTTTTGACTTTGGTTTTTTTTCTTCTTTCTCATTTTAGTCTTGTTTTTGTGTTGGTGTTTCTTTTTCAAATAAAACCCAAACAAAAGGAACACGCCACCCTAATATTTTAAGTCGAAGGTTATTCAACCTAGCTAAAACGATTGTCTGCCGTGCACCTGCTCATTTACCTTATTCTCCCATCCACCCAACTTCTCCATTGCCCTCTCCTCCCTCCACCCGCCTCCTGAGGTTCTGCAGAGAGTGTGTAAACCAAGACAGAAATGAAGTGGGAGAAAGCAGAAGATGGACTGTATAACAAGTTGAGCAGGCCATAGGGTAACGATACATTGAGTCGATAACCTTATTCACCAGCACCAAGCTCCACGTCTTGGCGAGGCAACTGTCTGTATAGACATGGATAATTCCTTACTGAAATCACATTACTTCCTGCTGGTTTTTCGGATCGTCTTTGACGTCATGGCGCAGGACAAACCTGACAGATGTAGGCAGAGTGATGGTTCCTTGTGTCTGGCAGTCGCTGTCTCGTTTTTCCAGCCTCCTGACAAACTCTCACTTTTAGAAAAATAAATAAATAAAAAAACATTTATCTCAGTGGCTCTTTGTTCTCTGACCCTAAACTTAAAATGTCGGTGACTGTAACTGATCCATCAGTGTTAACCCTTTGACTCCCACACCCTATCCGTCAGCATCCTGCAATGTCAGCCATGACAGCAAAGCAAAAACTTAACCCTTTCACTCCCTCACCTTATTCCTGCAGGAAGCTGGTGGATAGGGTGAGGGAGTCAAAGGGTTAAAATGTTTATAGCTGGCGGATAGGGTGTGGGAATAAAAGGGTTACAGTCACTGCTACGAGGGTTGTTCAATTTAAGATGTCACCACCCCCTTAAAAAACGTACCTCTCATCTCAGCAACTTGAAACTTTTACATCCCCTCGAAGTATTCTCCGTTGGCTAGGATGCAAAGTTCAAGCCTCCTACGCCAATTCTCAAGCGCCCTCTGATAGTCGGTTTTAGGCAGACCAGACAACTCTGATCTTACGGCTTTGGCGAGGTCTTGTACCCGGTCAAACTTACGCCCAGCGAGCTTTTCCTTCAGAACAGGGAACAGCCAGAAGTCGCATGGGGCCAAGTCGGGGCTGTAGGGTGGGTGGTCCAAAACTTGGATCCCTTGCTCGCTCAGGAAGGTTGTGGTGACCTTCGCCTTATGGGCACTGGCATTGTCATGCAGAAGAAGGGTCCTCTGGGTGCCGACGGTTGGGCGCTGCTCATGGATTTTTCCTACAACTTTGGGGAGCACAACTTGGGTATAGTAGGAGGCAGTGATTGTTGATTTCTCAGGCAAAATGTCAATTGCCACAAGGCCTTGCGTGTTGAAAAAAATAGAAAACAGTCGCTTGCGACTCTGGAATCCTGGGCGAAGAACAACTGGTCGGTCTCCGTCAGGGCCAACCCACATGCGGTTGCAGCGTTTGTTGGGGATGCCGTAGAATGTGAGCCAACTCTCATCTCCCGTCACTAAGTCACACAGTCGTTTTGGCCCGTTGGGCTCAAACTCATCGAGCAGTTTGCGTGAACATGCCACCCGCTGCTGCTTCTGATCATCACTTAAGAGATGTGGCACCCATCTTGCAGCCAGTTTTCTCATGTGAAGGTCTTTGTGCAGAATGTTGTTAATGGTGCCAATTGAAAGCTCACATGCCTCGCTTAATTCCCGCACAGTCGAATGTGGATCCTCCTCTATCAGTCTTTTCACATATGCAATGTTTTGTTCGTTCCGAGCTGGTAAAGCTCGCTCTGCACGATTACCCCAATCAGATGGCACTCTACCTGCTCCTAATTGTTTGACCCACCTGCAAACTGTGCGGTAAGACACACAATCCGTTCCGTAAACAGCTTGCAAATCTGCGTGTATCTTCCTACAATCGTCACCAAGTTGTAGCCTTGTGAAAGTGTAGAAACGAAATTGCTCATTGGTGACGTCCATTTTTTTCAGGCTCAGCTATTTGAAACACATTTGTAATTACGTCATACTCCGAGTTGCGTCATGATGTCAACTTTATTTTCTGCATGCTAATCAGGTAAACTTTAAAGTTGTGTTTGGTATAAACATTTTTCTGTGCGTTGCTTCGTTTTCAAACGGCAAGCCTAGTGTCATCTTAAATTGAACAACCCTCGTAGAGAGGTCTTTGTTTGCTTTGTTCTGTTTGTTAGTGAGTGGCTTTTCAAAGTGTGTGATACATTGTTAGTGAGTGGCATTCCAAACTGTGTGATACATTGTTAGTGAGTGGCATTCCAAACTGTGTGATACATTGTTAGTGAGTGGCATTTCAAACTGTGCGATACATTGTTAGTGAGTGGCATTCCAAACTGTGTGATACATTGTTAGTGAGTGGCATTCCAAACTGTGTGATACATTGTTAGTGAGTGGCATTCCAAACTGTGTGATACATTGTTAGTGAGTGGCATTTCAAACTGTGTGATACATTGTTAGTGAGTGGCATTCCAAACTGTGTGATACATTGTTAGTGAGTGGCATTTCAAACTGTGTGATACATTGTTAGTGAGTGGCATTCCAAACTGTGTGATACAAGGGATGAGACAGTAAGAATGGTAATGAGAAACTCTGGGGAGAGCTGGACAGCCGAAGGTCCTCAGACGAGAAATCCCCGTCAAGCAAGTGATTTGGCCCTTAACTCCTGACACTCTAAGGGGGCCGGGCCACATCCAGGTCGTGACTCCTGCATGCCTCTCTGCTGTCGCCAGTTTTTTTTATTTATTATATTTTTTATTCTTTTTAATAAAAAATTGTCCTCTTCCGGGAATCGAACCCGCGCATCCTAGATGGTCAGCTTTCCCAAGGCGAAGTCAGCCCTGTGACAGATGTCTTAATAACCACTATCAGAATCTTCAAAGGTTTATCTGTCGTCTGTCCGCTCCTCGCATACGTGGAGGTTTTCTGCATCAGCTCCTGACAATCAGAGATATCTTTTTTTCGAATGTTGTTTTCAACGTTCACATTAATAATAATAATAATGACGACGACGATGATGAGGATGATGATGACGACGACGATGATGATGTTAATGATGATGATGATGACGATGATGATAAAAATGATGACAATGACGATGACGATGACGACGATCATAATGATGATGATGATAATGATGATGATAATGGTAATAGTAATAATACTAATACTGATAATACTATTACTAATAACAAAACAACAACAACAGCAATAATAACAACATACTACTACTACTACTACTACTACTACTACTAACAATGACGACGACAACAACAATAACAACAACAAGAACAAAGACAGCAGCAAGAACAAGAATAACAACAATAATAGTAATAACATTAATGATTATAATGATAATAATAATAATAATAATGATAATAATAATAATAACAATAATAATAACAGTAATAATAATAATCGTCGTCGTCGTCGTCGTCATCATCATCATCATCATCATCATCATCATCACATCAATTTCATGTGTATAGCGCAAACAGTGCACGACAATAAGGGTCTGTAGCCTACACTGAGTAAATCGTTCTCGTTTGTAATCTCTTTTTTGCTTTGTGCCTGTTTTCAAATGAAGTCAGACAAATGGTGTGTACCATGGCCTATCTCAACAAAAACAAAAACAAAACAAAACAACAAAAGTCTGTCCAACAGGTGGCCATTTCAGTAGAGCTCCCCGAACCCTCCACCTATCTACAGCAACCTCGCATCCTTCCCAGCCATAAGCATCTCTGTCCTCCACCCTCTTCCTCTGCAGAGACTGTGTTAGTGAGCAAAAAAACCCCCCAAAACCCCCCCAAACCCCCCCAAAAACAAAACAAATAAACAAACAAACAAACAAAAAACCAAGACAGAAAAGACAAGGGGGGACTGAGGAAGGCTGTGCAGCCCACGGGGGTTGGTGCACAGAACTGATAACTTTCTCATCACCACGAGCTGTACGTGCTGGTGTCATAATTGGTTTTGCAGACAGGAATGTGTTCTGAAAACCGTTTTTAACTAAAGTGGCTGGCTCTGTGTTGCTCTAGTGGGCCCAAGGTTTTGTATTGTTTATTTTTTTTTTCAAGATTCACCAGAACCTTAACATTTTTATATCACAGTTTTACTTTCTTTTTATTAGAATATTATGATGATGCCTGATGATGAGGGTGATAATCATGATGTTGAATAGTTCCATTCTAACAACAAAACAACAACAATAACAATCTACCCACCACCACAGCTGCAATAACAATAATAATAATAATAATAACAACAACAACAACAATACAACAAAATAACAACAACAACAACAACAACAGCAGCAGCAGCAGCAACAGCAGCAGCAGCAGCAGCAGTAATTGTATGGCGCCAAATCCTGACAATTCAAACCACAGCTCACTCAGGCACCAGACAGACATACGCATGCAATCAACGCAGACTGCCTTCCATTATTCAAAAAAGACTTTCACAAACTGAGGGAAAGACGTAGTTGTAGAATTCGTTGTCGGATTTTTAAATTGGATTTAAAAGCAGACAGAGTGGGTGTTGGTGAAGGAAGAGTGGAAGTCTATTTCAGACAGACGGTCCTGATACAGCAAAAGAACGCTGGCTAACAGTTGATGGCTTAAATCTAGGAAACTGAAGGTTGAGACTGCGTCTGGAGGTTGTAACTGCGCTTCCTTTCATAACATAGTCTGGAATTAACCACGACCGAGAGATACAGACATCTTCAGTGGTGATAAGACAGCTTGAACAACTCCTTCGCTGACACATCCGCTTACTGAATGAGACTCAACTGTGTGGTGCCAGTCTTCCCAATGAGCTCATAACACACTCAACTCTGTGTAGGAACTGGCTGGGGTCCACAAATCCCACAATGACGTTGATAGGACTGATGGGGAATCGAACCCACACTCTTCCAGTTGTAAGTCTGTTGTGCTAACCACTACTCCATGACAACTACATGAACCCTCACCTTTAGTACAATTAATATGATCAGTCTCTCACCAGCCCCATTTTTTTCCACCAAGGTTTGAAAAGTCAGGGATTGTCAGTGATGACGTCGCCATTCAAGTGACTGTTAGTCGTCATCAGTGAGTCAAAGGTTGTTCAGCAGTGACTGGCATTCCACACCTACAGCCCCAGGGATGAGGTGCTGACAATCTATGTGCATGACACACGTTTCTGAATTTTTTTGTCCTCACATACGTGGAAGGCTTCTACATCAGTACATCCGTACCAGACACATCTTTTTTTTTGTATTTCAGCCTATCAGTTAACATCAGGAAGAGAGTTCTTGAATGTTACATAGAACCAATACTGTTGTACGGTTGCGAGGCGTGGACAGTCAACACGCAAAGCCAGAACAAGATTGAGGCAGCCGAGATGTGGTTTCTGAGAAGGATATTGGGAGTTCCATGGACAGCAAAGAAAACAAACGAGACAGTCTTGATGGAGGCAGACACAAGTAGATCATTCATAAGGAAGATTAGGAAAAGACAGGCAACATTTAAAGGCCATTTTATAAGGAAAGGGGAATTGGAACACCTGGTCACAACGGGAAAGCTGGAGGGAAAGAGAGCACCGGGTAGACCCAGGGAGAATTTGCTTGACGGACTTACAGAGTGGCTGGGGACAGGGAGGGGGGGAGGAGATGCTTGTGGCAACAAGAGATAGAGACAGATGGAAGTCCATAATCGCCAACGCCATGCGGCAGGGCACCATGATGATGATGATGATGATGATGATGATGATGATGAGTCATGTCGAAGTTGTGCTATACTTCTTCACACAGAATCACAAAGATCTTTCTTTATTTGAGGGGGCGAGAAAAACGGTCGAATAAAACATTACAGAATGTAGCTGATCCCATACCAGATACATCATTCATGAAAGTAGTTTTTGTTGCTTACTTTCTTTTCTTTCTTCTACTTCTTCCACTCTTCCTCTCTTTCCTTCTTCGTTCTTACTCCTCATCACTTAAACCCGAACATTAAATAGCATCACAAATCACCTAAATCAACTGGACAAAATCTGGAAATCCAATCTACCAGACAACATGAAAAGGAACTTCTTCCGAGCAGCAGTAGAGTCCGTTCTTACATATGGCTCAATCTCTTGGACCCTAACAACGACATTGGAGAAGAAGATTGATGGTACACACGAATGCTGCGTGCAGCCCTGAACAAATCCTGGAGAGAACATCCAACTAACAAAGAGTTATATGGTAAGATCCCACCAATCAGTAAATCAATACGTCAACAAAGACTGCGCTTCGCGGGACACTGCAGGCGTAGCAAAGAAGAACTGGTGGGGGATGTTCTACTATGGAGACCCAGCTATGGCAAACAAAGACCAGGACGTCCAAAGAAGACCTTCATCGACCAACTGATCGATGATACGGGCTGTCAGTATGATGAACTACCTACTGCAATGTCTGACAGAGAAGGATGGAAGAAACGTGTCATGGATAGCCGAGCAAGCTCGACATGATGATGATGATGATGATGATGATGATGATGATGATGATGATGATGATGATGACAAATCACCTGAATGGTTAACAAAGCTAGACACATGTTACTTGGTGAATCAGTTGTCAGTGTGCATGCGAGTATGTGTTTGTCTAAAAAGTCTGTTTGTGCAGTTTGCATGCATTGGTTGATTCTGATTCATTGTGCAGCATCCACTCCTCCTGATTCTGTTTACAGAGGGGGAAGGTAAAGAACCAAAAATCAGACACTACTTCTTAGTTTTCAGATATGGATTGTACGAAGTACAGAAAGCCAAAGTATTAAAGAAAGACTGAGTATGAAATATGTGTACCCCACATCTGTTATCTGTATGTATGTATGTATGTATGTATGTATGATTATGTATGTATGTATGTATGTATGTATGTATGTATGCATGTATGTTTGTATGTATGCATGTATATATGTATGTGTGTATGTATGCATGTATGTATGTATGTATGTATCTGTCTATCTGTGTGTCTGTCTGTCTGTCTATCTATCCATCTGTCGATGTACCTATCTGTCTGTCTGTCTATCTATCTATCTATCTATCCATCCGTCTGTCTATCTGTCTGTCTCTCCCTCTTCCTCTTTCTCTCTCTCTCTCTCCCTCCCTCACTCCATCCCCCCTCTCTCTCTCATGGATAAGAAGTTGAAGTGTTCTGCTTATATTTCTGTTCTCTTTCCACCACAACATACCTCATCCTCTTGTTCTTGATTTTATTTTTTCAGAAAAGAATTTTTGGGTAGTGCCTTTCCGTTGTTGGATTTTTGTTTTGTTACTGCGTGTGTTTTGTTTCGCTTGTTTTTTTGTTTATTTGTTTTGTTTTTAAACCAAAGTAAAAAAAAAAAAAGAAAAAAAGAAAGGATCGTAGTGCGACCTTGTTTCAACCCAAATACTGCTGAACCCAGCAAAAAAACCACTGCCTGCCATGCATCCAACCCATTTAGATTATGCTTCTCCTAGCTTCTCCACGCCCTATCTACCATCATCCGCCCCCACCTCTCTACTCTCCCTGTCTGCACCTCCTCCGTCTGCACCAGCAAAAGAATAAAAAAAAAAAAAAAGTCAGAGAAGACGAAGATGGACTGTGACAGGGGTGGCGAGAGGCAGTACAGCTCTGTAGACGTTAGTGCACTGAGTTGATAACCTCATTCACCACCAGCTCCACATGTGTGCCAGGTAATTGTTTCTGTAGACAGGAATCAGTTTTTTTAAATCGCTTTCCTTCGCTGGTCGTACTTGACTTCTCAGTTCACGAGAAACCCTCGTTCAGTTCTGTCTTTCGGTGGCTCTTGTTTCCTTCTTTGCAGAAGTCACCACGAAGTCAGTTAGGTTGCCACTGTATCGGGTGTCACAGTGCACCAGAAACAATTTTTAGGTATCTGACAGAGAATGTGACTTTCAACTAGACAGCCAAAACTCGTTCCAGTTGTATGGACTAGAGAGAGAGAGAGAGAGAGAGAGAGAGAGAGAGAGAGAGAGAGAGAGAGAGAGAGAGAGAGAGAGAGAGAGAGAAGAAGAGAGAGAGAGGACAGACAGATAGTGAGAGAGAGAGAGAGACAGAGAGACAGAGAGAGAGAGACAGAGAGAGAGACAGAGAGAGACAGAGAGAGACAGAGACAGACAGAGACAGACAGACAGATAGTGAGAGAGACAGAGAGTGAGAGAGAGAGAGAGCGAGAAAGAGAAAGAGAGAAACAGAAAGAGAGAGAGAGAGAGACAGACAGACAGAGATAAACAAAGAGAGAGAGAGAGAGAGAGACAGACATAGAGAAACAAACAAAGAGAGAGAGAGAGGGAGGGAGGGAGAGAGCAGAGAACAGAGAGCAGAGAGCAACGACCGACTGTGGAACATTTGTAAGGAGGAATGTGTAAACAAGTAATATCAGAAGCAACAACGAAAAACTGGGAAGTGGAATGCAAGGCAATCAGCGGAGAAAGTGAAGGTAGTGGGTGACAGATCATGCCTCTTTTTACCCAGGGCAAGACGGATCGCAGAAATCTGAATACGCTGGAGGCACGGTAGAAGAAGCAAGCAAGCAACAGAACCGAGAGTTACAATAACTGATACAAACAGTGTTGTTGTTGTTATTGTTGCTGTTGTTGTCGGCCATCATGCTACGTCACTATGGGTGTGTATGTATGAATGTATGTGTATATGTCTGTGTGCGGGCATGTGGATATACGCATGTATTTACTGTTATTTGTTATTGTCATCTCTTACTTGTTTATTCATCTACATACTCCTTTATTTTGTATTTATTTATTCACCTACTTAATTACTTCATATTCACTTACTCACTCACTCACTTACTTGCTTGCTTGCTTACTTGCTTGCTTGCTTACTTGCTTACTTACTGACCTATCTATGCTCGTATGATTAAGAAAATATTGGCTTCACCTAGTTGATAGATGGCTGAGCATTTGGGCATTGACTAGGGGGGAGGGGTTCTGTCATGTGAGACGAGTTTATACAGAATAGCTAGTTGTGTTGTGGTTCAGACCTTTAATTATTTATTTATTTACTTTCTATTATGTTCCTTTTTTATATTTTTTTTACATGTAACCAAGATTATTCTAGCGGTGGGCTGATAAAATATCAGTATAAAATATAGACTAGGTAAAACATAGTGTAGGTAGGGCCTCAGGACCTGGCCAGCTCATGTGTTTATGTGCAGACTTAAGGCATGTGCCCCGGTCACCATACACGTGGCGCCTGTGACGTTCAGTGCATATGGAATTCGTTCCAAGAGGGAGACGTCATCTTGAGAAACTGAAACTGAAACTGAAACTAATACCAGACAAAATAAGCGAAGTCGCGAGTTTAGATTCTGCTTAATTTTTTTAAGTTGAAATATAACCACGAA